>CM035591.1:59975973-60388412 GCA_020423425.1 Chrysopa pallens
TTTGGTTGGTTGCTCGATTATTGGTCTACGAATTGTCAGGCTTCTAATTTACCTAATATAGTCAAATACACTTTGTAATATTTAACTTTTTAACTCAAAGTATACATACAAAAAAATACTCAGACTTACAGTACTCGCAGCTGATGTATAACTCCTGACCTTATTTATTTGCAAACTTAGCATTTTATCCCGAAAAAAATGACTCTGGTATTATTTAAAAGGGAAAATTTTCGAAACGGAAAATAATTATTTTTATTGAAACATTTTTTTATTATAATTTTTTTATCATATATTATAATTTTTTTCTATTAATTTTTTTTAATTTTTATTTTTTAATTCTAATTAATTTAATTTAGTTTTTTTGTTTTTGTAACCGCGTTAGCACTACTTCAATCCAGTCCATGATGCCTCTTATGACCGCTTCTGTTTTACTGTTCCTTCTCTGCAATTTTTTCCATCAAGGTATGTTGTGCGTAGGCTGCGATTACATTCCAGTTTTCCTCTCTGCGTATCAAGTAGTTCACTATGCTCTCAGGTTTGATAGTTTTGCCAATGATTTCTTCGATGTTACCTCTATAATTTCATCAGAGTTCGCACTTGAATATCGTGTGTTCATTGTCGTTGTCTTTGCTCGGGCAGTTATCACACATCGTAGTGTGTCCTTTTTTTTTGAAAATCACACTCATACACGCATACCATGCGGAAAGATGTTACACATCAAAAAAAAAATTTTTTATGGGAGTATAGAATTTCTACAACTATAATTACAATTTTGATTACAGTATCTGAAATATTAATTCCGTTATTAATTCCGTGAAATTTAGAGAATAACGTGAAGATAGCAAAATCCATTTGATTTTCTAATAAAATGTTATGGATACAGTGTAACGATACTATTCTTCGAAATGAATATTACACACGTACTTTATATAACCATATAGTAGTGCACCCTGCAATGCAGTCCAGTAGTTTATACTGCGAACAACAAAACATTCTATCTATTTATAAAAACAAATATTATAGGCAGACTGACAAACATCCCCACGGACAAATATACTAGGTATACTACTCCAACAGACATCAAGTTTATTCTCTTGGAATAGGTCGTTTCACTATTACACAAGTGCGATATGGTTGTTAATAGCACGAATTTCGACATGCATTTACATAATTCTAAAGAAGTATGTCTACCCGAAAAAGTGACAACAAGCTTTCAATGAATCTCCATGTTTTTTTTGGTATTCTATTTCCAATAACATAATGAAGTATAACCTTGAAAGATTTAATGTAATAAGCTATAAACGTGTCTTTGTGATGGCATTCAGGCATTTATAAACAAATGCCTTATAACTTTATAAGAAGCCTCATGAGTCTCACATATTCTTGTGTTGGTGTTGTCACAAACTTTTTTAACTTCCCGTTAAGAAAATTAAAAATTTTCGGAAATCGGGAAGTTATTGGTTTTAACCCGTTTAGTAAAAATCGTGTTTTGATCAGAACTTGACGTTTTAAAGTCCTAGAAAACTATTTTGACGGTTTCTGTCTGTATGTATGTGTGTGTGTGTATGTATAATAAGTATGTGACCCGCTTATAACTTTTTTGAACCAAATAAGTGGCGTTTCAAAAAGAATCACGAAACTTAGATTTCCTGCAAATTGAACCGATTCGGACTATTAGATTCCAAGAAATCTCAAAAAACTACGAAAAAACTTGGATTTTTTGGAATAACTTTTAAACGGCTGTATCGATCAACTCCAAAAATTAATCAGATCTTAACCTAGATAAACCACGTCGATCGCCAACCGGTTAAAATCGGTTGATTCGTTCGAGAGATATCGTAAACGAAAAATTTCATATAAAAGTGTTTTTTTTTACATAACTTCGACATTTCTTTTCGGATCGTTTTTGATGAAATAAAATAATTATTAAAGCTCTAAAAACCGCGTCGATCACCGCCAAGAACGTAAAAATCGGTTGATTGGTTCGAGAGATATCGTTAACGAAATATTCGGTAACAATTGTTTTTTTTAACCTCAAAGCTCAAAAACATAATTTTTAGCTCAAAAACATTTTAATATGTTAAAATTTAAGTGCTTAGGTATGAAATTAACGGGAAGTTGCAGGGATGGCCTTTAGGGTCAACCGTTTTCCAAATTTTTTTATTTTTGTAAGATATTATGTTCCTTATTTAAAATTTGTTTTCGATAGAAAGAAAAAAAAGAAAAATATTTCCTAAAAAAAAACGCATCAACCTTTCATATAATCTATCTATATATATAAAAATCAATTGCTGTTCGTTAGTCATGCTAAAACTCGAGAATGGCTTGACCGATTTGGCTAATTTTGGTCTTGAAATATACGTGAAAGTTCAGGGAAGGCTTAAACGGTGAGAATAGAAACATAAATAATAAGTAAAGGAAAATAGTTTAAACGACAATTTAATTTTCGAATACAAAATATTCCTAGCAGTGAAAAATATTTTGTCTTTTTTTTTCTCACATGTTACAAATCATTATTTCCATAGAAACCAAAATCTAATTTTGAAATTCAAAATAAAACTTCTTTATCTCTTCTCACTAGCAGTATGACGAACTGTCAACTATATAAAGTGTGCATATCGCATTGTTCAAGTATTACCGGAATCATTCTTGGTTCAGGAGGTCCATATACCTTTCATCAAGTGTATGTGTATCACAGCAAAAATTATCGGGTGAACGCGGTCCCGGGTGTAACCCAGAAAATAACAGGTAAATACCAGGCGCATATAATGTACCGAGTGCACACTAAATACCGGGAATCCGATAAGAAAGGATTTGAAATTCTTCCCCTAAGGGTAGACATATTTCCATTTCTCAAATTATACCATACGTGCAATCATCGTTCCTTATGAACAATTGGAATAAAAAATTTCTTTATCCTATCTAATTCTAAATACTTTCACTCAAATAATTCGTTGTTAAAGAAAAAGAAAAGATATTTATTTTGAATAAATTACGCAATCGTCGATGTAAAGTCGAAAATGAAGATAAAATTACATAATTAACATAAAAAAATATATACAAAATATTTTAAAAATTTTGAAACGAACAAAAACAAAATATTAATAATATTTTTAAATCATTATAAGGCATGTTCATTATTAAATAAATATTTAATACTATTCAATAAAAATTAATCATAATTATGTTGACGATTGCAAAAGGTAAATTATTAATTATAAAATGATACAATATCTATTAACTGATATTCAATCACGATAAGACTTCAGGTGAACTTAAATGATAATTTATCGTGATTAATTCGAATGCGAATCGTGTTGTCAGATAATTGTAGTAAAATGTTAAACTCGAAATGTAAAACCCAACATATCGATAATTTTTCAATATATTAAAAATTACTTTTTCTATGTTCCTGTAAAATAATCTACCATATATACATCCTTTGAAATACAGAATCTATAAGTTGAAAATTTATACAATCTATAAAATAGATATGTAATTATTAAAACGGCATATAGACTATTCTATAAAGGGGATAAATAAAATAGAATCAAAAAAAATTTATAACACATGTTTATAAAACATTTAGGAACATTTACCAACTCTAAAATCATAGGGCATGCTCAACATTTGTTACCTTTCATTAATTTATTTTTAAACATAACCGAATATCAATCCTTACGGAATAAGAGCCAGCACAGAGTATCTTTTACAGTGTACAAGATGGTGAGAGGTGTATTATGTATTTTTAATTGGGGTGGGAAAATCTCTGATTTTGGAGTAAATCAACATATTTCATCAAATTTAAGTTATCGAAACTAATAATTAATATCCCATACAAAGTTGCCGATGATCAACTATTTTCCGTTCATCGGCCAAGGTACGGCTACCAATGCTCGGCCAAGCATCGGCATTCTTTAACGGCCTATGGCTGGCTTATCATCGCCCGCCGTAGTATACGCTCTATAATAATTTGCGATCTTCAGCCGATGCTTGGCCGATGATATGACACTTTTTTGACTGCTCAAGCGTATTGAAAATTAGATCAGCTGTTAAAATGATATTATAGATGAACTCAATCATGTGGAATCAGTGAGTTCGATTGCTTGTCTGAGCACAGATGCATACTCATACAAAAACAAACATGCAAAATCAAGGTCAAAGGTATGTTTACAATAGTTGAATAATTATACAATGTGTTTATGGATTTTTTTCATTATAGAAGTTCATTCTACCTTTGAGCAAGCCATTTCAACTCAATTTATTATGATGATATATTGTTTGGTAAGTGTTTATGGTTTTTATTTAAATAAACAAATTGAATATATATGTTTAAAATCTACACCTGAATAAAGTTATGTTTTATCTATCAATATTTCTAATTTCAGAGGTTGTTGAAGAAAAGTTTCGGGACTCGGAACAATCCAAATCGTTAAGGGTAAAGATCGGCAGTTTTCTTGCTAATGCAGGAGACAGAGATGGAGGCCGCCGTCAACGAGCTATTAACAACCAACAACAACAACAACACAACAATAATAATAATAACGAGGAAAACAATGATAGTTAATTTTTATACTAAAATTACTTATTTTCTTTTTTAATAACTCACTTAATGTTGTATTACTTATATTTATAATTGAATATATATATAATATTTATAGTGAAATATTCTTTTAAAACTCTTAAAATAAAAAATAATTTAGTATAATTAATTAATATATTTATCGAATAAAGATTAATGTTTCTAAATAAAAATTTTTTTTATTTGTAAATTAAAAACAATTATTGATAATAGAACGTTTGGCAGAGGCTTGGATCCTATGCTTGGCCGATCATAGGATCCGATATTGGTACGTTTGGCAGATGCTTGGATCCTATGCTCGGCCAATCATGAGATCCTATGATCGGCCGATCATAGGATCCTATACTCGGCCGATCATAGGATCCGATATCGGCATGGCGTTACAGTCCGATACTCGCCCAGTCTTGGGCCAATGATATATTTGGATCATTGGCCGATACTTTTAAATCGGCTGCCTGTCTTTGCCCATTAATGGGCCGATCCTCATTTTTTGTTTGGGATCTACAATAAAACCAATAAAATTCGTCAGTTGTAAACTGATTTTTAAAAGACTTGTCTTAAATAAAATATTCTTCGACATAAACATCGCGTAATATACCTACTGAATTTTTACCTCTATACAAGAGCAAATACTATATCTGTTTACTATAGCCGTAGCTATAATACTTTTCTCTTTAATGTCAACTACCACAATATACGAATGTTATATATTTAAACACTACTTTGACATTTTATTTTAAAATCATAAAATTTTGTACCCTTTATGTATAATAAATAAAATGAGTATAACTAAACTAACACATACAGTTTTAAGTGTGATAGCTACAAATTAATGTTATGTTTAATAAAATATAGAGCCTGGCTGAATATCTCTTTAATCGATAACGTTATAGACCAGAATCGAAACCTTTAAAAATGGTAAAAAGTGAAGAAAAAAAATTATACTAGGATGAAACCCATTGAAAACGGAAGAGAATATAACAAAAATAAAATGAAAAATTATTTACGGGTGATTAGAGGTCGAAAAGTGGAAAGGGTGAGTTTTTAAGGATAAAACACCGTTTATCTTGATTTTTGGCAAAACTACAAGTCCTATGGAAAAAACTTAAATGGCAAAGTTTTGAGTAATTAAAAAGATTTACATCTTTTGTAATTACACTTTTTTCACTTAATCTAAAAAGTTTTTTGATTGTTTTTTCGATATGTATTCAAAATAAGGTGAAAAAATAATAATTTAAATAAAAAAATTACAATGTATTTTGAAAAAAAAAGGTAGGTTTTCGCCTAATTTTTTTGTAAAAGATAAAATAAAGGGTAAAACTGTGTTTTTCCTTTAAAAACTTACGCCCTTCCACTTCCCAACCTAAGATCGCATTATTTTTTCTTTTATTTTTGTCTATATTCTCTTCCGTGTCCAATAGGTTTCATCCTACTATAATTGTTTTCGGTTAAATAAACTATCGACCCTGATCCATTATGATAAAAAGAAAAACTACCTATTTTTCACTCTTTAAATCAACTTGCTATGAAATTTGTAATTGGTCAAAAAATGAGAAAATGAGCAAGATTGTAAAGGTGCAAAGTTTAAAATAATAATTGGGTAAGTTTTCATATTCAATACATTACTTCATAATTTTATTTACAATATTATTTAATTCTCGAAAATATACAAATTTTGGAAAATATCCAATTTTTCATATTGAGTATTCTTTGAATAATCAGTTTGAATAATACACCTAAAAAATTTAAATTGAAAAGGGCTATTTGAAGTGATTATTCAAATAATACTGCCTGCGTATAAGTATTGTCTAAAAATTTATTAGTTATTTTATATAATTCACTTTTATAAGGCCATTTAGAATCGATCATTTAGAATCCCAATGAATGTAAACAATACAAGAATTTAACATGAATAAAATTATGAAGATATTGGAATTAATATGAAAGTAAAATTATTTTTTTAAACGTTGTACCAATATTTTTAACCAATTTCAAATTTGATGGTACTATCAAAGATTATATACAAAAATCAGAAAAGTCTCTCCCAAAATAAAAAAATTTTTGGGCGCCATGTTGTTGAGATGTCCATGTCAAATCTAACTTCACATGTAATGGAACTAAATACTACCATTATTTATTTATTGATATTTGCTATCTTAGTTTCACATTATATGCTGTCTTACATTATATACAGTCTTTGTCTCTTTACATACCAGCAACATGGTATAAGGTGATTTAATTTGTAACTCAACCATCATTAAAACCGACCACAAGAGACCGTTCTGATTTAAGTATATATTCTTTTGTACCATTGGCAATATTTGGTGCAGTATCAATGTTTGAAAAATTTTTTAAGGTCAGAATTTGTATAATATCCAAAATATGCTGTACATACAGTTATAAATACATATATAATAATAATAAGGTATATTGCAAATTTATGCCATTGGCCAAATTTGAGCTGAAATTGTGATGAATGGAACCGGTTTACAAAAAAAGGTTTGAAACAAAAGTTGTTTGATAATTAACGCTCAATTAATTTGTGGAAAGCTAATTGAAAATAATTATTAACCGTAACAATAAAAAAATTTTAAATTACCTAAAATTTTAGTGTTATTATTTATTGAATAGATATTTTTCAAAAAACAAACACTTTTAGAATTTTTCTTCGATTTTTTATGGTTTAAGAGTTGAGTTATGACTCAACTCTTTGTTGTTCATACATGACTCATTGTGGTGAGTCAACTATTGATTATATGAACAACTATATCAAAATTATGTTTGTGGCTTTAATATTTGCTAGTCGCAAACATTAGAATCAAATTTATGTACTCTCATATTTTCTGTACATGTTGAGTATAAAAATTTTAGTTGAATGTAAAACAAATCATATTTAAAACATTAATTCAGCTTTTTCCGCCCAGCGCCTAGTTAAATTTGACCTGGTTCTACAGGTCAAATGATGAGATATTACAAACATAAGTAGGTTCGACGACATATTTTTATATAAATTACGTTTTTTATTTCACAATCGACATATTTTAAAAAATATATCATGGTATGTTAAATTTAGTCTAATGCTTGTAGCACTAAAATATTTTTCTGCCTGGTCGTCATCAAGATAGATTACAAACGAAAATAAAATTTGGTGTCAATTCGTGAATAAACAAAATCGGAAACTGGCTTATATATTTATGGAACTCAGTTATATTTTAATCCGTAATAGATAGAAGAAAAATTCAAAGACAAAATGTGTTTCTTTCTATAAATCAAACGACATTTGAAACATCTTTATAGCACATATTATAATAACGCATACTTATTATCATATAACTATGTACAAATTGTTTATAGAATCGTTTTCCGTAGGGCAAAAAGGAGAAAAAAGGGGAAATAATATAAAAAATTACATTCATAGAATATACATAATATTAACAAATGTAGAACATTCAAAAAAACTTAGAAAAGTATTCTAACACAAAACACAAAACCCCCTTATAATAGTAGTTAATATAAATTTTGTGTGTATGTTGTGTATATTCTATATATATTTAATATTGGCTTCCCCTTTTTGTCCTATGAAAATTGATTCAGTATCTAGTCTTTTTTTTTCTTTGTGTTATATTATATTGAATATCATGTCTATATTTTTAGTTTTCTTTAATCTTAATAATTAAAAAGTTCAGTCAAGGTTCCTCAATCAAATATCAGTTATTTAAACAATGAACTCTGTTAACTTGTATTATTAAAAATTCAAGAAAAAACTCATCAATACTACCCACATTAAATTTTTAAGAGTCAGGCTTTATCTTTAAATACACTAAAAGTTTGTTATTTAAAATTTTTTTACTTAAAATGATGTTCTAAGCAAAAACTTTTGTGATTTTTAAATTGATTAGGTCAAGTCTTCTTCTTTATTTGTGTATTTCTAGTTTTAATCCTATCTAAGGAAGACCGCACCGGAAAAAGTGATAATTTATTAAGCCTATTCTACAATGTCGCATTGAAAGCCTCATTTGACATAAATGTTTATAAATGTCAAAATAGCTAGCAATGCGCTTATGACTATCCGACAAACGATTACCCACTATGTCGATAAGCTCTTAGCAGCATTCAAATTAAAATAATAATAATACACTTAAACATAGTAGTTACGTATCGCATGACCCACAAAATAGACACTTAACACTTTGTACATGTTTTAATTAGTTTATAAACATATATAGTGTATATATAATAATTATTATAATTATGCTAACAATATAACAATAATGTAATGCGATTGTTTATTTTATTAAAGGGTTCAAACATGGAATAAATATATTGTTGTAGACAAATATTCGTACAGTGTATAGAACTCTGTTGACTATTTTCGAAGGAAAACTTTAATTTTAACAATAATAATAATAATAATAATAGAAGTTTGTATTATATTGTTATTATGTACAATAAAATATCTTCAAATAGTTTAGAAACTAAAATAACTATAAAACTATAAACACCATAATAATTACTAAAAAAAGACTATAATATTTTATATACTAGATTTTATTTAAACAAAAAAAAAATCATAAATGAAAACCAGATCTTCACAAAACTAACCCCTTTTATTTATACTTTATGCCAAGAATACACATCTGACAATAAAAATTAATAAATGGCTCCCGAACAATCACTAAGCCACAGGCGGAGTGTATGAAAACATCCACACAAGTTTTATAGATAATAATCTGTTTTCAAGCTATCATCCAAAAATCTGAATGAAAAAATGTAGATCTTGAAGAATGGAACTTTATGTTGTTACCACAGAATAACCTGAAAGGAACTAGAAACTATCCAAGTGTTGAAATGTTGGATGTATTGTTGTTGTTTGAGTGAATATAAACATTAAAAGAAAATAATAGTTATTACTAAACCAAGTTAAAGAATATTTTTTGAAATATTGTTATGGTATTAAATGGTAAAGGAGCCATTGATAATGATTTTTTCTTGATTTTTTTTTAAAAGGTGTACTTATCAAAATATGATAAAAAGAAGGAAATAAAATTGTTTTTCAACGATACCAAATGATTTTTAATTATATAACGTTAAAATATTGAAGTATCCTGCTTACAAGATGCTCAATTTCAGTTCATTCGAACCCTGAGAAATGGATCATATTTAACTTGTTAAGTTTGATTATAGATAAAATTGAATGGTATCGTAGTTATCATCATGAAGAATAAAAATGATGCATCCTAAGGTATAGTGTGCCCTTTAAAATTTTCGAATTGAATCAGCCTAAAGGGTTTTTTTTTTAAAGTTTGCCATTTTAAACTAGGTTAATCAATATTAAATATATAATTTCGTAATTATTAATGAGAACTCTAGGATTTTTCGAATAAATTTCGATTTTTTTCCCCAATTTCCTAGATCAAATTATTTTGTATTTTTATAAATACGTATTTCGACTACAAAATAATCATCATCAGTATGAATTAGCTAGTTGTAATGATTCTCTGAGGAGATGTTACTCGTTGCTAATTTGGTGACGGTTTACACGGTGCAAAATACAAAATGAGTTGATCTAGGAAAATGGGGCAAAATTTCGAAATTTATTAAATAAATAATTTTTTTATAACGTTGTCGGCTAAAGAAAGTTTATCTTTTTAAAAGACTCATGCATTGGAATTAAGTATACTGTTATTTCTAATCCAAAATACAAAAGTGAAAAAATTAACCTTGAAGAGACCGACACTCATTGTATATAATTTATAGTTTCTATCTGATAAAAAAAAAATTCTAAAATTTTAGCAAAATTTATTTCTATCTTCCATTTACTTCCACTAAGTAAGTATGTCATATATTTTTAACCGAACGAAATGAGGTCTGTGGTACAACTAAACGATTTAGCACACAATTTGACTTTCGTCTGTATGTGCGTATGAATGTATCTATCTATTTCTATTTGTTCCGCTGTAGCTTTAGAACGCATTTTCCGATTTTTATGAAATTTGCTACATATGTTTATCATTTCCAGGAAATTTACAATAGTCTTTGAGCCACCAGATGCTTCGTAGTAACAAATTTCGAAACCTTATTGTTCTTCTCACTAACTGTATGATGAAATTTATATTATAAATATAAAACCAATAACGGTTATCAAATCCTGGATTGTAGTACGCACGTCAAAGTTCGTCATGCGCGCACGTTACGGAAACATTTTATTACATTATGATGCTACTCATAATAATTAATCGATTTGACTTAAGTCTATTTTTCTTTTCTTCTTAAATTTTAAAATCAGTTTCATGCGGTTACTCGATTGGTACAGTTTATGTCCAAAAAATGTACCGTAGAAAAAATATAGTAATGTTATACACCATATTTGCCCTGGCACTAAATGATTTTTTCAATATTTACAGTGAGTAGTATCATTTAAAAAATACTTCACCCGGTTACTCGATAGTTCAGGTTTTTTGCAGCAAGCTCTTGGACCATAAATTACTTTACTTACAATAACGATAAAGATGTATGGCCTATATTTTTTAATTTTAAGATGGGATGTCACTGTGAGTGATGTCTACTGCGTCAATAGACCTACTAGTTACATATGCAATATAATTATTATTATTCACCCTAAGTAGGTATGTTGTATTTATTTAACATTTCGAACAACTTCTTCTCTATGTGAATTTATCAACACATTTTCAAATACAAATACTATTACTTATATAGATAGGTATAGTAATATATAATACATACTATTACCTATATGTATAGAGAATAGAATGTGAGCATAACACGTAAAATGTGTATCGAAGCATTAGTAACCGTAGCAACATCATTCTATTGATGCAAATATCGTAGAATGCAGATAAAGGTATACTCACTTACCTGTAATATGTACATTCGCTTGCAATTTTAACGGATTATCTATTATTTCAAAATAAATATGTAGTGCCTAAAAGTTTTCATCATTCTATCACGTATAATTTTAACAAGATTTATCTAAATTTTAATCTTACTCCTTAAGAAATCTTGGGCACAACCCTGTTTTCTGACAAGATTATTTCTATATTTTCGTTGATGATATTTATAGTTCCAATATTGTTTTTAACTTTATTAATCAAATTCTTGGAAATTGCAATTATTTGAATTGATGCAAAAATATCTTACTAATCACTCTTAGTCTCTGTTTTACTAATCACTAAATAAGAGGAAGAAAATTAAGAAATTATTTCGGAACAGGTCAAAACTACTTCTTGTATGAATTTTTTCGAAAAAAATGCTTTAATCTTTGTAGTATAAAAAATTACGCTCGAGTTGATGAGGTGGGTGAACATTTTGAGTTATCTGGGATTCAAAATGTCCCTTTTTTCGTTTAAAAAAATACATGTTTCTGATCAATGTTTCATAAATAGCTCGGAAATCTCACACTTTAACGAGCGAGTTTAGCAACAAAAATGCAGCTTATAAAAAAACACGGAGTAATATTTATTTATTATTCCTATAGATATAATATGAACCAAAGTGTCGCTTGTTAAAGGTACCGATTCGGTGCAAAATATTTTAATAATATCATTTAACGTTGAATAATATAAAATCGAACAATATTTAGGAAAAAACTCAGAGGATCAAGTTCCTTAAAAAATAAATCTTCAAAATGTATGTTATTAGAAGTTATTAGTCTAAAATCTAGCATTATACCTCCAAAGTTCATTATAGCCCCGAGCTATAATGACTTAAAACAGTTAAGTTAATTTACTAACACAAAATTAGTTTTTGAATCAATGGTGTTTTTCATCAGAAACTGAAATTAAGCGTATCGCATTAACACTTTTAATTAACTAAATATCAATAACACATTCTGAAAGTTTTACAGACTTAAAATTTGTTGTTTTCTTTTCGTTCTTTTGTTTAGAAAAAACATTATTATTTTTTCAATACATTTAAAATTATTTTAATCCAAAATAAGCTTTCAACTAAGTAACTAACATACGTAAAAATTACTTTAAAAAATGTTAAAAAAATTTAGTATTTTATTCCATACATATTTTAATGTTTTATTTATTTCTAAAGCATGAAAATTGGATGAGATATCAAGGACTGGAATATTCATCCTTGAGTATGACGATGAATTTTAGCGTATATTTAACTATTTTTTTTAACAAAAACTAAGCATACTAGGCAGTTTAAATGTCACAATATTATTTTAAATAAAAATAAATAGAAATTCATGGCCAAAAAAATGTAAAAATTTACTTGAGCTTTTATTCAGGTTAGTAAAAAAAATATTGTTTATGAGTTTTTACTTTGAATGTTTGAAACGAGTTCTCGCATGTTGTTAATATATCTACGAAGACTCTAGGCTCTTTTCAGTATATTTAAGAATATCTACCATAAAATTTCCATACATTATTTTTTAAATTTATTTTTTGCTACAATAGCTAAAGAAGCTATCAATTTTAAAATAGTATCTATTTTTTTTTAATAACTGCTGAAGTCGTGTAAAAACAAGGATGAATGATTTTGATAAGGCAATAAGAATTTATAAGGCAGAAACTAAAACATTAATTAATCAGAAATAATTTCGAGGTATTCATTAAAAACATTTGGTACACAAAATTTAAAACCATATCTTCCTATATCTTAAAAATGTTATTTATATCTATATTCTATGAAAACAATCTGATATCAAATTTAACATTTTATGTGAATGATTATATGAATTATTTTCCTTACTTTTGAATGCAATTAACTAAAACGTTTCTGAGATATATTAAAGCAAACACACAAACAAAAAAGCAGTTACTCCAGATACATCCAATCAGTTCATTTTTATTGTCTGTAACTGTACGTTATGCATGTAGCAGATATGTTTAAATGGAATATAATACTCAGTAGTAAATTTCATTTGATTTCACCAATGTAGTGTTAATTATAAATACTATTTTAGATTCAAACTTCGTTCTCACTTACATGGAAAAATAAATAGAATGAAAAAATATCATAGATCATATTATAGATCAAAAAGATTTAAGACAAATATTTTTCAATATAATTTCGTATTTCAGACTTTTTCATTACGAACTCGAGCGAATAGAAAATTTCAATTTGGTCAATTATAGCCCTTAAATATACATTCAAAAATTTTCGACATTTTGTGAGTAGTGACTTTTTACTACGATTTTATTATCAATAATAACATCACGATTCACATTTGAATTTGAATTTATTTAATAAGACTTCGCTATACAATTGCAATGAAAGTATTAACTTTGTAATGACTACAACCCATTTTAATAAATATTTTTATTTTAATTAACGATTCGTTTCTATTTCGTGCAGTCATCAATAAGTTTGAAAACATAAAGATAGTTATTCTTTTTTTTACACTGTTATTTGACATTCTACCCGAATCAAAAGACAATTGTATCATTTGAAATGAAAAGGTCTAAAAGTTGCATCATTCTCTTAGATGCTAGAGACTCAATCCAATAAAAAATATACTGCCAAAAATCGACATAATAATCCTCATGATTTATATGTTTACATTAAAAAATATGATACCTTTACCAAATGATTTTTAATTTGGATATGAGGTTTTTCTGTAACAGTAACAGCTAACTTGATTTTTAGCGATTTTCTGTTGTTTTCCACTATATAGATATTAATAACAATAAGAAATAAGTTACACATATTAGACGAAAAGTTGAATAATCCGTCAAAAATGTAAGAATTTTGGGGATATAAAAATGGGGATACAAAACACTATTGAAAGTGTCGCATGAAAATCGACAGTACTTCAATAAACTGGTCCATTTTTAACCATGACAAAGTGCTTGTTCCATAACATATATGCAGAATTGGTGGTGATGGTGATAACAGAATATGTATGGGAGCCTATGTGGTACTATGTGGTAGGGGAGCCCAAGCGGGGATTTTTGAATTAATTCGAGTGTCTCAGATTAGTAGTAATTGGAGATACCTTACCCCTTGATGTGCCGCGCCTATAGGATACCCAATCAGAATACTAAAACGAAGAAATCGATAGTTAAATTTAATCGAGCGCATCAGATTAAGGTATGGTAGGTTAATTACGTGCTGCAAAGTGTACATTTTACAAATCTGACGTTTTAATGGAGTTTCAGTACATGATGATACCTGGTACATGTATATAGTTTTTCAAACAAAAATTTCTTGAGGTTAAACATACCCTTAATATATGTGCGAGATCCTCAATATAGGTATATCAAGAAATTAAATAATAATATTCATTCATTCAGATACTAAAACTCGTTAAGAACAGATACCAGATGTTCCACAGACTTACGCCGATCTAGTTTTTGTGGTTAACGACCTCATAAACATCCGGGTGAAAAAATTGGACTCATTTTTACCATTATTTATCAAGTTTCACATCTACTTCTATATTTCTATATTATTTCTTCTTTTATTATAAAGTGGCTATTTTTTTTCAAAATCAACGTAGGGCGGCAACTACTTATAGTAAGAGCATGAAATTTCACATACATGTTCTTCTCAAAACTTAATGGGGGATAAGACGGGATTTTTTAAAACGTTCATTAGCAAGGAGTGGGGTAGGGGATAAAGTTTTTACGGTACTCCATATCTCGGGATATACTTAGCTTAGAGTCTTCAAAATTACACAGTATATTCTTCTTTAAGATCAAAGCGTTTTTCTTAATTTTACGGTTTTTAGTTTTTGTAAACAGTACCAAAGGGAAACGTTTTCAGACAATATGAGACTTTTTATCAATATCTCAAGATCTACACAGCCTCGGACCTTCAAATTTCATACATTTAATTCACATACAATAAAGTGGTCCCGTGTTTCTCAATTTTTCGATTTTCAATTTTCCTGAGAAATGCTGGAAGATATCATCTTATTGACACAATATTAAACTTTTCATCAACATCTGGAGATCTACATAGCCTAGGACGTTCAAATTTAAAACTTAGAACGCTGAACAAAATAAAGCGGACACATGTTTCTCCACTAATTGATCAGGACTAATTTTTCGATTTTCCACGTTTCTGAGCAAGGGGGAAGACGGATACCTTTCACACAACATTAAGTTTTATACCAAATTGATAAACGTAGCCTTGGTCCTTCAAATCTAAGCCTTATAATCATCATAAAAATAAGTAAACCCGTGTTTATCAATTTCTCAATTTTTCATTTTCCTTAGCATTACGGATAGTGGCATTAAATAAATGGAAACTAAATGTGTTCTACTCATGATAGTAACATGCAATCTTTCTATTAAATGTGAAATGATTAAGGCAATGGGTAATTTATACGTAATTCATTTCCCGATTTTCTTATAAGGTAGAGCGATTAGAACGGTTCGATAAAATAGAGAATTTACTTTTATACAATCTTACCTCCCTCGCTGTATTACTGTATTAAGTTACGATTACAAAAAAAAAATAATAATAATAATCTGGGGGTCAGTTCAACATTCGACAAGGACTATCTCAGAACTTAATTCTCTATCTGATACAAAAATAGCGTACGTACTTCACGGACACTCTGTATAATAAAGGTAAATGTACGTAGTAAATGAATACAATCAAATGCGATATGCTTGAATCGAAATGACCTATTTAACTCTATTAAAACAATTTTATTGAAAAGATCAATGGAAAAGAGTAAGTACATGCATATCACCTCAAATATTCAAATGCATCACACAGGACCTATTTAAACTAAGTGATATCCCTATAATAAAGATTAATTATACATAAAAAAATATTTAATTCTCAAAAAATTATATTATAAGATTTGTTTATTACACATTCTATTAAAAGTACATTATAAAATTTTGTAGTTGGTACTTTTTCAACATATGCCACTTTTTTTTAATAGTAAGTTGTTGTTTGTAAATGATGAAAAGAATCCATACCGTGAAGGTGTTGGCAGTTAGTACTCGACAAGATATTAATTACGCGGCTGGTGTTGTCAGTCGATATTTGGATAAACCAGTTGATGCTCATTTTAATGTAATTAAACGTATATTCAAATATATCAGGAGTACGGCTGGTCTTGAATTTGATTTTGTTGGAAACAGTGATGCAGATTATGCAACAGATCCTGAAGCAAAAATATCAACAAGTGATTATATATGTCATCTTAGTTCTGGTGTTGGTTGGGCATCTATGAGACACCAACATCATCATCGAAATATGAATATGTCGCTGTATTACAGGCTATAAAACAATTGGTTTGGCTTCAGAATTTATTGGCTGAATTAAATTAACGATGAAAAATTTAACGCAAAATTTTGTGTGGGCAACCAGAGTGCAATTCAAAAATCCAGTGTTTCACAAAAGGGCCAAACACTTTGATGGTCAATATCATTTTATTTGTGGACAAATATCAAGAGGATCAATTTAAATACATTGGAATACATTAATACGGATGAACAGACATATTTACTAACACATACATAGACAGCTACAATATTTACTAAGGCATTAGTTAATAGTCATCATAAATAGTTTTAAAATTTGATGAATTTAAGAGGCTGAGGTTAATTGATTCATCAATTGTTATGTCCAAAATTAATGTAAATTTTTTTTTTTTTTGTTTTGTTTAAAACGTAAAGTAACGAAGAGTTATAATAATAAGTGGGAATGATGATTATAATAATAAGTGGGAATGATGATAGTACATTCTAAATTTTTATATTTGGCAACTCTTTTTCAACATATATGCAACTTTTTTATAATAATTAGTTGATAGAAAGAAATTGGCGAGGTAACATGTTTTACATAAAAGTGAACAATTAAAACAATTTCTTTTTATTTGTGTTCAAACATTAAAACATTTCAGATTAATAATGACCAATTAATTATTCCAAAATATTCCCCTTTCACGGAATTCTTTATTCTAAATATAGAACTTAAATTCTCAAATGTTCTCAAAGTATTTTCACTCTGTAAATATTACACTAAATAAAAAATGCCCACGAATAGAAAATGCACTAATAATATAGGTACGTACAAATTGTAATTAACAGACCCACACTTTATGTCGCCTGGCACAAAAGTCGCATCCAGTGGCATTCCCCCGTCTACAAATCACAGGCTACCTATCATATTACTAATTTTTACGGCCTCTGGCTCTTCTATTGACTGACACTCGAAGAACTTTTCCCCCGTGCCCCCTTATATTCATCCTTGGAATTCACAGAGGATTGTTAACTAAGTAAAAATCACACTCCTCAAAAAATAATGATCCAAATGTTATAAAATTTGGCATGCACAATTATGGCATGCAAACGGAGAGCTAATCGAAGAGTTTTTCTCGATTTTATATTTAGAAAAATTTTATATGAGTTATTTGTGCGTGAAAATTGAAAGATTTTACATAAAGGAGTGTCCTTCAGTATTATGTTTCCATCCCCCTTAAAAAATAAAAGAGTTTTTATTTTGAATTTTAATGTAAAGGCTGATTTTATCAAAAGAGAGATGTTTTACAACAGTACATAGTAACTAGGTGTGTGCCGGAATCCGAATCCGTATCCGTATCCGCGGATCTCTAGAAGAAAATAAAGATTCGTATCCTTTCCTTTCCAGTTGGTCTTAAACGGATCGGTTTTATTACGTATATGAATTTATAAGTAATAGTTTAAATAAAACACTGTTAAATAAATAAAATCCTTTTTATTTCTTAAAAATTGCATATTTGGCAAAAATTTGATATTGCAACCTTTATTGTAGTGAGCTACATGCTAATTCTTATAGCTGATCATTCATATCATAAGGTACTAATTAGTAATTACGGTATTTTAATTCAAATTTATTATTCAAATCAAATAACTCATCTAATTCATTTCATAAATCACAATCGCATTTTAATCAATAATTATTTTAAGGAAATTTAAAAGAAATTGTATTTCATAATAATGGTTAAAATTAATTAGTGGTAAATTGTACTTCAAAAAGAGTAACTTGTCAGAGTTGTCTCCCAAAAGACTAGTATGAAAACGACCACAAACAATTTCTGCAGCACTATAAAACTGCTCATAAATTTGAAACACTTGTTGCAAGAGGTGATAAATATATGCTAGACTTTCAATCTGATTAAGACTTTCAAATTTTATATTGTTAATTTGTCAATGTTTTAATGGATCTTGGTCTCTTGAAAGTCTTTTTTTCTTTAGCAAATTAGCTGCGGGATCCAATTTTCACATTCTTCATCGTCATCGCCACTGTCTAACATACTAGCCGTAGACTACTCCTAACTATTGCAATGCGCTTTTTTAACAGTATTTTGTTTTTTTTTCGTGTTAATTTGAGTTGCGAAATTAACATCAGTTTTTAAAGACGCAATAATTTTTTGTTTTATATCTTTGAGAGTAGAATCATTGAAGAATTTTCCTTTCGTATCGTGAACAGAAACACGAGCAGTGTACTTCTCTAAACTAAACTTGTTTCTTTTTTGGTTTTTTTATTTTGATTTGGCTGAAAATTGAAAAAAATATTACAGTTTACATTACTAACTTATAATTAATAAGAATATTATTGTAAAAAGCCGAAACTACTCAAGTTTAGAGGAATATACTGCTTGTGTTTTGTTTTCTTTTTAGTTTTTGTGGCACACTCCTGCTAGTAACCTACTATATTATTATACTGGATATATTCTTATAGAATATTTCAGAATACATTAATGTTAATCTAAAGTTTGTAACACTAAAAACAACTGACTACAAAACCAAAATTTCGGAATAAGTATTTATAAAATCCAACCGCATTTTATAAATACTTAATCAATTGAGATCAAAAAAACTCAAAAACGAAAAGATATAGCAAGCTGAAATTTTTTTGGGGTACTTTAGGCAAAAAAGTAAGATCAAATTCGCGAATGGGCAAACATGGTTCATTGGACCCAATAAGCAAGAGAAAAATTCAAAAATAAAAAGGTTTTTTTTCAGAACAAACAACTTTTGTTTGAAACACTTTTTCGTAAATTGTTCAAATTAAGATAATAAGTAAGCACATATATAATTGCAATCTACTTATATAAAAAAATTGATGAAAAGTTGAATGTCCACGTTTTACTCTCCTATAATTCATCCAATTTGAGTATTCAATAGCTCAATTGAAAGGTTCTGCGTCATTGAGTGTTCTTAGACTAAAACAAACCCTATAGAACTGAACATATCTGGATAAAAAGCTTTCACAACTCTTGGAGAAAGAAACGCCCCATAATAAATTCACATTATATAATTTGGTCTAAGAACACTCAATGACACAATGCATACGCTATTAAACACTCAAATTGGATGAGTTGGAGATTGTTGAGAGCCCAAAACTCATCACCTTTTTTGTGTGATTTGAATGATTAATAATAGTATCAGGTCTGTTTGGAAAATATCACAGTTATTTAGAATTTAAAATTCAAATTTAAGCTATTAAATTATAAGCAACAATTAATGCGTGTATAACTTTATGGACTGCATATTTAGAGTATTTTATGAATCCTTATCATTAAAAATAATTCAAACATTGATACTGAACTATATGTCGAATATTAAAACAATAAACTCCGTTAATTGTTATATTCTCTTGTTATTGTAATGCAGCACTGCAAACTTATAAGATTTGATTACATGTATACTCAAAAAAAAAAATGCGACACCCTTGAATTTTTATACCTATTTAAAAACATTAATTACTCGATTGTTATGTTGTGTTGAGGTGTTTATCAGAATTATTTTTATTTATCTATGTATAACATACATTTTAAACAACAACAAAATTATAAAATACACCATGAAATTAGTGTATTTTATAATTTTAAGTAAGCGTGGAAGATTCAGGCGTTTTTTGATTACTTCAATAGAAATAGGCAGCGAGACATATTTAAAAAAAAAAGCTTGTGAAAATCGAAATATTCTACTGGTTTAAACGATATTCTAATTCATGCAATCATTTATTCAACACAAAATTTCTTTTTAAAACTAAATTAAGTGGATATGAAGCAAATTTATTTAAATTTAAAATTAATATTAATATAAACTAATACTTACCTACTTATATATTT
Source organism: Chrysopa pallens (assembly GCA_020423425.1). Lineage (NCBI taxonomy): Eukaryota > Metazoa > Arthropoda > Insecta > Neuroptera > Chrysopidae > Chrysopa > Chrysopa pallens. The sequence continues at coordinate 59,996,613 of CM035591.1, forward strand.
TTGTAACTTTTAGTAACTTTTTTACATGCTATCTACATTTACTTAAAAAGTAGTTCAAATGTAAATAATTAGTAAATAAAAGAAAATACAATTAATAAAGGACATTTAAACGCCTCAGGTAATGTTTGTGTTATATAGTAAGTATATAACTTTAATAAACTATGCTGCATGTTGCTTCCGCGCTAATGAAAAAACTTTATTTTGTGTTGATTATGCTTAGAAGAATGAATGTAGACAAACTTTTTTAACTTTATATGAATAAAAAAATATATTATACTTATTTGTTAGTTTTATTGTAATTATTGCTTTTAGTAACAAAACTTTTTCATTAATTTTAAAATTACTACGTAAATTAATTTTTTCATTTAAACTTTTTCTTTGATTTTTACAAATAGGTATTTTAATTTATCTGTCAATAACAGTTTACTAAACCGGATTCTACATTAAATTGAAAAATTACTGTAGATACATAAAATCTGAATTATACAAGAACAACTAATACATTTAATTGTTTCGATACTCGATATATGGTTGAGTGTCAACTATTTTTATTTATTACTATTCATAAAATAACCATAAAATCCTGCCTATACAGAATTATAAATACATATAAAAGAATAATAATAGGTATTGTAATTATATATGTCTTTATTATTTAAATTTGAGCTGAAGTTGTGGTGAATCCAATCATTTTACGAAAAAATGATTCAAACAAAAGTTGTTGTTTTATAAAAACGAACATTTTTCCATCTCAAATTTTTCGTTTATGATGTAATAACATCATTTTAAGAGCGATTATCCACAGATATTTTGGCATAAAGAGATATGCTTCTAACAAACTGTTGACTTAAATTGTATGTAATGTGCATTTTTAAATAAATATATGTATAAATTATATGTATTATTTTTTTCATTTTTCTTGCCAAAGAGTTTTTATCGAAAAAATATTTCTAAAGTAAAAATCAAAATTCGAGTTTATATTTAAAAATATTTTTTTGGCAAAAACTCGTCAATAAACCCTCCATTTTCATGTCATTATTTTGCATACCCAATTTCAAAACATTTAGATAATTATTTTGTGAGTCATTTGAGCGAGAAAATTTTTATATAATGTGCTTCAGTATTATCAATCCCTCTTAAGATAATAAATAATTTGTGGGCAACTAACCTATTTAACCTTTATTAATTCTTTTTTAACAATGTACATAAGAAAGAGATACGGCAGATATGCAACTATAATATTTAGTTTTATTAGGAATTATCCCAGTGTTTACGTTTGTTCAAACCCAATTGAAAACATTGTTTCATTCTTTGAAAATTATTGTTTCATTGATTGTTACCAAAATAATAAAAATAAAAAGTGATAATTATAAATTAATTAATTATAATTACTTAGATGCTAATAACCATAAATAGGATAGACACTGTCAGTGATGGATTACCGCTTAGGCCCGTGAGGCCCGGGCCTAGGGCGGCACGATTTGGGAGGGCGGCAAAATTTTCAGAACGTTAAAATTTGAGAGCCGAAAAAATATACCAAAAATTAATTTTTAAATTGGTTCTGCTTTTTTTTTATGGACTGTAATTAATTCATTTTTTTATTGACTTTTCAATTTGATGATGTATTATTCATATTTTGATGGAATCAATTATAGTCTATCAAATAAGGTTATTAAAAAGAAACAATCAAATTGATATGCTTCTTTGAGAATTACTAAATTACTTTTTACTTTTGTTTTTTCGATAAGGTTACTCTTACATGTATAAAGTATTTGAAATTACTTATACTTATTAGTTTTTCAATTTAATTTTGGTGTTAAATGAAAATATGCATGAATTAACATTTGGCATTCGAGAGAAATGCTTATAATTATTTGTTATGCTAGAGTTTAATGAAAATTTTTTTGTATTATTTATTAATTATATTTAAATAAAAAATAGACCACTCTCTAATGTTTCGCATTATGAGTCGTGCAAAAATTAAAGCTGTATTTTAATAACAATTGAGAATCAAAATATATATAATTTTGCTGATCAAAAAGGGCGGCGTATCAGACAGGGTCTAGGGCGGCAATAAGCTTAATCCGCCACTGGACACTGTATACTCAAATGTAGAATTGAAAATGCCTCCCGAGTGTCAATCATCGAATTTAAGATGATATATATAGTTTTTGATGTAGATTACCATATGATACTTACTTGAAGTAGATAAGTAAATTTATAACAAAAACTGTTATCCCAACTGAATATAACAAAATCAAACCATAAAATTATACAATAACATATAAAATTCAATCGATTCAAGTATTTATTATCAAATCAACTGAGAAACCAAATATGTAAAATCTTTTCAAAATAAAGTTTTATATGTAAAATAAATATATAACTATAATAAAATTGTACGGTCTAAGGACTCTTTCAGTATGAAAAAATTGTTTATGCATAGGAAATCCAAAAATTGTCATTTGACTAAGTTGCATATAATATAGAACACACATGGCATATAATTTGGAATTATCATTGTATATTGAGTATAGGTACATATTATATACCTAGTTATTTATTTAAAAAATTAATAAAATTTATGAATAATTTTATTGTTATAAATCATATAAACCAAGTAAACATACACTCCAAAAGCGAAATACTGCCTTCCTACTATGGAATTTGGTGCTGAAAATTGAGAGTTGTTGGAGGAAGCTGAAGGAACATTGCACAATAAAAATAGATGACTGGGTATCATTGTGTAGTAGAAGATCAATAATTTATTTTATATTATACTAATATATGAGAAGCAATATCTGAAACTAATTCCAAATAATCGTTTCGTGGATTTGTGCCACCAGCCCCAGGGTTATTGGTAGAAGTTTTAGTTCTTTGGTACTTAAAGTATGCTTCACCTAATTACTCGCCTACATAGGGAGTTAAACCACCTTTGTTAGCAAGATCGTCAACAGGTATTTTACCTACTTTTGAGAAGCCAAAGTCATTTTTTCTTCTCTTACGGAAATTATGGAGCTCGTCATTGCTCTGGGTGCCAGATACTCATCAACGTATAACAGATTTTGCATATTACTAAGAAAGAAAAATAAAAAAATTTCAAAACTAAAGTAAATAATATATGGACCGAAAAGACCCGGGCCTAACACATAGATGGTGCTAGTTTTATTGCAGTCACCTTTTTTTCAGTTAATACTAACCTTCAAAAGACAGCTGTTAAACTTTCATGATATTCTATTCATTAGTTTGTGAGTTATTGTGCTAAGAGTGACGCTACTTTTGTTATTTTCAAAACAATCGATCAAAAACAATTTCGTGTTTTAATTTTACACAAAATTAAAACACGAAATTAATCAAATTTATCAATTACAAATTTAATAATTATCAAATTTCTTAAATTACCCAGTACTTTTCTACTAGTTAGTGTAGGCCCAGTAATTAATAATAGAATCATACACATGTTGTATACTAAGTTTAACCTCAGCACCCAATTATTGTTCTGAGCAATCCCAAAGAACTGTTTTGCTTGTTTGCTAATATTACAGTTAATATTATATTGTAAATGTAGGTATGTTAATTTTATAATTCATTACTAACGACCTCAGCAACCTTCTAGTTCAGGATTTTCCTCCCAAAGCATTTCTCTTAATCAAAATAAAATATTGCCGAAAACTGCAAAGCTCAATCTGCTTGTAGAGCTCAGTTCACAGTTTCAGAAAAAATTGATCTAAAAACACTATATATACTATAACGCCTTTAATACAGAAAATTATTTGCTGTCGATGCACTGGGATTCATTTAAATTTAGACATTCTAACGTTTCAAAATAAAACAATATACTTGCATACTCCATTATTAGAATAATGATATCCAATATACGTACTCAAATTTAACCTTAAAATAACCTTTAGATTCAGTTTTACCCAAGAGTTATTCATATACATCTTTCAATATAAAATTTTGTGCTCGATTCATTTCCGATGCCAATAAATGTAAAAATCTTTTTCAAAGTAACCACCTAGTAGAAAATTGTAAAACATTCAACTCTTGTATCAAACTTTTAGTCTCTATCATCATATCTTTTCAATTTATTCTAGTGTCCCGGTAAATTTTATACACAGATACCTTTTACAATAATTATTGATTAACCCCATTCTTGTGATATACAATTACGCACAGGGAATCGCTGTTTTCAAATAACTTCAACTGTTTTAATTATTATTTTTTTATTCAATTCACATTTACTTAGCATTTCACGTCTTTCTATCAATATCTACATCTTTTAATATTTGTAAAATCATCATTTTAACTTCCAGTAAATACCTATCTAAGGAATGAAAATTATGCGTATTCTTTGGTTTTAGAAAATTCCAAAACTGGGAATATCAATACATTTTTGAAACTGTAATAAGTTAATGCAATTTTATTACATCAAGTGATTAATGTATTTTTTTAAATAATTCTTCAAAAAATGAACATCTTTACAAATTTATAACCCGTTTCACCTACTGCCAACTGTCAAGCATAGATTGGTAAATAATACCTACTATGCTACCAAGCAATTATCACCGAATTTTAGTTTAATATATACGAATATTTTTCATCTGAAGTGGAATTACTGAATAGATTTTTGGCAAAAATTATAAGGCAAAATCGGATAAACTGAACAGGCGATAATTGTCAGCTGGTCAGTTGTTTTTTTTTTACTAATGAATTTTTAACCTGCGTGTACTCACTGTCTACAAATTTTTTACCCCACAACTTTCATGACGCCAACTGCTAATATTTCTTACAGTATGTTGTTTATTTTTATGATGAAAGCTTGATGCGACAATTTTTCACACAATCATGGAATCAATGAACTGAACACTTTTTTAAGGAATAATTCAACCCGTTACAGTTAACTATCACTTTATATTTATTCTGTATGCGTGATAGACTGCCGTTTTCCAACCCACCGATACTGACCCGGTTGATGTTCTCAAGATTTTATACACCACACGGACTATTCGTTTGTACAATCGCATCATTATATGAAATTTTTAAGGTCTGAAATTCACATTTGAGTATAGAGAAAATACACTGATTTTTATCAAATTTGGGTGGTTTCTTTCATCCCAACTCTAAAACTTATACATACAAACCTTTTCTTACCTAAGCTCTATGACTACTATATATTGTAACTTAGGTTTAATGTGGCCGGTAAAAGATATTAGAGCTTACTACGTATTATACCATAAAGAATTGGCATATTCCATATTTTCGGTAGCACTAAACCAAAACAATCATTTCGCTCAACTTCTAAGAAAGCAAATAGATTCAAAAAACTTTATTTCGTTGACCGTTATGCGACTATCAAAACAAGATTAACTATTTTCCCATGAAAATTTTATTCATAAATTAGAACTGATCATTCTAGTTTTTTACAACTGCAGGATGCAGAAATTGCACCAAATATTTATTATAAGATATAAACACCATATTAGAAGATATATAATATAAAAGTTTTTATATCATAAAAGAGGTAAATAAAATTTTGTAAACAAATCAAATAGGTGTAGGTGAGGTTAAAATTACCAAATCGAGTAATCGAGATAAATACCTTATTCAAAATTGTTCATTCTCTAGATATTTTCTACTTCTTAATGGCAGTTCACGCCACTCAGTTCATCCACTACTAGTATTTAAAATAAATAAATTAATTAATGTGATTTAAATTATGAAAATAAAAATGTTTGTTGTTCTTAAGCAAAATTTTTTTTATTTTAATACAATTTTTAATTGAAAACATCCTTTTTTCCAAATTATTGATACATATTTTTTTTTTCTTTAATTCTTGTATATCCTTATCTCGATTTCATTATTTGTATAAATTAATATTTTATTTCATTATCGAGAAATTTTGTGTTTTAAGTAGGCCATAAATTAGCATTGATATCATATATTTTTAATATCGTGCAACTATAAAAAAACATGAGGATGATTTTATACCAAAATTAAAATTAATAATTACTTTCACATGTCTTTTATTTGTTTTTTGCTTCTTTTTATTTTTATTTTTTTTGAAAATAATAAAATAAAAGTATTACATAAAATTTGAAGGCACAATCACACACAAAAAATAAAAATCATTTTAAGTATAATTATTATGTATTATTTATTTATATGAGAATTGGGATCACGTTTTTATTTGGTCTGCTCTTCAACAAAATGCAAAATTCGATTTCAATTTGATATCTTAACGACTAAAACTTGTAAATGGGTGATTTAAACTTACTCAATTTCTGCGAACGAATGAGAAAGTTTTTAAATTAAAACTTTAAGCATGTTTTTCTTAAACAACAATAGAGATGTTGACTAATAATTAAATTATGGACGTTCAAAACTGTTAAAAAAATTGATTAAACAAAGATGAAGATGTTATAAATGACGTTAATTATTTATATCTCAATAGTGATTATAATAAAACTTTGTTTTACAATAAAACTCTGGAAATAATTTTCAATTTTTGTTGAATTGAGGTTATAAGTTTCACATTTCCTGTGTACAATAATAAATTCAGTATCAGCCAACTACCCTATTGTTTGGCAAAGGAAGTTTAATTTTATAAATTATTTTCTGAATAACTTTATTTGTTTTTTGATTTTTCAATGATAGGTATACGTAAAAGATATTTATTTATAAATTGTATGACAGCAGTAATTTAATTTCCTTCATTATCTATAAAAAATCAAGTGGAATTAATATTTTTAACATTTATATCAAATTCGCCATTGTAAACTTTTTTTTAAAGTAAAAAACTTAAAAATGTAATATCTAAACATCAGAAAGGAATTCAAAATCTATTTTATTATTTCATTTACTCGGACATACCAAATCCAGTGGCGTAAAATTAACTTTATAGTCATTATTTCGCAATATTTTTTTAATAACTTAAAGGCTTCCTGAAGTCTTGAAGGTTTTGGAGGATCCAAACTAGATACACTTCTTCAAAGGTGTTAATTATTCAAATGGACCTAGACCAATGGTGTAAAAATCAATTTCACTTCTTTCAGTTAAGCATATGTATTGTTTCATGACATAGTTTATAGTCAAAAGTCATCACTTAATTTTTACATTTTCTCAGCCTAATTATGTACTCTTAGAACACAAACTTTTTGTTCATTGATTTAACAGTATTAAATATAATATTATCCATTTTTATACACACTTTAAACGATTTCACATTATATTCCTTTACGAATTTTTGTGGATAGGCCCCAAAAAAGGATGCTGTATTAGAAATCCATGAATTTTATTAATTAAATGATCTAAGTTAAAGTCTATTTTTGATATTTATAAACATTCATTCTAGAATATTTTACAATCCAGTTTTACCATTAATAATATTATTAAATGTTAATATTATTAAATGAAGGAAATCAAATTATAAAAATTTTAAATTTACTGATGAGTAGAACAAATTCACAAACTTAAAAGTAGATTATTGTTGCCTTCTATAAAAAACCGTTTAAAATTTAACCGTTTTATTATTTTTGAACATCCCTAACATCGTTAGTTTTACGCAATACAAGGTATTTTCCTTATGTGAATTTTGAATGACTCTTGTAAAATGGAATTGACACTGAAAATGAGGCCTCTATTATGAAGACAATAGCTAATGTAATATATATTGTATTTTTTCAATTCGAACACAAGTAACTAAAAATTAATTATTCAAATTCTATTAAATTTCGTATGCACAATCTTAGTATGAAAACACAAGGTATTGGAAGAATTTTTGACGAAACAAACGTAAAATTCAAAATAGTATTTTATATTTAGAAATGTTTTTCTTGTAAAACTCTTCGACACGCGATTTCATGTTTAAATTGTGCGTAACAAATTTCGTAAAAATTAAATAATTATTTATGAGTTATTTAAACATGAAAATTGAAAAAAAATACACTGTTTATTACATTAGACATTGTCTTTATTACAGAGGTCTCATTTTTTTTGTCGATTCCTTTTAAAGAGACTCAAAGAAATTTTTTAAATAAAAAGTATATTTTTAAAAATTCAACTTCTGAACCGTTTGAATTTGGCACATGTTTTTTTATTATTCTGACCATTAGAAGTACTTAAAACATGATTGAAAAAAAACGTATTTTATATATTGTTTCCTAAGCTACTGAAAGCAATCACTTTAAACAAATCAATTTTCCATGATGTTACTTACAAAATATTAAAATGCATTCAGTAGATAAATTCGAAAACATATTACATTTAAAGATAAAAATTTTTTTATTAGAAACATTGCTACGAAAAAATGAGAAAACAAAAAATTTGCCAATTGTTTTCTAATGTTGTTTATATTATACTATTGTTTATAATACGAGTCATCACATAAAATTCGAACCGTTTCGCTTCAGTACAAATCTTCGGGAGAAAGTGGATCACAAATAGACGATTTTTTTATCAGAATTATTTATATATATAAATAATACTGATGCATATATTAATCTGGATATATATATTTTTAATGTTCACTTAATTTGAATTTCCTTAGTTATATTTTAAGTATTTCTAGTGGTCACAATTACAAAAAAAGCTACCCAACTATTCATTAGAAGATGTATTTTGTTATTAAGTTATATTTTATTAAAGTTATTACGAAATTTGTTTTTTCGAAAATTTCCTAAATTCCTAAATTTTCTTAATTCAAAATGATTAGTGATCATTTTCATTTCAAGAAAATTAGTAATTAAGTCCAATTTTTCCAATGTGTATTATTATCAATAAAATTTCTGTTAAAAGAAACGGCTAATTTGAAAAATTATTGGGATCCCTGAAGATTTTTCATTTTATCTTAGTAATCAAGCCAGTCATTTTACTTTCAACCATAGGAATGAATGATTAAGATAATGATAAAAGAAACTATAAATAAATAAATTATAAAACCAAGTAAGATTAAATTAAATTGAAAATTGTATTTTAAATTTTACGGGCAACATACATATTCCATGTGAAAAAAAAAAAAAAAAACAAACAAACAAACAAAATAGTGATATAAAAAATCAACAAAGTATTTGATAAACGGACATAAGTAATATCTCTTTTATATTAATATGTAATATGTATCAAAACATTTCAAATAATACAAAAACCCAGAAAAAGAACAGATTTATTGCTATGAAAATATTCTTCTCCATAGGGAAGATTACACTAAAAATCTTGAATGCAGACACAAACTTTTCTTCCCAATTTGTAGGGTGATTTATTAACGCATATGCGTTTTAAATTTACGCTCGGCATACATTCCAAATTACATAATTGACCAAATCTATTTAACAAAAGACATTACAAATGCCACTTTGTAAAATAATAATTATAACGATATTTTATGGAGACCAAACGCATGAAATAAATGAATTTAATATTAAGTTTTTTGTAGATTTAATTATTCCTAGAATGTTTTATAATCTAAATTTAACTTTATTTAATAATAAAAACAAAAATATATAATCTATATATTCAAACAAAAATGTCTTCATTTATATTTTTCTTGAGCTTTTCTATTTATTTTAACATGTGATGAAAATTTAACTTGTAATTTATTACAACTACTAATTTTTTACTCTAAATTGTTTAAAAACACATTACCCAATTATCTTATACAATTTAAGAACAATTTTAAGGAAGATTTTTTAAATGTTTATCACAACGCATGCTTCATTAAAATGTATAAAATAATTCAAGTAAAGAAAACAAAACAAAAAATAAAATACTTATCTGAGATAAATATTTGTTAATTACGCAAGATAAAAATTTGCACGCCTATCATAAGCATTTTGTAAAATAATTAGGGAACTACATATTTAGACCAAAATGCAAACTATAATTAAAAATTGACACTAATTTTTGGCTGTGTTCTTTTTGTATTGATTTCAAATGCTCTACCATTATTTCATTTTAAGTAACGTTTGCGTTTTAAAATATTTTAATGTATTTTTATCTTAAAAAAAAAATACATTTAAATAGTAATTTTCTAATCATATTGCACGCAACAAATAATTTCTAATTTCTTTATAAAGAATTTTTCTAATTGTGTTAAAAATCAGTCAAATGAAAACTTAAATAACTGAAAAATTCGTAAAGATTAAAAGTTTATACTGAAACATTTATCATTTACATGGCAGTTTTCATAAAATGTTATCGATTTTTATGGCATAATTCTTAAAACTAAAAATCTTTACGAATTATTTTTCTCGAAGTCCGCAAAGCGAGACAAAAATTATTTTAAAAAAATCTTTTGTTAATTTACATTTAAAACAATGTATTATTATGTTTTTAATTTAAAATTAATTAATATTAAATAACAAAGGAACATTTCGACATATTTTATAAGAATAAATTATTGGCTACTTAATTATATTACTAAATATTGCATTTAACGAAAATAAAACGTAAATAATGACTGTCTTAAATTATTTCATGAATGGTGTTTTCGATAATAAATTATCTGCAGGCACGATTTTATATTTTACTTACTGCATATCGATTTCAAGCATACATTTTAACTTATAATTTGAAATATGCAATAAATCGAAATGTATTAATTCGTAAAAAAATCCTGCATTAAGAAAATCCAACATCCTTAATATTAAAACAAATTGATGTTTTACAAAATAAATACAATGCGAATTGTGTTGTTTTGGATTGGCTTTTCTTTAAAGTATTCCATTGTACTTGTGTCTATCATTAATTGTGATTTCATTTTTAAATATCATTCAACAATACAATAATTATTACTTACGTACTAAGATAACAAGCAATATATATATTTTTAAAATATAATATTCAATGAATTTAATATACCTATATGTAAACGAATAATTCTTCTTAATTATCGTAGTCAATATTTTTCAAGCAGTCAAACACTATTAAAATTAATTTCCATTTAATTTACGTTTAAATACTGCGGAATTGATAAATAATTACCATAAATCGAGACAAAATTATCTTTTTTTTCTTCAAAATATTAAATTAAAAAAATATGAAGGAATTATATGTTACACTCCGCATCCGCTTTAGTTTTTTGAATATCAAAATTAAAAATAATTATTCCAATACAGTCAGGTATATATGTGTATGAGTAACGATTTATTTAATATACAGAGTTGTATTAACTTTGTTTAAACACATGCTGGTTAAGCGTTGTCACCGCATGATATTGACAGCAGTTAAACACCCTGTATAGCTAAACATATGAGGTAAATAGATGCACTCCACCTTTTCCCATATTAAATGAAACTGACAATCACATAAATTTTGATTACCTTATTTAGAATCGGCAGTCATTTTTGTTTTAATAAATTACTTGTCATGTTTAAGGATTTTATTTATTTATTTATTTTTTAATTGTGTATTTGATTGATCCATATTTTGCTTACACATCTAAAGCAAAATAAACTATATAAAATAAAGGAATTAAATCCTAAACTTAAGATTAGTTATTTTCATTAAAGTGTGTCTATGTAAGATTAATTTTAGGATTCAATTTCGAAAAAAAAATAGTTATAAAATAATGTTTTTGATACGATGAATAGGCTATACACATTTAAGGGGAGTGTAAGGTACTCTTATGAACAAATTTGTGATAGTTACGTTAAATCGTAAGATCTTAATGTATATTAACACACAACAACAATAAATCTTGAAACATTATAAAGAGCAAACATAAACAATTTTTTGAAGTTATGTCTTACATTATGCTGCAACATACGGCTCCGCGCTGACCAAGCACACATGGTGGATCTGCATTAAGAACACGTGGTTGGTGTTGTGATGATGATGTTGAAGTCTTTTGTTCGCATTCATTTAAAACTTTCTGCCGTATTTCAAGATAATCTAAATTTTTACCATACATTGATTCATATGTTTCAATGATTTCGCCATCATCAAGTTCTGTTTTATTATCCTTTTTTTTGTTGTTTAATTCTTTTTTGTTATAAATATTTTGTTCATCACAACTTGTTAAATTATTTTTAATACAAATTTTTGTACCACCATTTTTAATTAATGGCTTTTCATTATTTAACAATGTTGTTGACTCAATTCCAACATCTTCATCGCCGTGAATCCAACATGATGGATCTTCCTCCCAATACTGTTGTTGTTCCTGTGAACCTTCACGTGTTGATGGTACCGATGAATGACTATTGATTAGTTTCTCATTTTCAACAAATAATAATTTCATATCTATACATGATTTTGATTTATTTACATAACTATTTACATCTGAATTGAAAGAGTTATTTACAATAGAAGTAGTTGGGTTAGTAAAAATAGCACCATTTTCGCTGACGGTTCTTTTTATTATACCTACATCACGTACAAAAGCACCTTTTATTGTAAATTGCATACCAGCCGTAGTTAATTTATTTTTCATATCACCTTGTTCATTATTTAAATCCATATGCTCATTGACTTCACAACAATAATTTGTATTAGCTTTAAACTTATCTTCATCATCTTCTGTTTCTATGTTCATTCCATCAACTACTGGATTTACAGTATTTACTAATTCACGTGCAAACACTGCGACATTTTCTTTGATACGTCGTTTCGCTATTGTTTTAAAATCCATTTTATTTGTATCAACAGCAACCCTCCTATTTGCTAACAGTGCATCTTCACCAATAGCTGCACCAGATACAGAGGCAGCTACTGAATATCCATTACTTGTAATTAATGGTTCAATTAATGATAAAAATGAATGATGCAAAGATTTTTTATTCTTATTAGCAGATGCGACAAATAGGGGGTTGCCTTTTACGTTTTTTGACGGTTCCTGTTCTTGTTCGTTACTTTTACCAACTTCTGGTTCAGAATCATAACTATCAGAATCATTATTATATTGATTATATAATTTTGGTGGTGCACTTTTTTCACGATATATCTTCTCCGGTGATTTAAATACATTTGGTGATTTCTCTTGTGCTTCTGTTAACCACTCTTTAACAACTTCTGTTAATGACTTATGTTGTTGTGACATTGTTGATAATTTATTCGAAGTGAATTCAGTACTGGTAGTTGTTAAATTTGTATGACTCGACCATGAATCTGGATCTGGTGAATGCTTTATCGATGTGTTCTCATCCAATTCTAATTCTTCGATATCTTCATTGTTTACACTAGCACGTGGTTCTTCAGTAATTACAGATATGTTTTCATTTGAATCAAACTTAAATGATAACAGTGTATCATCGTTATCAGATAAATCTGCTTCGTTTGTATTATTTTCTATGATAATTGGCACATTCTTACCTGTCTTTTCATCAATATTCTTATCAGATGATGATGTAGCTGTTATCAAAACACCATTTGAAGTAGAAGTAGATTGTCTCTCAACTTGTTCATCCTGTATTTCATCGACCCTTGATGTTGATGGAATTGAGGCACTTATATTGCTTATTTGAGATACTTTATTATTTGTCTCAACACTATCACATATTTGATCATTTCCATCGTCTGACGACGTCACAGATGGAACAATAACACTACCATAATTAGTATTTGTTCCCTCATCTTGAACATTCTGGTTTTTAATATCTTTTGTTGATGATGAGTTATCAACCATTACATCTTTGATATTTTTATTTGCAAAATATCGTTGACATTCATTTAATGTTTCCATTATATTTAATTCTAATAAATTCTCATTTTGACCTTTCATTTTTAATTGTGGATCAAACATCATTTTCGGTAATATATTGATATTTGGATCAATTATTGATAAAAATTCTTTATCATTCCCTAAGGATTTAATTGTATTACCTAAATTTTTATACAATCCTTGCTGTATTAATCGATCCATTTCTTTTGATATTTCAATATTGGTTTTGGAGTGTTCGGTAGACATTTTACGTAAATTGTCTATACTTTCACCAATTGGTGTATTTTGATTAGTTAATGAGTTGTTTTCTTTGATTACTTGTTTCTTCAATGATTTACCTTTTTGTTTTTTAGTTATGTCTGGTGGTGTCGAAGATTGCAGTGGTGCCACTGATTCCTGTTTACTTATTGCATTTTCAACAGTTGTTATTGTTTTTTCGATTTGATTGTCAGATTTCAAAATAGAATCATTTGTTTTTGTTTTCTTAACTGAATTTTTGGATGTATGTGAAAGTTTATTAATTGAAAGTTTTTTAGTATTTTTTATTTGAACTGTTGGTGATACCGATTTGCTTGGAACAACCACAGTTTCTGTTAATGTTGTATTTTCTAAAATTTCTTCTTTCTTAGCAATTTCTTTTGGTGTGTTTACAACCGGTTCTATATCTTCTGTTTTTGATTTAATTACTTTTTCCACTTTGTCAATTGTTTGTGGTGTTAAGTAGGTTTCAGGTAAAGGCATTGATACCGCAATTGGTTGACAACTCTTTACTTTACCCTTCTTTCGACTTGGCACCGCTATCCATTCATTATCTTCCGGTAGTGAATTTCCAGTCGGAACTTTTGGTTTATGAACAGGTTCAATTTGTATTTTATTTGTCGTTGATTTTTGAACATTTTGTGATGAACTTTTTAACGGTCGTCTTAAGGGTTGTTGTACAATCTTGATTTGATGATTTTGAATTTTCGAGGAAACTGGTAAAGATTTGGACGTTTCTAAATTTTCTTTACGTATTGTTGTTGATTTTTGAATAGCTGTCGTAACTGTATCATCTTTTCGAAGGATTTGTGCATAATTCTTATTACTAACTTGAAATACCGTTGGTGAGCTATTTTCCGTTTTTGGTAATGGTTTATGTATTTTTATTGGCGATAATGGCGTTTTCGGCTGTTGTTCTTTAATATCATTTGACGGTACGTTTGATTTATAATCAATTACAGCCATTGCAGATTTCTCAACTGTTTCAGTTTTATTGACTTTTTCATCTTGAATATCATAAGTTTTTGTTAGAGGTGGTTTATTTTCCTTTTGAATTTCGTTTGTTTTACTTGTAATAATTTTATCATCACTCGGCTTATCAAAAGTTTCAAGAGATTTGTTTGTTTCGTTATTTGATGCTATTATTTCTAGTTTTAATTCGTCACTATCTTTTGAATCCGCGTTAGTTACTACTAAATCCGTTTTAACGTTTTCGTCATTATTAGTAAATTTATTTTCTATTGGCAGTGTTGTTGGTTCCATTGATTCTGTATTTATATTTGTTTCAACCGTCGATTCGGGTTTACAACCGTCTACTTTATTCTCAACATCGTATGTTATTTTTGTAGATGTAGATTGCTGTTGTTGATCTTGCGTATAATTTTTATAATTTGATTTGTAATAATGATTCGGTTTTATGTATTTTTGTCTCTTTTTATTGTAACCATTTACAAATTGTCTACGTTGCGGTAAATATTGAGTATGATGAATAAAATGTTTCGATGCTTGTGACGGTGTATGTGTTGATGGATAACTACTACCAATTAGTTGTTGTTCTAGTTGATAATGGTGATGTAATTCTGCAGGATGATGAAATATAAAATCACTTGCTGGGATAAATTCACCAACCATGAAACTGCTTTGTTCATCACTAATATTTGTACTTTGACGATTCAAATAATTTTCAAATTTGGCACGTAATTCAGGATTTATTGATTTTTCATCGATTGAGGTTGATGATGTTTCCTGCAATCGCATTGATCGCGGTATAAATTCTTCAGCATCTAATTTATAAATAGTTGATGATTTTTGTGTTTCATTTTGTGTTTCATTGCTATTTATAACAAGGGGTGATGCACATTGGGGTACTAATTGTTTGTCTTTAGTTTCGTTTGATATATTATCTTTTACTGAGTTCATTTCTACACTCGACGTTATATCTTTCGGGGCCTCAGCTAAAGATAATGAATGGTTGTCTATACTGTTTTCATCGGGTTCGTATTCGTCTGAAGTGGAAGATTCCGAATTATCCGAATATTTTTTCTGAAAAATAAAGTTATAATAATTACTCAAAGATAATTTTAATGTTGTAATAATCTAACGCAAATTATATTTCAAAAGATGTACAAAATTTAATGATATTATTTACAGAGATAGCATATATTCGTTGAATAAACCATCATAAGGTTGGGAAATACAATTTTTGCATTATATTTAATACCAACTAAAAATAATAAAAATCTTACGTGTATGTCGTCTTGAGATTTAGAAAGTTTTCTTCGCCTTCGTTTTTGAATATAACGCTGCTTCGATGGATCAACAATTCCTGGATTCAATGTACTTGAAGGTTGGATGTTGATATCTATGGAAAATTTATTGAATTAGATGCTGGTGAAAAACATAACTTCATTGTTCAAATGAAACTGTGATATATTTTTTACTAAAAATTTAAAACAATGTATTAAGTAATATGGCACTGTTTCAAAATTATTTCATAGATGTTTTCCGACCTGTATCAATAGTATTAAAAATAAATGATCGAACTATTTAAAAACAAATAACATATTAGCGATTGATTTAATACTCTTGTGCTTTTTACAATTGAACATGCAAATCAAAATTTTATTTATAAAAGATTTATAAATAAAACTGAACACTAATTGCACACATGAATTATTTGAATAAGGGAGTGATATGTTGTAAATTACAATTAAAATTATGAATAAAAACTTTAAAGAGGTATCAGATAAAATAAGTCTGGATTAAAATAACATCGTATAACCGTTTAAAACGTATAGTCTATTTAAAATGTCCAAAATTTAAGTGTAGAAAGGAACAATTTCAAGCATTTTTATGGTTTAATATGTTAGTTTGGCACCTAAATATGATAAATCAAAAAGTGTCCCCCTTATCAGGGGGGAAGGGGCAACATTGCCCCTCTTTCAGCTATTTCTATCAATTTTCGCGCACAAATAACTCAAAAAATACTCAAATGTTATGAAATTTGGTATGCACAATATTGACTTGAAAACGAAAGGCTTGTCGAAGTTTTTTCCGAAAAACATTAAAATCAAACTTTTATTTTATATTTAGAAATTTATTCCTGGAAAACTCTTTGGCATGCCCTTTGTTTCATGTCAATATTGTGCATACCAAATTTCATAACATGTGGATAATTAATTTTTAAGTTATTCAAACGCAATAATTGAAAGATAATACATTAAGGAGTGGACTAAAGAAATCGCAGAAACAGGTTATCACTTTAATGAAATAACAATACGAATCATAAGAAAATTATCGTGACAAACTCTATGAAAATAATGTTGACTGTCATGTACCAAGTGTTTCACATTTTTTTTGATTCATAAAAATTAGAGTGTGGGCAGGAGGGGGTGTATATTATCTGTAGTATTTAGAAACTTATTGTAGAGTTACAATAAATAGATCAATAAGAAAATTCAAGCATAAAAGATCATGGAATTTGAATTATTTGTATTTTTAATAATAAAAACCGCCTGAAATGTGAAGTTTTATCATGTGATTTTGTATAATCATTTTTCTGTTTTACATCTACATATACATACATTTTCAATGACAACAATTTTTAATTTGGTTTAGCCTCGTTATAAAAAACGTGCGCAAGAAAAAAAGATGAAATACTAACCTTAAAACATTATTGTATAATCAAACTAAAACTAATCTAGACGTGCATGTGACACTTGTGAAATATACACGGTGAACAAAAATTTTTAAAATATTTTTACAAGGTTTCTAACGAAAATAAAATGATGATTAATTTCTTAGTTGGTAATATAATAGTATTTTCCGTTCAGTAACTACATTCATATGCGTAATAAGATGGAAAAAATATGACAATATGAAAGATTAATCAAATCTGTGTATATGAAACATTGCCAAAATTAAGAGAGACATCGACCTGATTTTCAAATGAATATAGTTCTTAACTGACGTCTAATTTATAGAGGTAATAGTTCAAAGTACACTTTAAATGAAAATTATATATAAATTTAATCATCTGAAACAATTGTTTTGACCTATCTAATTTTTTACTTACCGTTTATGTATATTGGTTGACCTGGAACGGCCGTTGGTGGTGGAAACGGTATAAAACTAGTTGGATGTGGACCAGCTGCCACAAAGAAATGTGTGGATGTTGCTGGTATTGGATATATTCCAGGTGCAACAAAATTATTTGATTGTTGCATCGGTAATATAGACAGTGGTGGCGTTTTAATTAAGCCATCTTTTGTTGTTAAAATGATATCTTCCTCTTCGACAGGTACAGATGTTGAAGATATTGTGGTGTTTTGTGATTGCGTTGATGAAATATTGGTGATTGGTTCGATTGAGTCACTACTACCATCATCTGGATTTGATAATTTTATACAATCGTCCGAAGTGTTATTCTCTTCTATTGTTTGTACACCGGAATCCGTATTAGTTGGTGTTAAATTGTTGGTCTGTTTATTTGAAGATTGCTGATCTAAATTATTGTCTAATGACGAGGATTGGCTTTGTTCCGATGAGGCAAAATTATTTGTTTCACCAGAAGATTCATTTTCGTTGTGCGGACTATTTGATTCATCAGCCTGAAATAAATAAGTCGAGTTAAAACAAGCCTACTTATCAGTCTAGTCTTCGTTGGACAATCGATTTTTACGAGAGTAAATTTTCCGACTCCACCATTGATTTATCCTTAAAATTTTTATCAGTTATCTTACAGTACGAAAGTAATTCCACTTCTGAATTATTAATTTTATTATATCTCCAGAGAAATATTTTACTCGTCTCTAATTTGGCGAAATTTGGAAATAACCACGGATCCGCTCAAATAGGCACGGTGGACATGCCAGAGAGGGTAGTTCATCTCATTAAAGTATGCTAAAAAAATGTAATATAAACAATTTTCTACAATACTAGCGACTCTCTTGATTAGCATAGCTGCTGCGGAACTATTTCATTGTTCTCTGCGAGTAAAATCTTGGTTGCGTGTCTCAATGTCACAGGAAATAGGTTTTTAATAAAATCTTATATGCTTTCAAGCTGTAAAAGTTTCAAAAAAGTCGAAAACAGATACACAGTTATTTGTAATTGTCGGGAGGTATTAGACTAGCATTCTACAAGTTTACTATTGCTCGCAAATATTCCTGGTCTCACAAACATTGCCTCGAGGGTCTATATAATGTACAAGGCGCCTTGGCAGTAGTCAAATACCCAATTACTTTCTTTTAATGAGCTTTGATAACTTAATTTTTAGTATTTAATGGACCTAAACGCTTTAGCAACCCGAAAAGACGTCAAATATTAAGTTTTAAAACATGAAATGTGAATTACAAATAGTGTTAAAAAATTGTAGATAACCCTTAATCTTTCAGACACGCCGCACTGTTTTAGAATTAAGCAGATAGCTGAAAAATGGTAACTGTAAAGAAGAATTTAACTTTAATAAACAAGGTAGTTTAAGTTCACATAAAAATAATAATACAAAATTGATAATGTTTGTATAGCGAAAGAGTTAAATTCTAAGACACTACATTTCATTGACGAAAATGAAACAAACAAATTTCTTTATAAACGTTTATCTAAGTTCTTTATAAACGTTTTTTTGACTTGCTGACGAATAAAACTAGATGTTAATGAATAAACAACTAAATTGAAAAAATAAGTAGCAAGTAGAAAAAAACTGGTCGTAATCGATTTATAAAGATCAATTATACACCCTATTTGTTATTTTAATATTTTCTAAGCACCTTTCCTGCATTTCTGACCAAATTAAGCTACTATAAAAAGATCTGTTAAAAGGCAGGCCAAAATTTTGATATATAATATATTCAAACAAGTTAAAATAAAGATAAAATGAACTTTCGTATAAGAATTGAAATAAAAAGTATGATCCTACCTGTGAATCAGTGGAACTTCGCTTACTACTATTTGATGTTGTACTATCAATTTGGTTATTAATAATTGTGGACGGAGTGATTTGTGGAAAACATGGCACTCCAGATACTGATGGCGGTGGTGGATAGAAGTCAACCGAATGAAGGAATTGTCCAGGTGGTGGTGGTGGGGGTGGACCGATCAGCATCATTGAAAATGGATCATAACCTTCAAATAAAAAACGATCAAAATTAAAGTTAAATAA
The DNA here is from genome assembly GCA_020423425.1 of Chrysopa pallens. NCBI lineage: Eukaryota > Metazoa > Arthropoda > Insecta > Neuroptera > Chrysopidae > Chrysopa > Chrysopa pallens. Next base: position 60,016,691 of record CM035591.1, read on the forward strand.
AATTAAAATGGGAATTATTTTAAATCAATTTTTTACCATTTACATAGAAGACACCATTGTGGTCAACAAAACCATTATGAATTATAAATGGAGGTTGATGTTGCTCAATATCTGTATCGTAATAATCGCCACCATCTGTAAAATTAATCACATCATTCACGTTTTATTTTGTATTGTGGAACTCACTACGATATATTGATCATAAAATATGAATATTATTTAGTAACAGTCTAGTCCAACTACACTTATTTATATCCATGTGTAAAAGTTTTATATTAGCATCCCTAATAAAAAAGCTCAATCAAATACTTTTGAAATTAAACCAAAAATGAATAAAAGTTTCATTTTTTAAATAGGATAGACACAACCGAATGGTTTTTATTAAAAATATGTTTTCAGTACTTAACATGTTATAAATAATACATTTAAAAAAATACATTGTTAATGTAAAATTGCCATATACTAGTAGTTTTTTGAACAGTAGACCTTACTCACAAGTATATAAAAAGTAATAAATAACTAATATGTTAAATAATACGTATACAAAATTTAAAAAATATCTGCCACAATCCAAAACATGATCTTGAAAAATTAAATATTTTGTCAAAAAATTAAATATATGTATTAAATGGAATATATAACCAAAATAAAGTAGCCAAATGGTGAGAGAACCTGTTTTCGAAACATAAGATCCCATGTTCGAAACCAGTTATAATAATTTTTAAAAATTATAAGGGAAAATGAAAGTTTTCCAAAAACTATACAGTGAATTTTCTGAGCGTGATCAATGTGCCTACCAAATGTCAAAATCGAACAATCGTTCGAGAGTCACAGCGGAACAAACATAGATAGTTCGGTCAATAATTTGATGGACTGATCTCTCTTTTGTAAAATATTATTTTCATTAGAAAATAATAATAGTTCTATTTTTGTTTAGAAAAACAATCGCTAATTTAATTGTCATCGATATTTAACTACCAAATTCTACTGTAAAAGTAGAAAAAATATACCTGTATATTACCATAAATAGAACTAGGATGACCTTAACATTGAAAACTTTCGGTATTCGATTTATAAAACAATAATTATTGTTATACATGAATATTAAAAATGCAATATGAGTCAAATCATATTACACTCATTGTAAAAAAAGTAATATTACATGTTATTACAATAAATTGAAACACACTAACATTAATTAAATACTTATATATTTATTTTTTTTATGTAAATATGAAATTGTAGAAACGACGTCTGCAAGTCTCAATTTTTTAACTCTTCTCGTATAAAAAAATATGCATATATACTGTGTGTTTACAGAATCACTTTCCATAGGACAAAAAGGGGAAACAATATGAAATTATCCATATATAGAATATACACAATATTACCACACACATATATAGAAAATGAAAACATATTTTGGTACGTATACACAAACATACTGTAGCCTCTGCGCTTAAATCTTTTAAAAATAAATAATAACACTGTGTTGTTGAGTGAATTATTATCATTATTTCTCCTTTTTGTCGTATGGAAAGTGATTAGGTGGACAATTGGTATAATATATTTAAAATAATTATCAGGTTAATGCTTTCAATGTTTGAGTAAAAGCGCCACCTTGCATTTTATAGCGATCATTTAGATAAATATATTTTAATTTCCGTTTTTATATGCTTTAAATGACTTTGAAATTTCTATAACTTTTGCTAAAGCAATGGGTTAAATTTTTATTTCGCGGTAAAAAAAGGGCCAGGGACCTTAAAACATACGTTTTACCGATGACAATTCGAAATAAAGAATTGAAGCAAAATATTTTTATATCTACTTGTATCTATTCTACAAAAAAATTTTGTTCTTATCTATTAAAATCTTACTTTTTTTAATAATATTGATATTAACATTTTAAGTAATTTTAACATTTTTAGTAATAGCTCAGACAAATTAGCCAAAAAAATGGCCAATATGGGAAAAAAATTGCGGAAAGTTGAAATTTTACACAGTTGTTCAGTGGAATTCCCTTTACAAAATACCAACATTCCCCGAAGGCAGGGGTGTGCAAGGGGAGGGAGAACAATTTAACATCTCTTTTTTCAGTTTTTCCTAAATATCTCAAGAAGTATTAAGTTGAGAGTAAAATTGGCCATATACAAAGTTAAAGCAGAGTAAATTTTTTTCGTACTCCAGTTTGGAAGATATAATTTGGAGTATAATTTTCAAAACTGGATAGTTCTGAATAATTGGTTTTTTGAAAAAAATTGTTTCCATTTTTTGAATGAATTTATAAACTTTGTAATAAACAAAATTGATACTGTTCGAAAAACTTTAAAAAAAGTTTTCTTTATTAATTATGAACACTGTTAAGTTGATAAAATTTGAAAAACTAAATAACATTTTTTAATTATAACGAAAAAACAAATAGTTTTTGTATAAAACTTAAATATGATCTTTCCAATTATTGCAAAAGCCTAATTGTTTTAAAAAAGCTCATAATGAATGCATGTTCTATGTTCAGAAGTACACGTATATGTGTACATATTCCAACCAAGTGCTCATATCGTGTGTTTGTGCGCATCTATCGCAGCTCGCTCCACAATTCCAAACCTCATGCAACTTTTAGTTCAATTTCCTCTTGGCTTCCATTTTGAGTTAGTTTGCACTGTATAGATACTGTGACGTGGACTTTTTTGAATTAGTTTTTTGTTTGTGGATATAATGTTTACAAAGTGTTGTTTCATACGTAGGAGGTGTCCTACTTATGAAGTTAATACATATCTGATGACTTCCAAGTAAGCGAGAAAAGTATACAATGACTAATTAACGCTAGTATGGATATAAATGATGGAAAACATGAAGAATTTAGGGGACTGAAGATCAAATTCATACATGCTTTATATAGAAGGAACTATACTACAGCTTCCTCCGTATCAGCTAAAGTGAAGAAAGTCACTAGAGAAGAGAGAGCATCAAACTCATCTGAAACCCGCTCCTCCTGTAAAAAATTTGATTTCAAAACTACACGCCTATTTTGTAGGAAGGAAATATGACATTCCATTTATAATTGGAAACTTCAGAAAAAATTGCCTAAGTATAGACATGAATATATAATTGAGGTACGTACAGCAGAATTGAAGGATAGCATCTTGAAAGCAACAAATAAAAGGCAAGATAAATTGTGGGATCAAGTTGTCAGAAGAGAAATCAATGTGTCTGATTTAGTAGCTGCTAACGCCAGGGAACTTTTGGTATTTTGTAAAGGGCACTACACTGAACAACTGTGCCAAATTTCAAAATCAGCAATTTTGTTATCTTAAATTTTTCTAGGCTATAAGTAGGTAAATGACGAAACACCCCGTATACTTGCATTTTATAAATTGAGAAATTATTTCTAATGTTTAACAGCAGCTAATCGATTTTGTAAACAGTTTTGACATATTTAGCCAAATATAATGTTTATGTAATAGTTAACATGATTCTTTATTAGTATATAAAATATAAGTACCTAATGAATGATGTTCGGGTGTACCACCTCCTGTTGTTGAATTATATCCTGTCGAAGGATTGGATTCTCCACAACTTCCGCCACCACCGTTGTTAATAGTGCCACCACTATGTCCATTCATATGATTCTGTTGTCCCATACTACCATTTGCACTTAAACCATTGCTACTATCATGATGATTTTGCGCTGTATCACCAGATACTGCTGTTAGAGGTTTTTTTTTACTCAAATATCCTTTTTTAAATAACACATCCTGCCGTGGTGTCGTTATTCGCGTATATTCATCTAGAATAGAATGATAAAATAAATAATTAAAACTTTTCATTTTTAAATAAAAGTTAATGAAATTTTTTGTATAATTTATGAATTTTTTATCTCACATTTGAATGGTTTGACCTCTAATAGTAAAAAAAGAGATTTTATAAATTTGAAGCATTTGTTTTTTTGTCAGGTAGGATCAATTTTAACGCGTCATTTTTGAAGTATCTAAATATTATTAAATATAATATAATGCTAACATTCAATGCAAAAAGTATTAGTTTTATGACGGCGGTTTTATACTCGACATATATAGCATATGTCAAAGTATCAATGTTAATTTTAGTCCAAGGTTTGTAACGCTATTAAATAATAAAACCACAAACAAAATTTTGGTATAGGTTTTCATTCAATCACCCAATTAGCCCATTTTCACATACCCGTTTTTCCGTTGTTAGAGATAACTCAAAAACGAAAAGAGATAGCGAATTGAAATTTTGGCAACGTATTTTAAACATAAAACCTGAGTTCGTGTTCGTGAAATCGGACCATTGAAACTAATGGATTCATTACCCAATTGTTAAACCATAGAAGATAGAATAAAAATTACCACAAAAAATGTTTTTTTACAAATAATTTTTGTTTGAAATACTTTATCGTAAAATGTCTGGATTCGTCACAATTTTAGTTCAAAATTAAGCTAATATACATATTATTATTATACATGTATTTATAGCAGTATAGACTGGATATTTAGAATGATTTTATGGAATGATAATGCATATGCAAAAATTATCTTAATAATTAACTATGTTAGTTGTTATTATCACTTGATTTAAATTAATTTTCCTGGTTTAAATATTAAAAATCCTTCTAAAATTGTTTCCAGAATAGTGTAAATGTCTTCATATATTAACAAACATTTCATCATTGACGTTGACCATTACGTGATATAAAATAACATAAAATTTAAGAAAATAACGAAATAAATGCCAATGCCAAAATATTTAATTCGAACGAAGTAACTTATTAAGTCAATATGAACTTATAAAAATGGGATTGTCAGTTAAAACAACATTAATATGTACTTTTTAATCCCAACAAATCCTGCACCAAAGGATAATATTAGTATTTATTATCAATGTTTATTATTAAGTAAAAATCAATTAAATATTTTTAATAATTAAAATAATTATAGATAAGTAAGACATTATTAGATAAGCTAATAATTTCGTTTATTTAAGAATGTTATCTTTATAATTAAATATTTAGCTTCCGTATGTTTGTGACCTCAAAACTCGAAAAGTAGTCGATAGATTAACTTTTTGACTGGTCGAACATTTTCAACAAAGGAGTAAAAAAATTTTCATTTACACTTCCATGGCTGCATGTTTTGCAGCCATGAAATAATAAAAAAAATACAATTCTTTAACTACTGATATAGAAAAAGTGTAAATACAGAATTTTTTTTTAAACACCAACTTTTGTATGAAATATTTTTCGTATAACTACCAAGTTAATAGTTTAGATAGTTATATTTGAGTTTATATTTTCTAATCAATATATTTTGCATTTGACTTTATTTTATAGAAATTTGGTGTAAATTGATCAAAATTTTAAGTAATATATAGCAACAGTTTTGTAATGTACTTCTTTTGTAATGAGAAGTCTCTTAATCACGATATTCAAACTCTTATACTATTATTAAACTTGCAGGGGAAGTGAGCTTTCAGAACCAAGTTATTCCACATCAACCTAGCAAGGGAAGCCAACACTAAAAAAGAAGGACATTTGCCAAGATTACACTAGGCTCCTTATGAATACAAAATTTTAAAATTAGTTTTTTATCACAAAAAATTTAATTTAAGAGCTAATCGACAATTTTGAGTAGAAATTTGAAACAAAATTTTTTTATTTGGCTATTTTTTCATTGTATTTTTTTAGTGAAGTAATTATAAATTTAAATTAGGTTGTAGAAAAATAGTGTTTTGTCACAGAATATATACTTTGACAAGCGGTTGACTTAAACGACATGTAATATACATTGTATTTCTATCAATTTTCGCGTACAACTCAAAAAATACTTCTAATATTAATCTATTAATCTAATATTATGAAATTTGATATGTGTAATATTGATATGAAAGTGGAGGGCTTGTTTAAGAGTTTTTCTCGAAAAAATTAAAATCAAAATTCGATTTTGTATTTAGAAATTTTTTTTGAAAAAAGCTATACCTTTTTATATCAATATTCTGCATACCAAATTTGCAAAAATTTAGATAAGTATTTTTTGAGTTATTTGTGCGCGTAAAAAATGAAAGATTTTATATAAAAAAGGGCTTAAATATATATTGTGTTGTTTTGATTCTTTCAATTTACACGCACAAATAGCTCAAAAAATAATTGTCCAAATGTTTCAAATTTGACATGCACAATGGAGGATATTTTAAGGTGTATTTCTGAAAAAACATTAAACTAAAATTCAAATCGAATAAAATAACACATCCCAAATTTCACTTGTAATACGAAAATATTTTCATACAGAAGGAAAAAAAATTTAGAATAAAATATTATTTTAAATAGATTTCTGATTGTCCACTTCGTCGTTCACATTATTTATCTTCAGTCTAGGGGGGGAAAGTGCAATTTGGTGGATAATAATGTGCGTTCGCATTGTTTGCTACACTTTTCTTACTATCAAAACAGATTTACAGTACATTTATACTTGTTACATTTAGTACAAAAAATGTAAATTTTGTAAAATTCCTACACTTATCCATCAATAAATGTTCATATAGAGATGACATTGCCAGGAAGTGTCTTCTCGATTACCCAGGCATAAACATTACGTTTCAGACCAATTATTTTTATCCTTTGCTGTAAATCGATAGTACAGGGAGCACATTTCAGATGTGCTCACTAGTAAACTAAGCCTATGTCTATGATTACAATTTTATATTGAGATCTCTTATCGTTACACAAATGATTGCCCTCATTATTTTATCAACAGCCAGTGTGTTCAATGTTATTCTGAAATAACATTACGGTATAAATCATTATCAGATAATGACATAAAATTAATTTTCTATCAGTTTGCTAAGAAATGCGCATCCCTAAATTCAAGACAAATACTTCATTCTTAAATAGAATGTCACATTAAATGACCTTGGTGAGATTTAGAAACAACTTGTTATTTAATATAATATTTTGACATATGTTTCACTCTTTCACATTCAACTTTTGTACTTAAAATACTAAATAAGAATAGTATAGATATACAATCAAGAAACATGAACAAAAAAGGGTGAAATTGAGGACATTATACATAAAAAGATCAAATCCATAGTTGACTATCAAACAGCTGTGGTGTAGTTGGTGGCTAGCTTGACTAGCAGTAGGAAGGTCCCGAGATCGATTCCCAAGAGATGAAAAAAATGTTCTATGCATCTTTCAACAAAATAGCATAATAGACATTATATCTATAGAGACGCAAACAGATTTAGCGTAGGCACCCGATAAGAAATATGTTCCTTTCTATATATTATGTATTATGAGTAACAACCACAATAGAGGAATGATTATAAAATTGTATTAAAATTTGTTTACCAAGTTTTAGTTTATCAAGTTACGAAACAAACGAATATGTGACATAAACAAACGTGATTCTACAACCGATATATTAACATTTATATGAAATTTATAAAATTTCAATGTTAAATTTTTGGATAACTCCTCTTAGTGTATAAACCGATTAAATTTAAGGCGCGTGGTTTATTAAATTAAAGAGGCTTTATAATTAAACCTCTTGGACACTTTTCCTCGTGTAGACCTATCCGTCAAAAGTGCGATAAGGAACATAGTTTCAATATTTAATTATCAATAACTTACAACTAACAGTAATATTGAAGATTTTTCTTGTAGTTAATTTATACAAAGATCAAAAACTTTATGAAAGGTTATAATTTACTTTTAACATCACTTAAGAAATTTAAGACGATCGAATGTGAAGTTACTTATTGTCTTGTTTAAGCGCTGTGTACTTTTTTGCGCATTAAAATATCATGTTATAATTTTTTACTTTAAATTTTTTATAACAGTGAATTTAGATTAATTATTTTAAATTTTGATCAATACAGAAAATTTTTTGAAAAGATTGATCTTATGGAATAAATTTTGAGAGAGAACATCCATACTCAAAATACGCCATTGATAAAAATTGAAAGTTTATGACGTCAGGAATATCTCTTTATCAAAATGATATTTCTAAACCTAATTCTGTAGGTCATATAAATAAAATTAATATTTTTTTTTTTCAAAATAAGTACATTGCCACATAAAATTGCATTTGTTTCATGTTTTTTAACCTTTATTTGTCAGTTTGTCGAATATATTATATATAGAGATGTTTGTCATCAGAAAATCAAAATTAAGTGTGTATAAAGGAGGTCGATAAAGGAAGTAATAGAACCCATTTAAAATTTTATAGTAGGAGAGCCGACCAATAAAAATCCCTATGGATAACATACATGAACAATTCTGGGTTCGTGCGTAATATTACTATATACCTAATGGTTTGCACCAAAATTATCGAATTTTAAAATAAATAATTAAATTTTTTACTTTTTAGTGCATTTTTTAACAAATTTTAAAAATTGGTTTAAATTGTTTTATTTCTCACTTTTGACTGATATACACTTTTAAAATTTATTTTGTTCAATCTCGTTCCTCTTTCTCAAAAGATTTTCATCAAATTTATATGTACCATCAGTTTCCGAAATATAAAAGATCCAGACTTCCTCCAATTCGAAAAAATCGAAATTGAACTACTCTAAAATTTATCCCTGGCCATGAATAAAGAACAAATTAGATGTGCCGTTTTAAGAATATCCTTCTTTTCTTGTAAGTTGATTGATAAAAGCATAAGATAGACAACAATAAAGAAACAAGCAAGCTATATATGTATATTATTCATTAGAAATTATCAAAATCCGCGATAACGCCAAAAAATTAATGTTAAAATTATGAGTAATAATAAAGTTATCCAAAACTTTGGGCCCAATTGGGATAAATATTTCAAATCATCCAATTCCACTTGTTGATATCAATTCCTTTTTGGATGCACTAGTTTTATGTCTTCGAATATTCTCTGTCACCATTTATGGGTGCCATATTTAGATTCTATCTTTTTCTAAGACACATTTTTTGATTTTTAGATTATTAAAATTATATATAAACCAGCGGAGCATCATTTATGGGACCATTTTCAAATAATTTTTAAAAATTCGGTTGTTATCTATCACCAATTTAAGAAAACTGTATTTTATTGAACAACCCGACTGTATTTTATTCTAACAATCGTCACTAATAAGTGTGTATTTGTGACAAACCTATTAACTGCACTTCTCCATCCTTTGGAAATTAGTATTGGTCATTCACCAAAATCAAGAAATCAAAAGTTTTAAACAATACCGCAATCAGGAAACCTTTGAGAAATAATATATATGATAAAAGTATCAGCCTCGGAACCCTAAGAGCCCACTTATTAGCCTTAGAGATACTATTATGGAGTACTATTTTATTATTCTAAACAATAACCTAGGCTTGGGTTTATAATAAACCCAAGCCTGGGAACCAGCCATCAACAACCACAAAAATTAGAAGTAGCACTCGCCATAATTGGCATCAGACATATCAACAAATTCATTCTTTCGTACTTAATTGCAAAAATAACAAAATGTGCAACATGCCAAACCACTTTAACAATAGAACATATTCTAATCAGATGTAGAAAATACGAAAACTCAAGAAACTAACACGACCTAGCAGAAAACCTGAAATAACTTCTCTCAAACCACACAATTCCTAAATTAAAACAATACTAAATCGATACAAAATTAATTATCAAATTGTAATACCACACTCAGTAAACAACAATTGGTTGTACATATAACCTCAGATGTTAAACATACAGTCGTTAAACTACATTTAAAACTGTGTTATTTACAGTAGCGTCAATAAAAAAATTACCTAATTTCAAACATTTTAAAATCAACTACACAATATTAGGTACAATATTCTAAACAACTTATTTATAATCGGGGTCACAAAATATACTGTGTAATATCACATACTTCATAATCGAAAGGAAATAATTTTATTTAAAAAGTGTCTTCATAAATTAATTAATCTTATCTACATTCAAAAATTTAATATTTTAAAAAGATAATTTTGTTGAGTTCAACATAGTGAGAATTTATCATAAAACATTTGAACACTTTTTGTATATAAACAAATTGATTAATTTTATGTACTCTTTTAATACAGGAAAAGTAATAAAAATCTTTCTTCAAACATTGGAAGATAAAATCTGATATAGTAAATTATATACATACTCTGTATATGTTTGAATTGCAAACCATTAATCTAGAAATTAAGTCACTTATTTATATTAAGATCAATAAATATCAGAAAAAAAACGGAACGGAAACGTTGAAAAAATCAATTTTGTTTATAATTTATTTTAATTTCTTTGTTTTTAATATTGGCTAAATAGATTGCATTGATAACTGTTAGGTTGAGCTGGGATTATTTTGGTCAATAAGAGAAAAGTCAACGTAAAGCAATAAATAGTTTTAAGAACCAAGGTTAGAGATCGGAAACTTTGATGATCAATGTTTTTTTTAACATTGGGTTGATATTTCTTTTTCTATGTTTCTCTTAGTATAAAGTTTTTCATATAATATATGAAAATGCAATAATTTGTAATTACATTGTTAATAAATTTAGATATAGTTAGAGATAATATCGAAATACCATTTTATTATTAAGTATCTAAATCTATCTCTTAAGTATCTAAATATATATCCTGCACTAACTTGGGAAAAATAATTTTTTGTAATATATATAAATATTTTTTGGATAACAAATAATTATATTTTCCAATTTAGTGCAGGACCTGAATGGACTTCTTTTTCAAAGGCTATTTTTCGAACTTAAGTTTTTACACTAATAATAATTCAGGGTCATAAAGACTGAGTTTAACTTGACGCTTATCATCAAGACCGGTAAAAAGGTCCAACTACTTGTAAACAAGTATAAAACTTCGAGCTGTTTATTCGCGTTAATAATATTATAATAAATATCATTTCCGAGAATATAGGCCCGCAATCTAACAATGAACTAGTTTTTACTTGTGGCAGTAATAAATAGACTCACTATAACTTAAAAATCAATGAAATATTCTATACCAAGTTAAAGTGCATTAGGTAATACTTGCAGTTAGAAAAAAAATTTCCACCAACAACGTTTCTTAGAAGGGATGAAACATACAAAAATAGATGAAAGTTCAACTTTGCTCTTATGAATAAAATGGCTTAAAATGACAACGATAAAAAATAAAATACAATAAAGTGGATATTAAAATTTAGTATAACAATAAAAATCCCCTATATCGAATGTATATAATATACCTATTCTTGGTAATTCACTGATTTTAATTGTCTTCAGTTTGAGTAAACATTACTATAAATATAAAATACATTTATCTACGTTAAGAATTTTTTTTTTTTTTTGAAATCAAACATTTACATTTGATAAAAATATAAAAAAATCCCAGCCTGTTTTTAGCATGCCGTACCATTTAAATAAATTGAAACAAATTGTAAAGTTATGGCTTTTAGTTGAAGAACAAAAAATTTTTGATTAACTTAAATATTAGATACAAATATAAATTTTAAAAATTACATTTCTGTGCGGGCAATTAGTTCAGTAAACAGAAAAAAAAAACAAAGAAAAAACATCAAGAAACAAAATTTTTGTTGTGCCGATAGGTTCTTATGTCCAAGGAGTGTTAACCACTCATTCTTGAGGATGGAAAAGTTTATACAGAAAATAATCACAGAAAATGATAGAGACTAATTTCTAAGTAAAAAGTGTCATTGAAGCATATATCGAAAAATCAATACTTTCCGAGCTAATAGAAATTGAAAATCTCCGAATTTAGTCTAACCTGTATTTTATTCATTTAGGTGCCATATTTGTTGACTTAGATCTGATTACAGGTAACTGTATTTTACCCAGTAAAAAAATTTGGGGTATTCAACCTCAAATAACTAAAAACAATTTACGTTTTTGAAAAAATAGAACGGGGTACTTTATAAAGTAAAGAATATTTAGATACTGGAAATATGCTCAACAAGTTTTGGCTATTTAAGATTCATATTTTTGAAGGTATTTCAATTTTCTAAAACAAAAGATGTTTTTTTGATTAAAAAACAACTCAAAATTCTTGTTGAATAATTTCGTATTTATGAGGCTCTTTGAATATATCACATGGTTTATACGGTTCTCTTTACCTATATCTTTTGCAGGGATAAGTTTAGTTAACATGGATGGTACTCTTGTCCAAATCGCAAACCATAATACCTCGTTTTTTGAATTAGTTACAATTACAATAAATTAGTTTCTTGACTTTCTAATAGTGAAATTCGACTTAATTATTTGTTTTGTTAGATAACCTATCTTTAATTGACAAATACGTCGAAATGTATCAATCACTATTATCAAATAAATATACGCAATTAATTTGATAAAATCATTTTGGAGTCTACTGTCTAACATTTTAGTAAAAAAATTTTAAATGATATTTTTTATTTAGTTAGACCAGTGATTTTCAACCGTTTTTTTTTTTTTGTTGCAACTCACTTTTAACAATCTGTATAGAATCACATATAGATTAATTTGATTGTAGATATACATATCTAAAATTTGGCAACACTAAAAAATGTCGTGGCACAATGGTTGAGAAGTATACTCAATGCTTAGAAGTATCTGCTTTTCTTTATCGTCCGACATTGAGGTACCTATTATTCGATATAACGAAATTTAATTTTGTAAACACTGGAAATTTCGAATAACACAGAACACAGCTCTTTGAAATGAATAATGAAAAGTTCTAAAATTTATTTTTGGTAAAAATATCAAATAGTTTATAATTTAAGCTTTAATATTTTTTTGAAAAGGCGTTTTCTTTCATTATTATTGTAAGTATATTTTTTTGAAAACATACGACTCTGAGCAAAATTTTAAATTAACAAAATGAATATAATTTTAAAACCTTCTGATAAGTTAAAGATAAGGAATCCGCTAGTTTGAAGTTTCGAAGATGAAAAACTGTTTATCTTTGTTACACCCGTAAAAATCGCTGGGTCCACGAGCTGTAAGGAAAACATTGTATTCTTTGTATGATAAATAATAATATTAAAAAAAGAATAAAAAAAATTAATTTTACGACCCTCAGCACATAAATAAATGTCTCTGTAAAATTTTACAATTATTTTGTGTCCACCTTAACAAAATTAATCTATTTTCAGTTTCAAGTAATGTTAAAATAATAATTATTGTTCAGTAGTTAAATTTGTTATAAAAAATGTATAATAATTATTATTTGTAAAATAGATAATAACTAAATTGATTTATCGTTGAAGGCGTATGTATTTTGCTGAAAATAAAAAATAACCCGTTAAAAACTTAACGATATACAGATGGGGAAAACTAACCTATACACACATATTATATTGCTTTATATTTTGATCACGAAGTATAAAAATAAATTTAAAAACATTTTAAAAATAAACCATTTATTATTAAATGCTCTGAAAGGAAGAAAATAAACTTTAAATCAAAACCATCAATTTAGTAAATTACACAAAATATATTATTTAAAAGCTTGTCGAGAGATTTTTATATAGAATTAAACAAGAATAGAATATGTAACTTTATTTTGACAAAAAAATCTCGGCAATAGTTAGAGTTTTATATAATATAAATTGTGTAATGTAATAATGTTTGATTTAATTTAAAGTTTATTTTCTTCTTTTTAGATCATTAAAATAAAAACTTATTTAAAAGAAAATGTTTTTTTACTTTAAAATTGAATATTCTAGTGGTTAAAAATTGGTCAACAAAGAAGTGTTAATTATAAAAAATTTAATATCAGAACTATTATTTAGGTATATTTATTTCAAAAATAAGTTATTATAATTTTTTTTAATAACCTCTAATATACGATGTTCTTTTGTTTGAAGCAGTCTGCTTCAGAACTCAGATAATTTGAGCATATAGAAGCAAAGATTTAGTAGTTATGTTTCAATGATTCCTCTTTAATGGATTAGTATTTCAACTTAATATTAATTTGAAATCATTTAATATTTTAGGTAACCTATGTAAATGAAATTATTTCAGATTAACATAAATGAATAAAAATAATGGGATATAATTAATCACAATACTATACCAAAAAAATAGGTTTAAATTTCAATATTATATCGTAGTTATCAATTATGATTCAAAATAAATCACTTCATGATTATTTTTAACGATGAGTGTTTATCGATTTAGATTTATTATTGCAAACATTGATTATTTCAAACCATTCTATTACTTTCTTTTGATACCGATGCTTTTGTATCTGAATTTTCTCCTTCATGTACTAGTAATAAGACGTCACAATAAAAGCAACACTTAAACAACACTTTTTAATAAAAAATAATTTATAAAAAAAGTATTCATATTTGAAGGTATCCATATAATTGTTTTCAAAGAAATTTGTAAGAAACAGAATCGATACCTTATATGAGAACGATACTTCTTATTCGATACTACTCATAAAATAATCGATACTTTTACTTCAATATTATGTCTGCATACATAGTCATTGACTCACTCATCTTCAACTCTTACTTTCAAGTATAATATCGTAAAATTTATACCTAAAGAGTATATCATAATGAAAAATACCGTTGATTTAAGTATCGCGACTTGACATATTCTAATACTGTTTGTAAATTTATTAATTGGATGATTATATTCCGAAATTGTAGAGAAGATATGTATATATAAATATAATAAGACGTAATAAATTCAATGCTGCGAAGTCGCGCCAAAATCCTAAGTAAAGTTTGAAGACAATATTTTCACTGCACCATTCTATAAGTAGCTCTTAATTTTCTAAGTAACACTTAAATTTTAAATATTCTATACCAACTACTTAAGTAATGCTTTCTTTATAGACGCCTAGTAATTTTTAATCGATGTTAATTATGAATTTGTTTTGAAGTCAAAAAAAATTTTAGTATTTTGATATTTTCTGGATTTTAGTGTTTTTGTTGCCTTATTAACCACACTACATTTTGTGAAATAACAAGTTAAAGTCTATTTCTGAAGTTAAACAATTTTTTGCGAAATCCCAGAGCCGTTTTTTTGTAATTTTGTGTTCGTTTATAATTAACTAATTTAAATAAGTCGATATTTGTAACAATTTTTTCGAACAATATAAAAGTGTAAAAATTTATTAAAAATTCAATTGAGTAATTTTTAGTATTAACTATTAATAATGATAGTATCCATGAGAAAAGAAAACATTCTAATTATTAATTAGTTATACAGCAATAGCTCAGCTTCTCAATGAAGAATCAGTTTTATAAATAGATCTCATAGGTATTTAGAAATAGTTTTGTCGCTATGACTTTTCTTAATAAGAGCAGTTAATTAGAGATTGTCGAATATGTTTTTCTCAAACTTTTATTTATGTAATATTTTGTACCATTCAAATATTCCTAAAGTGGAAAATATATTTATTTAAAATTTTATTTAACAGAAATAAAAATAAAATAAATATCTCGAGTTCAAAATAAAGTTAAATTATTCATTTTATTCATCTTTTGATGATAAGATACTATTTGGATAGAATATTGGGACTTAAAATCAAGTCTCCCAATTCTTGATTGTATTTTTTTTTGTCAGTTGTACGTACGTGGTACAAGAAAGCCATAGGCAACTGAATAGGAGTTATTTTGCAATAGGCTAATTTCCACCATAAAACATCAGCTATTTCAATAAATTCTCAAATAGTCAAAAGTAGTTTCTATGGTTTTTTTTTTATAATTAAAAATATTATAAGTGTGACGTAATTTTGATGTTGTGTAAATTCGAAAATGGCAGACGCATGTTCTTCAAAAATAGAATTTTAAAAATAATTGTTATCTTATCCAACAGATATATTAGAAAAACATTGGAGTTCAGAGGAAAGTTTTGCTACAGTTTTGATTTTCTCACTATCCAAGCAAAATTTTCACACTTTTTTCCACTTTTACCTATATCTGAGAAAGGAAGCGTTTTTTTAATTTTTTGGACAAAATTTCCTATTTAGTCCCTAGAACGTGCTTCATATAAATTATTATATGTATTAAATTGTTACAACAAACTGGAATTCTTTTTAGGACGATTCTAACTTTAAATTCGTGCTCAGTGAACCAAAAAATATGGCGGGTGAGCAAATCAAAACTATAGCAAAATTACCATTTAAACTTTTTGAGATAATACAAAAATTTAGTACAAAGTAGAAAAGTTTTATTAAAATTAAAACTATGAACTTAAACTATGGACTTAGAGGAAGCTTACTTACCTTCGTTAAATGTAATTTTGGGTTCGCTTGCAGTGCTGTTCGACCGTGAACTCTTGTATTTATCACCAATACCATTATAACCATTATTACGATGGTAACGACTTCGTATTGGTGTCGAATGGCTTGATTGACTTGTACTTGCCGTTACACCACCACCCGTTGATGTCGATGATCCACCATTTCGATGATTATGATGGAACGATGATGTTGTATAATCTGATGATGATGTTCGTTGATTGTATGCACCAGCACCATATGACGATGGCTCCCGTTGATTATGATATTGATGGTGATTGGTGGTGTTCGATGTACCGTTATGTGTTGTTGAATGATTATAATAATATGAAGAACTGTTATTACTGCCACCACTGTTACGTCGATACGAATAATTATTTATTGAACGTGTTGAAATATTATCAGATGTTGGTTTAAAATTACGTAATTTTCCATTTTTGTAATAGTTTGGTGTTGAGTGATTTTCATGACTTTCTTCTTCTGTATCACTTGGTACCTCTGTAACAATAAAATTATAATTATTAATATAATGTCGCATTATAATCAAACAACGAATGTATGTGCAAGCAATATGTTACTTTGTAATATTAACTAATGAAACCCGGTGTCCAAAAATTTGGGTGGATTACTTATTTAAAATTCTGTGTATTATGGTCAACGCACACAATCGGACAGTCCTATAAGAAATTCTTATAAGAAAATTTGATCAGACATCAGACAAAAATCTTAAGCAGGCGTTTATCATCGGATATCATTGGATACGTACAACGAACCACAATGAACTTTCAAATATTTTAAATTTATTAATTACTACTTTACCTAACAGATGGCCTACTTCAGATAACATCGTAAGAAATTCTGATGCTATGCGCACATGATAAGATTTTATAAAGTTTATAAAAAAGATAAGAATTGGATCCTATTTTAATCCCTTACATATAATTTGTAAGATACACCTGGTTGAAGATAATTGTCTTTTTGTCGACAGCATCATTAATAGTATTCAATGTCAAGTAATTAAAAAAATTTACGTTTTTTGAAAAAAAATACATCGTGCACTTTTTACAGTACTTTCAAAATCTTATAATAAACCAAATTTTAAGTAAGTTGCACAAAAATTGAGTTATAATGAAAAAAACCTGCTCGTGCCTTCTTTTTTTCAAATTTAGCACAAAACTCATGGATTTACCAAAAGAAGTCAAATTAAAGAAACCAGTTATCCAAACCCCCACTCCCAATACATTTTTCTTTAATTATGTACTAACAAATGCTCAAAAAGTTTTAGCGGTTTAGAATTTAAATTTTTGAAAATACAATTTCAATGAAAAACATTTTTTCTAAATATCCATAAAAAGCTCTTTTTTTATTAAAAACTGAAAAAATCCCTAAAACCAAAACGAAACAATTTTAATAAATTATTATAAAAAAATTTATTCTTTTGTTAATATGACAAGTTGTAAGTCTCACAAAGTTTCAATAGTCGAAACAAAAACAATCCACATGTTTCATTATCTAACTAGTTTGTATTTTTCGGCTATTTACATTATGAATATTCTTAAAAAGAATATTAGAATAATTAAAGATAATTACGGGAAACGTTAATGTACATCTTTAATTTCGTTTATAAAGGATAGAAAAAATATACCCGTTGAAAAAATTATGCAACTTTTATTGCATGTTTTTATGAATATAAATTCACGTTTATTCATTAATCTGGCTATATATACGTGAAGCAAAAACTGTATACATCTTTTTACGAAAATTGAGTGGGCGGAGGAGTATGAAATTTGGCACACCTATGGTTTATAAAGAGAATTATGCTAATATTTTTTAATTTACTACTGGAGAATGCTAATATTTTTTTTAAAATTGTGCATAAAAAATACATTAAATCAATACACACACTATGAAAATCACATATATAAGAGGTGTGGCTTATATTACACACATTACCATACACACTCATATATACTTTTTTGTTTAATAAACTTGTTTAAAGGCACGCATATGTAGTGTTTTGTTTAAAAGCAGTGAGATTCACTTCTTTGTGATAAAGGTCGAATTTCGACCTCTGTAACGGGACTCTAGTATAATTAATTTTAACAGTAAAAAAAATCTCTATTGTTATTTAAAAGATCAATTTTTTCTTGAAAGGAATGATAAAATATATACAATTAAAATGATCACGCATCTACCTTATTGTATCCCAAAAATTCATCGGATATTCAAGAAAGTTATAAACAATATTTTTTACATAGTGAATATATCGGTAAGTGACCGCGGTAGTACAATTGAATTAAGCACACACACATACAGTGTAATTACATATCTGATTAAACTAAATAATTCTGGTTCGTGCTTGTATTGTGATCATAATGATAACCATTTGTCCCAATTTCAAATAATCCTAAATGAAATGATTGTCGTTTTTGTATTTAATTTTTTTTAGAATATTCGGTTTATGCCACTTTTAAACTTTTCAATTCAATTTAATCATTTGAGAATCATCAACAACAATTATCAATTTTGAAGACTTTATCCTCATAAATCTGGTATACCATAATATACCATTTCAAACCAGGGCTATAATTAGATAAACAAATTATACATTTTTTATGGTTACTTTTGTGTAAAATGTTATTTTATAGAAAACTGTTTTCCGCGTAATTTCAAACGTAAAAATAAAATCTTTATTTTTCTGCTTAATTTTCCTTAGTAACTACATTTATTTGAAAGTTTTCCTGCGATTTTTTTAGAAAATAAGAATATAGGTAACTAGGAGAATTCTTTTCAAATATGATCACTAAATTCAAAGATCAACAACGAAAATAATTCAAGTAAAATCTAAAATCTTCTCTAAAATTGGCAATCCTCTAAAATTATTCAATTGTCTCGTCGATAACTATTAGGTTTCTGAACTGTAGAACCTCACTCAGAAGCAAATAAAAGGACATACAGTGCAATAATTTTATGTGATTTTAGACGGTAGCTCGAAATATTTAACATATAATTTAATATATATGGTTTAACATATTTCACTTTTATCATTTTTAGGAATAGTTTATCAATTCGATTTAAGGTATGTATTTGTAATCTACAGTTTTTAAATTTATTTCATTTTTGTAATGCATACCCAATGGACCCATATTGGACCCAATAAACCGATTTTGCTCATTCAGGAACTTAAAATCACTTTTTATGTTTAGAATACGTTCCCAACGTTTCAGCTTGTTATCTGTTTTTGTTTTTCAGTTATCGTGATGATGAACCGACGGACAGTCAAAAATGGACTAATTAGGTATTTCTATGAACATCAATACCAAAATTTTGTTTGTGCGATCAATATTAGGTAGCTTTACATACTTTTGACTAAAATTAATATACTTTGACATATTATATATGTCGAGTATAAAAATAGATGTTTGTCAATTTGAAGCTTGTGAGCACCACAATTTTATGACCTTTTAAAAAAAGCGATTGATTTATAGAGTTTTTGTAGAGGAAAAAGTTTTTACAGTAAATATAAATAATTTTGAGAGGTATAATAAATAGGTATAACTAATAGTTTTATTTTTAACATTTAATATGCACGCAAAAACTCATCTTTCATACAAGGTTATACAATATTATTTTATATTATGTGCAGTAGTAATAAAAATAATAAAATAAATTGATTGATGGACGATAGTTATTGATGGACGGTATTTTTGTAAGGCGTGGTGGTTTCATTAAAATTGACCATGGCAATGATAATTAATTTACAAATAATGAAGTAAAAACAGCATAATTCTAGTACTCGACGTTGTTATATCTAAACTCTTTTTAACAAATTTAATGTTAATTTCGTCATAAATATTGTGTTAATTTAATGTGTTTGTAGGATTGCCAACTTTTTTAAGAGTTTATCCATGAATTCGGAAATAAATAAGGAGTACAACACATTGGCTCTATAAAGTTTTTTTGATATTATTAGATTGTTAATCGTTTATTGATGATTGTTGATAAAATTTTATTGTTTCTTGATAATTATTTGATTTGTTATAAACAATTGTGTGTGAAGTGAGAAAAAAAAATTTACCAATATTTCAATTTTTTTCAAAATATAATTTATTTTTTGGATTGTATTGCATTGTTGATGCAATTTTATTATTAGTTCATAATTATTTAACTTGTTATAAACAATTTAAATAGAAACTTTCTTTTTTTCTAAAAGTTTTAAAACAAATCAAATAATTATCAACAAATAAAATTGCATCAACAAGCGATCAAAAATTCAATAAAATCAAAAAAATTTCGAAAAGTAAATTATGGAAGTACGAGCACCAAAGCAATTTTTAATAAAAGGCTTGAATTTTTTCTTATATGCAGTTGAATTAAATCTAAACCAATCCTAAAAATTTTAGGGGGGGTTGCCCGATTATTTAAATAAATAAATGACTTCAAAAGTAGGCATATTTAACATTGGCTTTATGGCAAAACGGTAGACGGGTGATACGTTTTCGTAAATATCTCCGAAACTAGCCGGTAGAAATTAAAAAAAAAAACTATTTAAATTAAAGTTAAAACCTTAATAAATTAATTTTTTATCTCTTTTTAATAGTCTACAGTGTTGCCGGTTAGTACCAAAGATAATCGACGCTACCGAATTTACTGAAAAAGTTCATCTTTTTAATTAAATATCTTTTTAATTAGTCGGGCAAAACGGGGTTTTATTTATTAAGGTTTTAACTTTAATTTAAATAGTTTTTTTTTTAATTTCTACCGGCTAGTTTCGGAGATATTTACGAAAACGTATCACCCGTCTACCGTTTTGCCATAAAGCCAATGTTAAATATGCCTACTTTTGAAGTCATTTATTTATTTAAATAATCGGGCAACCCCCCCTAAAATTTTTAGGATTGGTTTAGATTTAGTTCAACTGCATATAAAAAAAATTCAAGCCTTTTATTAAAAATTGCTTTGGTGCTCGTACTTCCTTAAAAAAAAAATTAAAATTGTATAAATTTTTTTCGCCATATATTATTGTAATTTGTATAAAATTATTTAAACATTAAAAAATTGAGAGGTATCTAAAAATGAACTAAATTGTTTTAGGAAATTGATTAGGAAATACTCCTAATCAATTTTCCATCCAAATCAAATATATTATTTTCTATTGTCATTACGTTTTCCGCATAAAATTATTTCATTATGTTAAACAAAAAAAAAAACTAATGCAAAATACACATAAAATCAATTTTATTCTAAATTCAAGAATATCCATATTAGACTACAGGCTTTATGGCCCATGTCCAAAAAATGGATGGGTCATATGAACCACCAGGTGACATATATAGGACGATATAAGAGCATAAAATAGTAAGATTCAGCACTATGCCGTCACTTGTAAGCTGTCCAACTCCACGTGAAAAAGTCGGTAAATTTTTTTGATTTTCTGACAATTTCCAGGGTAAATTTGGTCATTTAATTCTGTACGGCATCAGTTTCATACTGTTTCAATACAGCTTCTAATCCATTATTCCGCAACGCCGTACAAAAATCATGCGACAGGGGGAAAAAAGGGTTGCAACCCCCTCTCTTTCCGTGGTCCGGGGGGTGATTTGAAACAACATTAAATAAATTTATTTTGAAAGTATTTTATGTATAGATAATTTTTTTAAATGCCGTACATTTTGATAATAGGATTTACAGTTTCAATTCTTGGATATAAATAATTTTTATATCCTTGGATATAAATAATTCATCTTATGACTATTTCAAGATTATTCAACTGACAAGTGATTTAACTGCTTTAGCGAATGTAACACTTTGGTATTATAGTATTGTATAACAGTTTGAAATTAGAACCGTATTGTAAATTAATTGGTAAACAAAACATGGTGATTATTGTTTAAAGATCAAAGTAAAAAAAAATTTTAATGATTTGTTGTACTACATTTAAATATTAAAATAAAAAATATTTATAAAAAATTATTAATTGATACTCTGTTTTCTTTTTAAATTGAAAACAAATAACAAAAAGTTGTAAATAACAGACAAAATATTTATTTTCATCAAATAAACACACAAAATATTCTTTAAGTGAAGTTACACGCAAGCAAGAAATTATTTTTGAATTTCCTTTAGAGTTCAATGTAGTTTTAAAAAAAGTTTTCGAAAAAAAAAAAATTAACTAGATTGTAATAGAAACAATTTTGGTCCTCCTCGGATTCTTTTTCTATCATAACTTTTTCAAATTCAAATCACATAGTAAAAAACTGTTTAGATCTACAAAAGTTCATCGTGAAAATCAAATGTTTTTGATTTGAACTTCTTGCACAAAAACTTACCGTAGTGGAATCAATGTTTTTGATGCCATAGTTTCATAATATTTGAAGCTTATAGTTAAATCACTAAAAACGAAAACTAATTCAAAAGTCAATATTATCTGTGTCTACTTACAAAAATAATATATTAAATTTTGAATACAAAAATAATCATTTTTGTAGAGAAAAATTACCATACATCAATTTTTGAATAGGTTTCATTGAAAAAGAAAAATACTTAATTAAAAATTAGCTGAAAGAGCAACGTTGTAACGAATCTTAACAAACTCCCGAATATCGTCAATAAAATAATATACCAAGTCTATAATCGAAAAAAAGTAAAGATAAAAACTAACAATGTAAATTGTTTAAGTATAAGGTTGAGCATAAGTGTTTAAACTATTTTTAATAATTATCATTAATAAAATATACTCCATAGTCCATACTGTTATGAATACATATATAATAATAATATAAGCTGAAATTATGACGAACCTAAATAGTTTACGATAGATAAAATGTTTTAAAAAAAATTGTTTGTTTTGAAAAAAAAAACACATTTTTATCTTTTATAGTTTAGAAATTTGTATTCACTGAATCCAATTCTATTTTATTCATTCACTTACTTAAACTCTCACTTTTCAAGTCTAAAAAAGCTATCCGAATTTTTAATTTATCTTGTTGGCAGACAGACGGACGCAGAAACGGAAATGTACTAAATGGATGATTCTATTCCAAAAATTTAGTCTAAATGTGAAAAAAAAAGTGTAAATAAAAAAATTGAGATCTTTTTATTACCTACAACTTTACCACATAACTTTGTTCCATAGAACTTGCAGATTTACCGGAAATCGAGATAAACCGTGTTTTACCCTGAAAAACTCATCCCCTTCCACTTTCCGACCTCCGATCGCCCGTAAATTATTTTTCCTTTCATTTTTGTTAAATTCTTTTTCATTTCCTATGGGTTTCATCCTACTATAATTTTTTGTGATTTTAAAAATTATCGATCCTGGTCTAATAATAAAAATTTTACTTTTTGATTGTCTCGCTGTTCGATTTACCTTAAGTACGATATATTCTGTAATCTAATCAAAAATAGGTGTGTAACATAAATTATAATACCTAAGATTATAATTTGTGGTGTGTAGTCCTACTATCTTGACAAGCATGAATTTTTGTGAAGATAATTTTTATCGTAAAAGTATTTTTAACATAAACATTTTGTCCTCTTGTTTTAAATGGATAAATATTCTATAAATTAAAGTATTTAAGACTATCAGTTCTCAATTTCTATTTTTTTATCGATTTTCATAACGAATTAAATATTTTTCGAATAAAAATATTTAACATTTTTTATCATTAATTATTATTTATGTATTAAGTTCACGTGAAAGAAACGTACAAATAAAAATTATAATCAAAATAGCGTGTGGCTATACACAACGAAAAATAAACTAATTAACAGAGAAGTGTACTACTGTACGTACTGTGTGTTGTCAGTATACAAAACTAAATCGAGCGTATGTTTGTTACTCGTTGTACCAAAACATAGATAATCTCTTTTCTATGCATTTTTTAATTTACCGCTATTGAATACAGTTTAGCTTGCTTGACTGGTTCTTTCCTTGTGATTGTATCAAATTAAGAGACAATATTTTCGTAAATGGAAAATATGATAGTTTTTAAAACAATGAAATATAATAAGTCCTGGTAACGTAGAAATTATTAAGAGGTATAATTATAATTAGCGGAATATCTTTACTCTTTGTAATTGAATTTTCTTTTCCACTGAGTCTAAAATTGGCATAAAATTAGTTACAGTTACTTTATTCGAACATTCTTCGAAACAGAACTCTTCGTTTTAAATTTCAGGAAAAGATGAAAATATATTGAAAAACTGAATTCATATAACATCAATATAGGTAATTCATATAAAGAAATACAAGAATTCATATAAAGAAATACAAAAATTGTTTTCAGCTCAAATGATTAATTTGGCAAGATAAAAGAATAACGAACAATGAATGTTAACTGTTTAAATACCCGGCAAATAGTGAAGAATCAATTCATTAACTTTAAATATGAGTTAATTTAGGTTGTAAAATCTTGATCACATTTTGTGTAAAAACCTAAAAATATGTTACAAAATTATTTATTATTATTATTATTATTATTTTGAAATAAACATCCCCTTAAGGACCCGCAATAAAAATTTTAATTGTACAGTGTGTGTCCGTTGAAATATATATTCTCTTAAATGTCCTTAAGGGAATATATATTTCAAAAATGAATTTTTAAGCCTATAGAAATGCTCATTTAAACCGTAATAGTTTATATTAGGTTTTGTCGATATTAGAAGTTTGAACGGTCAATTGAATTATTCCCTTAAAATTTTTTAGCATGTTTTTTATAAGATAATAATTAAGTACATAATTTGCTATAAAATGTAAAAAATTCATTCTCTTTGACAATGCAGCTCCTTAGATTTTTTAAAACAAGTTTAGAACACAAACAGAAAATTACAAAAAAATAATTTAGTCTTAAATTTTAATTAAAATCTAGCTAATAGCACACGTATGGAATAGCATCTGCCCCATGTTTTACTAGGGGGAGGAAATTTTGCTTCTGAATTATTAAATCATCAAATAGATTTAATGAATTATAGGATATGCTTCATCTTTGCAAAACTTATAAGTTCATATCCAATTAAAATAATCTAGGACTATGAATGAAAGTCAATAGATTCACTAGCAATATGATTCTTCTAAATGGAGCTTATCACACTAGAGTTATTTTAATTTACATTTCAGTCTATGTAATTTTAAAAGTGAAGATAACTAACAGAGTTAATTGTTTACAAACTCGACATATGATTGAATAACATTGTTTGGGGTATTTTTAATTATCATTCATAAAGTACTACAAATATCCACTCTATACCGTTATGTATACATGTATAATAAAATTTATTATTATCTGTATGTGTTTATTAGCCAAATTTTAGCGAAAAATTGTGGGGAAAAATCGTGTTTATATGAAAATCTATACCAAAATTTAGTTTTTGCGGTCAATATTAAGTAGCGTTACAAACTTTAGAATAAAATTAATATACTTTGACATATTATGTATGTCGAGTATAAAAAGTTTTAAAAAAATATTAGTGCCATATTAATAAGGACTGATTTTATATTTAAATCTTAAAAATAGGCAAGATACGGAAGTTCCTAATTACAGTGATACAAGTATGTGACGTCACTACTTATATATCCATACACATTGTATGTAAACTGTTGATTTTCAAGAGACAAAGGTTGAAAAATAAACTTTGAGCGCTTTTAATTTCCTAGTTTTTGAATAAATTTTAAATTAATTTTCAAGTTTAGTTATGGTGTATTAAGTTTAATTTCTCATGTTAATGTGAAATATAACAATTTCAGCATCAGTTAATTATGCCCATTTGGATTCAACGAATCACATAGGTGAAATTTATGTGTTTATACTTGTACCGATATTGATTTACTATTACTTTAGCGATTTAGTAGACGACTCAGGTAGACGTATTCAAATTTAGTATTAAATGAAAGCTACAGAAATTTTAGTTATAACTATGTGAAAAAACGGATTGAGTGCGATTGGATATAAACTTTTTCGCGATGAGACAAAAAATTTAATAATAAAGTACCACCTTGTGTTTAAAACAACATATATTTACAATCTTCAAAATTCAACATATCTTCAAAATTGCAACAAATTACTCCATAAAGTGCCAAACGTTAGACAGGTCACTGATAGGTGGCGCCAGAAGTCTTACTACTACCAGTAATTATCAGAGTAATATTTTTATCAATATTGGCCATCAATCACAATAATTTCACCTCTGTGTGACTATTCAATTCGTTCAATTCAAGAATAATTGGATTGAATAAGGTAATGTTATCTCTGAAATATATATAGAGTCCCATAAGCTACGCTCTTTGTTTATATATTGTATAACACTATTTACTCTTTATTTCAAATGCTATTCTTAGAAATAATATATTAACATTTTGATCTAAAACGAAGTTACAATATCCATTGTGCATAAAAAAAAAATTACGTAATATTTATTATGTGTTTAAAAAATTGTTGCATCACTCTATGTAATATATAAAGTACATATCAAATTATTTATTTTATATATTTAAATAGTTTTCATGTTATTTTTATGACAAAAAATATGCATTAGCAATTGAAATTTACAAAAAAAAAAAAAAAAATTATATAGGTAATTACAAAATTCCTGCAACTATTAAATAAACAATTGAAAGATATTCAATGTCATTTGGAAATTAATAACTTAACCAATATCAATACAAAGTAGACAGTAAATTATGATTTAATTTCATTTCCATAAATTTAAAATAATTTGGCTTTACTCCAATATGGTATTCTTGCAATAAAATTAAAGCTGTAATAAATATAATTACTAATTTTAAGCAAACATTACTCTATTATTATTTACCATTAAATATTTTAATGTTAATGTATAATATCATGTGTATTATCTCCATTAATACTATTGTATATTACCAATGCAAAAGTTAACACACTTTTGTTATTCGTTGTATGTTCGCCTATGTAAAATTTTTTTATGTTTGTTCACAGATATTTTCGTCAAATGTGGACCAAATTAAAATAATATTTTTTTTTTGTTAGATAGGATACACCCCTTTAGCTTGTCTCATTTTAATGTCACGACCTGATCATAGAATTTCAGGTAAATCGGCTCAATAATTATTAAAAAATTTGTATTTAAGTACAATTCAGAAATATATACAATCAATTCAAGAACAATTAAAATTATTAAAATTAAAATAAAGTGAATATTTTAGTGCTCATTTCTTCTAGTCCAATGGTTCCCAAATTTATTTTCTGCATGCTCTTAGACAACTTATGTTACCAATCGTCGAATTTTTGATATTTTTTTAGTTGAATTGTTTGCACACGTTTGTACATGCACTGTTTTTGAGAAAATTGAATTTCATGCACAAATTTTAACAGCACACTTGCCTCCTATTGGTCGAATTTTTGAAAGTTTGTAACATGAATCGTTTGGAAACGTTTGTGCAACTTTTTTTCGTTTGCATAAGCACCGTTATGAGAAAATTGAAAAACAAATTTTGGAGGCCAACTCCACACTAACCCGAATCTTTGAAATTTTGTTACATGAATCGTTGGTATATCCTTTATTTTCGTTTTCACAAGCATTAATTTCCAAGGAGTGTAAAAAAATGAAATGTGAAGTTGACCCCCCAATGGTCGAATTTGAATGGTTCGAAAATGATTTATGTAAAAAAAATTCAAAAAATTGACCATTGGCGGGAGCTTCTCACAGATCGTTGTACAATATTCCTAGATCATAAAAGAGCAGGTTACTAAATTTTATTAACCTTTTTATATATGAAATATATATGAAATATATATGATATATGATAATACGTTCAAAGTATTACAGGACTCAATATTATAAATTTTGAATTTTATAAATCTATTACGCAATGCTAATGGTCTAAAGCAATACAGACCACACTTTATTTATGATTAAAAAACACATAATTTATTTCAAAATTAACGAAGTGTTCAATCGGCTATTTAAAATTATTGTGGATAATTATCATAGCATCATAAAAAATGCTTGATTGATTTAGAAACTCATTATGCTACGCGTAATTAACTCCTATACAAAATTTCATCCTCCGTTATTCCCGCTTCTGCATAAAATGTGAATATCCAATAAACTTCAAACGTGTCATTATTTATTTTACTCTGTGGCCGTAATTCAATTTTTATGTTACTAACTTTCAAGACTGAAAACTTTAAAGCGCCAAAAAAATACACTATCATCGACTTCCCGTGTAAGTAAAGCACATTATACGATTTATGAGGAAGGTAGAGTGAATCATCAGTGTCTACGAACTAATCTGATATGCTCTCTGTTCTAGATTCGATTTCGAGTCAGGCAGAATTTTCTTTCGAGGTCTACCAAATATTTCACATATATAGATAATACGCTTCTTGAGTTTGCCCACACTAAACAATGAATACCTGATCAATTGATAAAGGAAAAAATCACGCGGGAGAGCGAACAACTGACCACAATCTTGTTCATGTACCAAGTTCCCATAATCGACTCACTGCGAAAGTGCATTGTTGGCCTTGATTCTAAAAGGATCGTAGAAGTCTTCTCTCTAATCAGCATTTAGTTTTAAAGTTTATAAGTCTTAGAAGTGAATTATAGCTTGGTACGATAAGACGATAAGAAATAATTAATCTACTTTTATTGAAGTCGGTTAAAGACAAAATATTTATTTTTACATGACAAATTCTTATCTCATTTGATCTGCATTTTTACATGCAAATACATTTATATCATGATATAAATATCAGCCGTACATGAAATCTCATGAAGGAGATGGAAACCGAGAATAGGAATTTTTACCCATTTTAATAACAAACGTATAATTAATTAATTAATTAATATGTATTAAAAGTAACTAATTCAATATGCTTTATTTAAAACATAAATATTGGAAAAAAATTTTTAATTTTTTGAGTTTAAATTGGAAATTATTATAATACTCTTTTAATGTATTTCGAATCGACAAATTTATAAAAAAAAAACTTATTTTTTTGTTTGCTATATTTGCATAGTTGTTAAATTGGAAAAATTTTTTCATTTTCTTAATACTACACGTATGACGTCATAATATGACCTAGAAAACGAAATAATAACTATAATGCCCGTTTCTTCCACATAGTGTCAGTCACAGCTTATAATTTAGTAGTTATTAAATGTTAAAATTTCAGGGTAGATATATTTTTGTAAGATTTTATAACACATATACATCATATTGCCAAAAATAGAAAATTACTGCGCACAAATTGTTTTTATTTTTCAATTTTACTTTTTCCTGCTTAATTAGTGTGACGCTTAAAATAAATGTTCATTAATTAATATGCACAGTAATTAAATTTTTAAATAAATGTAATTTTTTTATTTTCAATTATATTGTGTTTGTAAATATGTTAGCAACACTGATATTGATTTTCTTTTCAATTTAGATATGAAATTACGATGTTATATAATATTAATGGCGAATTAAAAATGTTTTGTATAATTTTATTTCAAATTTTTACTTTTATGTATTGGAAAAGTTTTTCAAGTTAGCAGAGAAATAAAAAATAATTTTTCTTAAAAATTTATTTTTCAATGTATACTTGAAACGAAACAAACAAAAAAATGCTAAGATCTAATTTTTTCATCTCAATTTATGTTTGATGAAATACCTACCCGATTTTTTTGATGCATTTCTTTGTCATTTCTAAATTAATGTATTTAAATAAAAAAAGAGTTAATTCGAATACTTATTATCAATAAAATCGTATATTTTACATCTTTTATGAAAACTTCAAGTAGTTTCTTTTTTTTCGTTGTTAAGTATACATATTATATGAATCATCTTCAAATTAATAATAGCCCGAAACCCCTTATCATGTCATTGATAAATTAATTTCAAGAAATTTGAGGCTTATTATCGTTAGTGAACCAGACATTTAAGGCGTGTTATTTTTTTTGGAAACCTTGGAAATTTTCGATTGCCCCAAATGAAATTGCAAGACATCTGTTTTTATCATTTTTATCGGAGGACGATTTAAAAATAGATGCAAAAATGGTTTTCTCCAACATGTGACAAAATAGGATGCACTTTGCCCGACATCAAAATAGTTATTTTTCACAATGTTCAGGTGGTCGGACAACAGGCATCTGGTTTTATTTCGTGGTGGAAAAAATGGTAGGTACTTACATTTTTATTGAATGATGTTTCAACAGCAATAACAAAAAACAGATGCCCCTATCAATACGAGGCCTGTGGAGACAGTCGAAAATTTTACGGGCTCCGTAAAAAAAAGGTCCACTTTTCAGATATTTTTGTACAGGAAAAAACTATTTCACTAATCATAACTAAGCGATAAATTTTTAGAAGTGTATTTATCAATGACTTGATATGATTACGATTATTCATTAAAAAAAATCTTAATACACAAATTTCAATGATCTAACTGATACGATCTTTTTTACCAATATTTAGTACATCTTCAAGTTGAAATTATGTGATTTCAAATTAGATTTTGAGCTATTAAAATAAATGTTTATCTTGCGTGTTAGAAATCATATTTGCTAGTATGATATTGTGAGTTATATTTAGAATTTAAAAAAAAGTATTTTATTTCAAATTTCGTTTTTTTTTTTTGTCAATACTTAAAATATTACGTGAATTGATTTAAAAATACAATCGAAAAATTCTTTTTTCTGTTCGTGGTATTGACAACCGGATGTTACACTCTACGCAGTTATGAAATATTTTCTTGTACTATAGCCAATTGTTCATTGAAAAATTTTCTAAATAATTATTGTTGTTTAAATGCGTAAATAAAAAGTTTTAAAAAATCTTAAAATAGAAATTGAAATACCTAAGAATATGTTACGCTCCATTAGTGTAATTGTTAAGTTTAATAATTAATTTTAGTCAAACCAAAAACGTATCAACGTACATCCTCAAGAAATAATTTCATGAAATAATTGGTATAATTTGAGCAGAGTTGAATTAGAAAATATTTTATGCAACGCGCCACAGGACTTCTTTTACTATTATATAGATAATGCCAGGAATATTTACTTATTTTTTGAGTAAACACAAAAAGAAAATCAAACTAAAAATATTTAAAAAAAAAAATACATAACTTAATTCAAGTACATACATTCAAATTTTCTCGAGAAATGTTAAATTTTAAAATTTGCAGAGCTTAAAATGTTCTGTGAATTAAGTTTGAAGAAAATAGTTGGAACCATTTACAAGACAAACATTTAAAAAATTTGCAAATCACCCGGTAGTCCAATTTTATCCAAAGGCTTGGCGGCACAACTACAGATATAAATTGAATAAAATACCAAGTTTCGTGGTTTTGGATAAAACTTTCGATACTATATTGCTGGCACACTCAAAACACATACAGTCTTACGGACCAATTCCTGAGAAGTATTTTTTTAGATTCGGAGAATCGATAACTCGATATTAAAATTTTGATAAGATTACAAATACTTCCTTGTACTAGTAGTAAAACAAAGGAAAATGTGAAGATAAAATTATGTAACGCTAAATTTTCTCGTTAAATTCGGTCAGTTCTAATTAATTTATTGTATTTAAGATAACCTCGTTATTATAAAGTTAGTTAATAAAATGAAATCCAACTTGAAATTCAATTTAAAATTTGTCCGATGAACTCACAATCTTGTGATCTGTCATTTTGAGATATAAAAATATATTTATATTTATAGAAAATAAAAATATATTTATGGATAAATGTACTGTACTTTTATATTAAAATGTAATTCTTTAAATAATTGAGATGGAAAGTTTATAATCAAAATCCCATGATCAAGTAATTGTCAATGTACAGCAATTTATAACAAATTTATAGCCGTAATATTTACTCAAATTTTTCTACGTATAAAAAGAACGTTTACAAATTGATCAAATCATACTTTTGTAATGATCATAAGGAAACATATTTTTTGGCGAAGGAACTTTTGGAAGAATATTATATTAATTATGTGGTCTTGTGAACGCATTACGTGCATGCATTCATTGTTTTGGAATCTAAATTTTTAATAACGTTAATTTATTAGAAATATCTTCAACATACCTATGAAATAAACTGATTTAAAAAATGATTAAATCAAAATAATTTATTTTATTAAAAAAAAAAAAAATTGAAAATTGGCAAAAACACAAATGGCGCTACGTATAAAAATTGTCATTTTTGTTAAAATTATTTCGTTGTTATTTATTCATTACAACTTATCATTATTCATGTTCATTTCAAATCCGGTAAAAAGTTTGAGACATTTTAGAGAAAAAGTTTTATTTCGAATTATTTTTTCAAAAAAAATTAACATTTTCACTCTCGATTAAGTCGAAAAGTATTGACTTTCAGTAAGAACTTTGTAAGACAAAAGTTGCTTAGAATTAGGCAATCTATATATCCCTATACTTATTTTTGGCAAAAAAATTTTCATTCGCGAGAATGGACACCACACGTCCACTGCCAGGGTAAAAGCTACTTCCGAACATCGATAAATTTAAAGTAGAGAGTAAGTAAAACCAACAGCCAAATTTTGGTGCTATTCGGCAGAATTTCTGTTTTTTCCGTTCATAGACTGGACTATATGCATCATAACATTCTTAAGTTTGATGATACTTTGTCATTTAAAGAAATGAATATCATGGGTACGTTAAATGATGGAAAAAGTCTTAAAAAAATTTTGTTTGATAGTATCATTTGAAAAAGTTGGTATTGCTCATTGAAGAGTACGAATAACGGCTATTTCATAGGTACGAATAACGGTTTTTCATTTTTAAAACGTTTATTTGAATCAAAGTTTTGCGTACGGCATCATCTATGATGAGAAAATTTAATTATGATGGTGATTTAATCGTATAGAAATCGAGTAAATGAAAATATAACGCATACAAAAACTTAACACATTTTTATTTCTCAATATCTAAAATTCGTTTTATTTCCATATATACTCGAAGTTAATCCAAATCACTTTTAATACAGCGATACCTATTTATAAAAATTTTTATCCAACTTTCTGGAATAAATAAATACTCCATAGCGAAATGTACAATGTTTAGAAGTTAACATTAAGTTGCAAGCAAAGATATAAAAAGTGCGTTACATTATTCATTCACTTATTATGTATTCTAATATCTATTAGATAGCTTCACTTAAAAGTACACTTACACACATTCTTATTGTACAATAATTAATGATAAATTACTTAATAGAACTTTAGATAAAAAAAAATTGTGATAAGATAAATCACTTATGACTTGTAATTTATGACAATTTTTACTAAAAATAAATTACCTACGAAATATTTAAATAATCGGGCCAAGGACAATTTTTTTACCATAAAAAAATAAATTTTAAAAAGGAATGAAAAATCACGTGGTAAATGAAAACTCACGTAAATACAACAAAATTGATTTTAACAAGGCAAAGAAATTAATATTGTGAGTCGTTTAATAAAAATCACTTAGAAATATCCACGTGCAAGTTAAGTTACATTGGGTCATTTCTAGACCAGAGTAGAAGCCTTAAAAAATGATAAAAAGTGGAAGAAAATTACAGTAGGATGAAACCCATTGGAAACGCAAGATAATATGATAAAAATGAAAGGAAAAATATATTACGGGCGATCTGAGTTCGGGAAGTAGGAGGAGGTAAGTTTTCAAGGATAAAACACGATTTATCTCGATTTCCGGCCAAACTAAAAGTCGTATGTATAAAAGTTAAATGACAAAGTTGTAGGTAATAAAAGGATCTGCAACTTTTGTCTTAACACTTTTTTCACATAAACTCAAAATTTTTCGATTGAAAATTAGGGTGCTTTTTCGATATTTATTCAAAATAAGATGAAAAAATAAATATTTTAAATCAAAAAAATTATGGTGTATATGGAACATAAAAAGGTAAGTTTTCACCAAATTTCGGAAAAAAAAAAAAAATACCAAAAACTTGGTTATTTCAATTTTTCACATAAATTTTGAGGTTATTTAAAAAAAGTGTAAATACAAATGTTGTAGATCTTTTTCTTACCTACAACTTTGCCATTTAACTTTTTTCCATAAGACTTGTAGTTTTTCCGGAAATTTAGATAAACCGAATTTTAACCTTAAAAACTGTCCCCCCTCCTACTTCTCGAACTCAGATTGCACGTAATTTATTTTTCCTTTCATTTTTATCATATTATCTTGCATTTCTAATTGGTTTCATCCTACTATAATTTTTTTTTTGTTTTCAAAAATTATCTACCCTGGAATATTCTGCATAAGTATAGTTACAAAATAAAAGACAACATGTGTTGACAAATTCCATCGGGTTCTAAAATAAAATGTAAAAAGTTAAGGGTTTTGTATGTTTTGTTACTTTTTATGAAAACATTAGGTCGAGTGGACATTGATTGAGACGTAGGTGACACAACGTAGTATGAATATATTTTGCACACCATATTAATAAATGAAAATTCGAATGTTGAAATGCAGCGAAATGAAATGCAGCCTAGTGGGCACAGCTACATTGGTCGACTTTTTTTACCATTATCTATATGAGTAACTGACGAATATATATAAATTTTAGGTTCACAATAGTGGAGGAGATATTCGGGATGGTCCCATTTTTAGAAATATCGCACCTATCAAATACCGTTCCGAGGATATAACGCCAGAAACTTTTATTCACTTAAATGCTGATATATCGTGATTCGTTTGTCCGATTTTGATGAAATTTTATATCTGCATGTGGGGTGGGGTATAGGTTTACATTAATAATTTACATTGTGTCTGAATCGATTATTCTAGAATTTTGTTATACATGAAAAATCGAAAATCGGCACGAATAAACGTGTAAAACATAAAGTCAGCACTCTATTTTAATGATGAAATATTAATTGAATTAGTAAGAAAGTATTCTGCATTGTATGAATAATAAATGTGCAAATGAAAAGGGCATCAACAGAAACTTTAAAATTTCTACAATTTATTTTTCTTATGAGAACATAGCACAGACTGATTATTAGGCCATCGCAATAAAATATACCTGATCAGTTAAGAAAATATGCCGGCGATTGCGTGTTTTATGACACAAAAACATTTCTAAACAGAAAATAAAATTTTAATTTTTACTTTAGAATTTTTTCTACGTGAAAAACTTTTCGACACGGCCTCCCGTTTTAATGTTTAGATTATGCATACTAAAATTTATAAACTAACAAATATTCATCTAACTAGTCAATTGTCATTTTTCCATCCGTCGATCTGTCATCAAGATAATTAAAAAACGAAAAGAGATAACAAGCTGAAAATTTGGTGGCGGTTTCTTAGCCTAAAAAATAAGTAAGATCAAGTTCGTTCGAATGAGCAAAATGTATCCATAATTAAACTCTTGTATAATAAAAGATAATTTTAGTTTAGTTTATTAAGACAAACAACTTTTGTTTGAAACATTTTTTTTTTAAATGTTTGAATTCGCCACAATTTTAGATCAATTTTGGCTAATAAACATATATAATTTATTATTATTATATACGTATTTCTAACTGTATAAACTGGATTGAAAATATTTTTTGAACGCTAATAATAAGCGTTGATATACTCAATCATATGTTGAGTATTTAAACAATTGTCTGAATCTGCTAGTTATCTTGTTATTTTAAAATTAAATTGTAGTTTGCTAATTCTTATGCAAATAAGAAAATTCTGCTAACGAACTTCCGTAGCCAATATAAGGATTACAAATTTTTGTTATCTAATTAAAAAAAAAAAAAACAACCTAACATGGAGTCTCCAGACAAACCCGAGTACAAAAGAATTATAAGATGTTCCATTCACCACAATGTGATCTGTTGTTTTTTTTTTTTTCAAAGTAATTATTAAATTTATCGTTAACTGTTATGATAATCCAAAATGCGTCCAAAAATATTTCCAACGAACAAAATTAAAAAGAAAAAAAAAACCATATAATATTCGGAGACCACAGAACTATACAAAATCAATATATCATTCATGCAATATTTATGTCTTTCTACTCTACATTAATAATAGTTATATAACATAAAACATAAAACAAAATTTCGAAATTTAATTATAAATACTAGGGAATGTGTCTGGAACGATAAAAAAAAAAAAGAACAAAGACACAATATACAACGGGAACAAAACACGACTTAAATGTGAACGTGTTTTGTAGTATTAACGTACGTACGTACGTCAGTCTGAGTCTTGTATATGTGACAAATGACTGATGATTTTCCTAAAAATATTAATAATTTATTATTATAAATATTAAATAATAAGATAAAATTCATCACATGATCTACACACTGCCTGTCTGCCGGTATATGTGGTTTTTATGTTTGTGTGATGTATTCTAACACACTTGTGTGAAAAAAAAATTATAAATAGCATTTATGAACGTTTGTTAGTTGTTAGGCTTTCATATTTATATACAGAATGGGTCTAAGAAATAAATAAACTGGAAGGCAAATTAACTTAAGAAACGTTTGAAAGACAGTCACCTTTTTTTCAGTTAAAACTAACCTTCAAAAGACAGCTGTTAAAATTTCATGATATTCTATTCATTAGTTTGTGAGTTATTGTGCTAAGAGTGACGGTACTTTTGTTATTTTCAAAACAATGGATCAAAAACAATTTCGTGTTTTAATTTTATACTGCTTCTTGATGGGAAAAAATACCGTTCAAGCTAAGCAATGGCTTGAAAAGTGTTATGGGGACTCCGCTCCATCAGAAACAACAATAAAACGTTGGTTTGCTGACTTCAAACGTGATCGTAGAGACCGATGATGCAGAACGCAGTGGACTGGAATGATTCCGTTGCTCTTGATGGAGATTACGATGATGAATAAAGCTAATTTTGAACCAAAAAAACTGTGTTTTCTTTGTTAGGCCCGGGACTTTTCAGTCCATGTGTTACAGATACTCAAAACAAACAGTTTGGTAATCATAAAAATATCAATATGCCAGCATTTCAAGGAACTTTAAACGGTTTTAACCTCTTAAAAATAGAATAGAACATTTAAAAATTAATTGATAATTTTTAAAATTATTTATTTTATGAATAAATTTTAGTAAAATGTTAAATAGTGTTAATTTTTCACCCTCCCCCCTTTTTCCTTGCTTGCAGAATGACTACAAAAACTACATTTTTATAGTCGTTTTAGCAAATAACCCCTTTCGAAAGTTATTATTGTACATTATGCAGAAGAAAAGAAAATTATAAGAAGAAGAAAAAAAATTCAACTTACTTTAATGGACAGAAATATTTTAAAAATTCTATTTTATGCATTACCTAACTGCATTCATATGTCATCGCGTATCGTATCTCTTCCCTTTGTCAAACAATAATATTGATATCTGTATAAAAGTACCGAGAACCAAATAAGCTTAATCATTAAATATTTTTCACTTTTATTGTAAACTTTAATTAAAGTACTTTGGTATTTTTCTGCAAACTTGAGGTAGTTTGCGTCTCAGAAATCATCAATAATGTTTAAATTATCGCTCCTATAAAACTGAAAATCATTCCAATGAATTTAGTGTTGATTAAAGTAAAACTAATGTCTTTGAGTTCTGCACTATCATAAAGGATTTTATTGAAATTTTCGTAAACGTTTAATCAACAGTTTTATAATTTTAAAGGTAAAAATCCAAAAACTTGAAAATCATTCTGGTTTAAAAAAAAAAAATTATAAAATTATCATGTTTGTGACGTGGCCTTTCTTTATATTCTAGCAATTACAATTACAGCCACCATATACAATTATTGGAGCATAAAAATCATTAAGCAAGAGTATATTATATATATATATATATATATATATATATATATATATATAGCAACAATATTGTTGATAAAAACTGTTTGTTTGAACATTCTAATTATCATTGATTTGCACTTTACGAGCTCGTTTAGTCTCAAAAAAAAAAACCGAACAAATCCGAATCTTTTATGATTATTTAGTATTACAAAATATACGATTTTTATGGGATATTTATTAATTTAATCAGTTTTACTTAAATAAGTGAGGTTTACTTAAACAAAATTAAATCTGATGTAAACCTTCTTTGCAACCCCATAAAATGTGTTTATTTTAAATAAACATTCAAGGCTCGCTTCGTTTTTTTTTTTTTAATTTGAATTTCACTATACAGTAATTAATAGGTTTTAATAAGATTAAAACTATAAGTATGTTACCATTATAACAGTTTTTAGGTCGTAAAAGCGTAAAATTTATATATTTCATGTTTAATAAGTCTTTGATATAATACTATATAATAATAAAAAATATCGTAATCGCTAGTTTATTGGATCTTCAAATAAATAATAAAATATACGTAAACTGAGCGCAAACTAAATTTTTAAATAAATTATAAAATATAAATGAAACTGTAAATTTGTATTCAAAAGGTTTTCGTAAAAACGATCCTAACAAAAAAAAAAAAAAAAAAAAACGTTTTTCAATATAAATTCCTTGAATAATTTTTTTTTTTTTTTTTTTTAATAAAATCATAAAATATTTTTTTTTTAATTACGCAAAAATTTACACTTAAAATTAATTTCTTAATAATTTGTTTTGCTAGTTTAATACTCATAATTAAGACCAAAAGTCTTTTTTTTAAATCTTTAAAAATGAGCAAAAAATGGACTTTCGAAGCAATGGACTTTGATGCATGACCAAAATATGAACTTTCAATAAAATAGTCTGATATGAATAAATGTCGTCATTTATTTATATCTCCATAGAGATTACATATAAACTTTCGTTTTCTAAGATAGAGATGGCAAATTCAGTATATATAATCGTGCCTTAGGTTAGTGCCTGGTTTCACTTATTGTAAATCCAACACTACTTAAATACAGTGTTATTGTAAATCCATTATTGCAAACTGATAATACGGGCATAGTAATTTTATTTAATATCTTTGGCAGTACCTATAAAATTATTGACTAAGTATTTCTTTATCAATTTTACAGCTTGTCTTACAATCAAATTACAAAGTATATAGACCATTTTATAATAATTAAATTCGGAAGTTAAAGCGTACACAAAGTATTGTGTGCGACATCCTGTAGATATTTTTTTTGAATGCTCATCATCTTCCAACTAATAAATAGTATTCAATCGGACACACAAAAAACAACGAAGCACATGCTATTCTTGATCGGATGCCAATGTTTGTCATAAGATTTAAGTCGCTCACATGCTTCACAATCGCAAGGCGCTGTTTTTATTATAATATATCATAGAAATACCTATACATACATATATATTGCGCTATTACAAACTCAACTCATTGTAAAAAAAAAAAAAAACTATATAATGTGTATTTTTAGCGTATTCTTTTTAAATAATGCATGAAGAAAATTACTTCAGTACTAAAGAAAATATTATGAAAAAGCATGTGATTTTTTATTTTGTTAAAGAAAACATACATAAAATGTAAGTTATGCGAAGAAAATTATTTTTATGATCGATCATAAAATTCAAAAATACTTGTTGACCGCTTAAAACTAAGTAACCGCTTCCCTGGATCATATTAAACCTGTAGGTGAGATATAGTTTAAAAATATCTTTGACTTATCCTTATACATATCGCGTAGTCCAAGAAACTTTTAACACTCCAATACCAAGAATAAAAATTCTTGAAATGAATTCAAAATAAAACTAAAATGTGTATACTCAATATAGGGGAAGCCTAGGAAAAAAAAGGATATAGTTTTACAATGTTACCATAATATGCTTGTATTGTATTATGTCTGGTCATTTAATCAATTTAATATGTATTCATACATGATTTCAGGTCAATCGAATTGCGAGGAATAGATCAAATAAAATTTGTAAGATTTTATTTTAGACAGGACCGATATACATATATATATAATATGTAAAAATACTAAAATTGTGGCAAACCTAAGCCATTTTGCAAAAAAATATTTTAATACATCCTTTTCTTTATGTCTAATATACGTCCTGTGAAAATTGCAACTCGCTAGTTCTTTTGGACAGATGGGCATGTGGAAAGGAACTAATTAGGCGATTCTTTGAACACCTATACCAATATTTTGTTTGTGCGGTCAATATTTTTTAACGTTATAAACTTAAGACTAAAAATAATATTGTACTGAAAGCTCGTTGCGTGGTCTCACTACCTGTAATTAAAATTATCCTATTCGTGCTTACTCCATATTTTTTCTTTAATCATGAATGCATAAAAAGAAATGCTGTTATAAATTATCACATTATGTTTTAATATATAAAAACATTTTGTATTCAAAAATGAAAAGAGATGGAGAAAGTGTATGGCAACATGGCTTTGTTGAAAAATCTAAGTTGAGGAACCTAGCAAATATGCATTTTATTGTCATTATTATTATCACAACACATTTAATTTACAATAATGTACCATCATAATGTTTATAAATATACACACGCAATTGCATTCATTTTATAAATAGACTATTAGTTAAATAACATGTCACAGGCATTTCACCATTTTCAGATATTTCTTATAAAATATATTAAAAACTCCATCAATGATTATCGTTATTTAACCAGCTTAATCTGTAGCAATTAAGTGTAAAATTCCCAGTTTTAATTAATATTTTACACGTAAATCAATTGAAGTGTTTTTTACAAAACACTTAGTATGGATGAAAAACAAGTTTTTCAGTAGAACAAAAACACTAAATACCTTCATTTTCAGCGGGTAAACTTGTAAGAAGTTTGCAATAGTAATGGGTAAAATATGAAAACAATGGAAAAAATAAATAAACAATGTACTCCTCTAAGTATAGATACAATCTTAGAAATATATTTATGCTTATTTATGCTTCTCTTATCACCTTCTTTTATCGTAAAGATGGTCATCCATTTCTTTACTTTCACTATAGGATTGTAAAATATCGATGTCGAATTTTCACCGGAAATAAATGTTTTTAAATCAAAACATGGACCCTTTTCTTAAAAAATTAAAAAAACTGAAAAATGCTCAAAGCTGACCAAAAACCGTCGATATTTTGGTTAAGAACCACTACCTTTTCCACTGGGTCGTTAAGCTATAGTCGAAATTTCCTTCTTATGCCGATTCATCAACTAATCAAGTGTACTATTGTATTATATAGACGTTGAGTTAGTTGCTAAAAAAAACATTTGCCTTTTTTCAGTATCATAAATGTCTGGAAATGATGAATTGCCTGCGACATACACATAATACATATACATTGAACATTTCAAAATGGTCAAGTTAAAATTCGTCTAATCATATTATAATTAATCTTTTTAAAATATTTTCTCAATTTTAACCTTATCAATATAAATGTTTGACGTGTAATCAAAACAGAATTAATCGGTTGAAATACAAATGATAATTGACGTTGACTAACAAGTAATTATTCGAGATATTTTGTGAATTTAATACTTATGTATTTCGAAAAACATCAAGAAGACAAAACAGAACCACAACAAACAGAGATTTTTTTGTTAAAATCGGTTTTATACTGGAAATTTAATGAAACACTTTCAGAGGTCAAAATTATAATAAATTTAGATCATTTACAATAGAGCTTTGTTTACATTGTGGCTTCATTCATGTTGTATAAAATTTACAATACACAATCATTGCAAATTAAAATGAAAATAAACAAAAGTAAATTTATGTATTTATTTTTAATCTAATAAACCTATTATAACATTTTATTAATAACAGCAATTACATTCAATACTTTGATTCAAAATATGTAACGAACCGTGTATAATATGTACAATCAAGTTCAAAAATTTTAATTCCAATGTACTAAAACTCCTTAAGAACAGCACCGATTTTGATGATTTTTTTTTAAATCTTTGTTTTTTTTTTATATATTTTTTTAAAATTAGAAATGTTTTGTTAATAACGATAACGATGAATCGATAGGAAAATTAAATTGAAGCAAAAAATCTTCTGTAGAGTATTTTTGAAAGGTCAATACTTTTTGAGGTATTCGTGTTTAAAAATATCTGATTTACATTGAAAAAAATTCATGTTTTTGTACAATTTATCACGAAAAAGAACAAAACATCAAAGAACAGTATAAGTATTAAAATAAAGCAGATAATAATTCATATAAAAGCAAGATTGATAGAATTATATACAGTTTCAATTGCTGCTTCGTTCGAGAATGAGTGAAAGAGCAGCATTTAACGTTGAATAACATAAAAGGAATAACAAAATTATTCGGACAAAATAGGTCACCCTTTCTTAAGTACCTACTACTTTGAGCGTAAAAATCATTGTTTTACCAATTTTAAATTTTAAATGATATTAAAAGCGTCGGAAAGATGGGGGGTGGCGCAAAAGTTGAATCTCCCCACTGATAGAATATGAAAACAAGCATTCTTATTATGAAAATATTAAAATCACATTATTTATCAGTTGTTTGTACATAAATTATATCCAAAATCCCATAAAGATGATTGAAAATCACAAAAACTGACAATTGGGAAATCGGATTAAAATTTTACTGTTTCTTCAATTGAAGCGGTTTTATTTCATGAATAGAGGACTGAAGTTGTTTTTATAAAATCTTTAAAATTTTTGATTTTCGAATTTTGATTCGGTATTGAGTATAGTACTAAATTTTGATGTGTAATATAAAAAAATTCATCTACCCAGTGATCCCAGTAATCCAGTTATAGTTGTTGCGGTAAAAATTGTAATATAAGGATGAATAGAATTTGTCATATTCATCAAATAAAAATAATAATCCATTTAGTTTTTTATAAAAATAATAACAAACTTTTATCTTCTTGGATTAGACACATTTTTTAAACTTTTTGATTGATACGGTACATTTGAAATAGCGTTTTATCCGTTCTTGTTACAATAACAGACTATGTCTCATTTGATATTTGTCATATGTTGAATAAAAAAAAAAATATGTTAAAAAAAAAACAATAAAAACAGTTAGTTCATTAAAATGTTAGCTAAATTTAGATTTCGAAGAATGTAACAAAAATCATATGGTAAATTGTTTTTTTTTTTACCCCACAGGAATTATTCTATTCTTGCGACATCTATAAATACATTAAATTGTATGTAAACTCCGCACTTCAGACCAACTTTTATTCGAGATGTGATTATCACAATCGCATCGGGCATTATTAAATTCCCAATGGGAAGTTCTTGGTAATGAGGCCAATTTAGAGATTTCAGTATTACAGCAGTACCTATAAATAATTACTTATATGATTGTGACTGTGGTGCCAAATAATTACCAATAAGGAAAAACCCAAATCGTTCTCAATTTGTATTTTATATCCGAAATGTTATATCCATAACATCCTTGCATATGACATTTATCTTAAGCTAGAAGAGTGCGGATATTATATACGTCTATATGTTATATACAGAGAATTCAAGTCAGTGCTATACGATTTGTTTAGATAACTTAAAATTACTATTTTACATGTCTAAACATTATTAAATGTAATCTTAGACGTCGATAAACTTTTACGTAATCTAATAATAAAAAGAAACACAACTATAGTCGTGTCAATGAAGTTTCAAAAATCAATGAAAAAATTACGATATTAAGTCGAAGAAACCTATT
Organism: Chrysopa pallens; assembly: GCA_020423425.1. Classification (NCBI taxonomy): domain Eukaryota; kingdom Metazoa; phylum Arthropoda; class Insecta; order Neuroptera; family Chrysopidae; genus Chrysopa; species Chrysopa pallens. Next base: position 60,060,510 of record CM035591.1, read on the forward strand.
GTTTTATAAAACCTTTTTCGGCGTGTCTATCTTTCTGGTCTTAAATATCACTAATTAACATTACTGAAATTGCATGATTCCTTCAAGCCCCTGCTTTCAAAAGTTAGTATAACTCCTTAAAAATTTACTACTGCTGCATATAAGGTATTCAAAAAATTTAATTTTCCAAACAAAAATCTTCCTGAGAGTAGAAGTGAATTTAAATCTATAAATAGAGGGCTGACTTTTGGAGTAATTTCATTTGGAAAATTGTATTTTGTGAATTTTTTCTTAATATAAAAGTACTACAACGTTCAATAAAATTGCATCGCTTTAAGTATGTTTGAAATGTTTACTTATTTTTGGGGTTATTTTATGTAGAAAATCGATTTATTTATTTTTCTCAAAATAAAAATAAAATACGCCGAAAGATCACTCCACTTTAGCATTTGTAGAATTACAAAAATATGTTTTTGGGCAGTTGAAGTTACTTTTGAAGAGGCTTAAATAACTCCAAAAAAATAATTATCAAAATGTTACTAAATCAGGTACATGCACAATCTTGACATGAGAACGGGGGGCCAAAAAAAATATTTCTGAATATGAAATCAAATTTTGATTTTTAATTGAAAATCCTTTTTTTGGGAAAAAAGCTTGATTGTTTATAACAAATTTCATATCATTCGGGTATTCATTTTTTAGAGTTTAAAAAAAAAAAAAAACAATGTTCATTGCATTACAGGCTGTATTTATTAATAGAGCCTGTAGCCCGTATAACAGAGCAATATGCCTTCTGCAAGAATTCCATATTTATGATTAGGACGTGGGGTATTATCTACAAAAATAATCCTTTAAGAAGTCATTAAGGCGTGGAAATAAACATCTTAACGAGTTCATAAATTAGAATGATTTAATACTTTTTTCTAACTACTAAAATAAATTGAAACTCCGTTATTTAATCCGTTACACCACAATGGTCCTACATGTTATGATGCTCAAATATTAGATATTTTATTTACAAGAACTGATATTTTCGACCTCTTACGGAACTCATACAAATGACTTCTTACAGAGCTTACAACTTTTTTTTGGAAATTAGAAAAAATACTTCTTAAAGAATTCAAAATTCTGAGTTATTGTGAAGTCAGAAAAATGACCGCTTAAAAAAGTTCTTAATTATAACAAAAATACAAACCCACTTAAACACAAATTTCTATACAAATTAAACTGTTTTTCGGTTTTTTATTTATTTGTACTCCATTAACCTGACTAATCATAAGACATACAAGATATCACTGTTAAATATTTTAAAGCAAACTGTCTTTAAACATGTTGTGTATACATTGAAATTCGAATGTTTTACCACGTTTTATCTATCTCTATTATATAGAAAAATGTACTTTATACTTGTAATTTACTGTTTACGTCTCATTTGATAAGATGTGTGTGTGTCCCTGTCAATGATAATTTAAATTTATATTCAAAACGTTATATCTTTAAGAATAAAGTAAACACCAATGCTAAAGATTCAACAAAAAATAATAATTTGGTGTTAATTACACAATTTAAAAAAAATTCGAATAAAATCTGGAGATAGGTTATTTTAATTCACTTATTTAATAAAAAAAAAATTATTAAGCACAAAATAAACTATTCATAGAAACTAAGAAGCTTGTAAGTGGTTTGAGTAACGCTCTTTCTGTAAGGCGAAAAGAATTCAGTTACGAGTCTTAGTAAGCCAGGTACGGTAGCCAGGAATCAGCCCTGCATTTCATCTGCTTTTATGTATTTGATAGTGTAAAAAAAGTGTTTAAAGATTATTCAAAAAGATAATAGTTCTTTATCTTTTTGGATATTATTATATAACGTAAATGACGTAGCTAGGTCATCTAAAAGTTTACATCGCACATAACCTAAGAATTTATGATATGTGCGATGAAAATATGATTCATAAAAATCATAAAATTTATAGGCATACTCAAATAAACAAAAAACGCAACAACCTGAATATTCCACCATTAGTGAAATTTATTATTGTTTGAGTTTTTTTATTGTTTGAGTATCCAAATTTATATCAAAAGAACGGTTTCGACAAGTGAAATAAAATTTTCCAGCGTCGATCAACACCAGTTGCACGAAATCATGTGTCGACCTCAAAAAAAAAATATATCTTCTATAGTGGGCTAAACATGATATCGGACAACTGAGACAAGTCAACGCTTGACACTTTTATTCCAATTGATAAAATATGAATAAATAAATAAAAACATATATATACCTTAAAGCATCAACCGGAAGTAACATACATGCGGGCAACTTCATAATTGTCAACCTTTAGATCTATAGTAATACTACGCACAGGCCGAAAATCATCCATGTATCTGACCATCTTGGATTAGAATGTGAATTGCAGGTATTTAATGTTTTTATAAATAAGTATAAAAATCCAAGTGTGTATACAGGTGAATTATATGCGTGTAAACTTCTTAATGCTCTAACTTCGATTTATTTTTAATATCATCCACAAAAGATACAAAAACTTTTTATGTAAAATAAAAATATAAAAACTTATGGCGTGAAGGACTGTTCTACGAGAACGTGGTTACCACACTTGATATGCTATGACTTATCAGTAAAATTTTTGTAGCCTTATGAAAGCTTTATTCAAACCAGTCACGGCCTCTCAGGGTAGTAAAAGCATACATGTCAATAAAGAAATAATATAAATCGATGATCGTTAACGCATCACTAACACCCATCATTTTTAACGCTAGTGTGACATGTATCATTTTTTATAATATACAAAGCAAAAATGTGCGTTGAAAATAAAACGCTCATATTTAGAACATAAAATTTCAAATGGACGTTTGAAAATTAAAGAATAGTGTGGCAGTAGATTAAGGTGTAACAATATTATACTTACAACAATACGAAAATATTCAAGAAATATTTCTATTTTTATTTTCGAATATTTTTCGGTCACTTAAACCTCAAGATAAAAAATCAATTAAAACCAAATTAATATAAATAAAAATATTCAAATAATTACAAAAAAGTTTCTGTATAACCTTAACCACACATATATTATAAATATGAATAGATGCATATCTAATCAGAATTGTTTATATAATATGTCTTGTAGGTATAATATTATTGATTTTTCTAACCTCAGTGTATATTTCAAAATACTTCGAGTTAAAGTATCATCCATACGTGTGGAATATAAGGAAATGGTTAATGTCAAGTGTGGCGATTTATGAAAAGGATAACGTAAGGATTTTACAGTTATCGTTAATTACTAAAAATTTTAAAATTTATTCTGGTATAATTTCCGAATACACTTTAACCAAATTAAAGCGTGGGTGGTTTACAGTATACAGTACAAGTATCCACCTAATATGGCCATTAAAGTTAATCCAATTTTTTTAATACCTCGATTAAATTATAGTAAAGTTCTGCATTATCAGACTTCCGTTAAAATAACTTACATAAAATGAGGATTAACCGTTTGTATTACATACAAATTGTATTCGGAATCGGAAAAATTAATTAAATATATATAATTTCACAAAAAAGTTTAAATTTAAAAAAAAAACCATTTTTATCAAAAATAATACTTAAATACATAAAATAAATAATTTTCTTGAATTCCATTTCCAATTTTTAGCTAAAAAATGATTCGTTTACGCCTACATCAAAAGGGTATTAGGGCACAAGGATATTATTCATAGAAATATTCAACTTACAGTTAATTTTTATTTTTTAGTTCATTTTTTGAACTCAGTTCTATTTTTTTTAAACTCTTATTTTCTACTTTTAAGTGTTGTCTTACCACTAAATATCGGTCTTTGTCTTTTGGGTAATATACAATCACAAAAATTTGGTTTTAACACTCCTCCTCTACTCTTATATGCTGGTATTTTTTTTAAATTTAAATGGTAACGACTTCAAAGTATACCCTAAGGAATAAAGGAGTGCTTAAACCAACTTTTAGTGATTGAAAATGTCACCAAAAAGATAAAGATCAATTTTCAGTGATAAGACAGTACTAAAAAGTAAAAAATAAAAATTATTGAAAAAAATATTATTTTCAAAAACGAGATATATTGTGAACCGTTAACCTCTTCCTTATTTCGTCAGTTAATAATACTGTGTTCGTATAAAGAGAATATATTTTGTTTAAATTCAAATGATTCCTTCAACTAAAATTCAAAATCTATCTACATACATCCAAAGATTAAACTAAGAAACCTCCTCAAGGAAATATATTTCAAAAAAAAAAACTATACTTGTTTATAAAGTTAGAATTGTTTAGCGAAGCGAAAGACAACGGCTACCAGGATATAAAAGAAAAGAAAATCATTAGCACACGTATCACGTAAATGATTATAGAATAAATCGAATTATAAACTATAATATTTCAGGTTTTTTTCAGGTGTAACTGTTTTGATTTACTTTATATTATCATTATTATTATTCCTTGTTCCGATTAGCCGGCGACTAGTTTTTTTCAATTTTTTCTATGATCTATTTGGCCGTCTAACCGGCTGGTCACCCGACCACCTAGTTGATACAACTCGAATAATTATTTATCATGCAAATATCTTTAGTGTTTAGATAAAAAATTTTATTTTATTTACATCCATATTCGTAAAATATGATTGAATATCCCCAAAATTTACGATGATCAAAATTCTCGCACTTAAGATTTTAAATCAACCAAGCTAAAAATATTACCATCAATACTTTAATCAATTCTCAAACGTCAAATATACAGAACCCTAAAAGACAATATTAATAAAGAAAAATAATATATATGGGTAAATGTTTATTCTGTTGATACTCGTATATAAAGTTTCTCTGGTTATAGAAAATATGACGAGAAATTTTTCTTCAGGTAGACTTTTATGGAAATATTTTGTTTTCTTTATTTTTCTTAGCAGCGGGTATAGCTTTCGTTAGCAGCAGGTATGTTGAATAATTGAGCGAACGTATGTGTTTTTTTTTTCTTCTAAATAAAAGAAAAGTTTATAATAAATTCAATTTTGTGTCGTCGTCTTTACTAAAGCGATGATATGAATGCAAAAATAACAATATCTTTCTGAAATAAATTCGATTTTAATGATTGATTTATTGAAAAGAACACTTTATTTGTCTTCAAGTAACTTTTATTGGTATTGTGCATTATTAAGAAGAATACTACTTTTTCTTAGTTTTCTTTAGTTTATTCAATTTTAATTAATATTTAAATTTTCGACAAACTGTTTTGAAACCATTTTGGAAGCGAGGACCTTGTACAAAAATCTTTAAAGTAAACACATTTATTCATAAGAATTCGAGCCACGAAAATATTTAATATCTCTACTTAAATAATAAAATGATCACAATAGAAAAAAAAAATCATTCCGGTATCATTCTCAATCTCTACGAAAATTCTAATATTTTCGGTGCCCAAAGAATTTTCGATTAAGTCTACTATTTCGATAGTTTCATATTGATTAAATTTATTTTTTCGAGAGTATAATAGGAAATTTATTACATAAAATTTGATCCATTTTTTCCGGTGGTAAGACCAAGTGTCCGTTGCCTGACAACCAGAAAAATTAGCCCTCACTACCCCTTGTTATTTCCAACCACACAGATACACTTGTGAGAGAGCTAGGTTCCTCATATACTATTTATGTATATAATTGGGAATTGTTAATTCCAAAATAGGCATACTATTACAAACCAACAAAATCAGTTTTATACAATTTTTGACAAAAATTTCACATCACAACGTCTAACACAAAATAAGTACCTTTTTGGCCAATTTTTGTGAGTCTAATTTAAGTTATAAAATAAAAATGAAAACTGAACTTAAAACCAAATGAGTCTTCTTTTCTTTTCGGACAGACAGAAGATAGCAGTAAATTATAAAAAATGTTAAATTTGCCGGACAACGGACATTAGTTTAATTGCATTTCGGAAGAAAACCTTAATGCAATGTGTTATTAAATCATCTTCCTATTTCAATAAGAAAAAAACAGATATTTATAATATGATATTATTTTGAAAAATAGTGAGAATATAATATTTATTTTATTTTCTACAACTTTGTTTAATGTTATAAAATCAATTGGAATAATAATTATTAGGAAATGATATAAATATTTCATTAACGAAAATAGTATTGAAAAATGGTCTATTTAAGACGTTCGAATAGGAAACAGGTTGTCACCACCAATAATCGTATTTTGTTATTAGGCCAAACACTATATTTTTGTCTTTTAATATTAACACATTTTGAACATGAATTGATGAATTTCCATTCGAAAATTTATTGAATACATAAACACATATTTATTAGAGAATACTAGTAATGATTGGATTTGTACTAGAAAAGTTTAAAATACTCTGAATTAATGATCCGATTTAAATGTACCTAATTAATTCGATGATTATTTCAAAATAAATGTTATTATTATATCATATAAAAGTGAAAATTTATGTCACGAGATTTTCAAAAGGTTTTAGTAATAATTATTATTAAATCATATGATAATACTACATTGTACATACATCATAAATTACAATATGTATTATGTACCTAGATATCAATTGAATAAAAAACGAAACTGTTTATACCATATGAACACATTTGTGGAAAATTGTTTATGTACAAAGTTTATGAAAAATTGACTGTTAAAAATTTAGATTATTTGACGCATTGACAAAATGTTTTTATCATAGTTCATTCTGTATTTTCGAAATAATTCCAATCTCAAGAGACAATGAAATAAAGATAACTTGAACACTCAATTCTTTCACCGTCTTATATGGATTCAATTAGTCATGTTTAAAAATTATTTGAATCGTTTTTCTATGCATATCTTTAAATATGATAGTTATTACTCTTGTAGCATACTGTGGAGATCCCTCGTGTAAAGGGTGCAGGATAAGACGATTGAAATGAAAGCTATTGTATTAATGTCAAAGCAAAATGTTATACTATATCTCAAAAACGAAATTTCCGGACTTTTCCAAATCTCACATTAACATTTCCTAAACTATTTTTTGTAAGTATGAACTATTATCATTCGTAATTTTTTTTAATTATTTCCAATTCTATTCCTGGACAGTGACTTATTATCGGATAATTATATCAAGAAATCATTAATAATTATTACAAATATGTAAACAATTCCTGACTATATGTATAATTTGCCATTTTCCCTGACTATTCCCTGACTTTTTCAGCAAATTCGAAATTTTTCTCTGACTATTCCGAGTTATCCAGATTTTCCCTCACAAAGTAGACACCTTGAAAATGTATATAATTTTCAAAGATTGTGAAAATGAAGAGAATTCTTTGAATTTTAATGAGAATCTCAATAAAAAGAATGTCGTTCCGTTGAATTTTTATGAGACACTCAAATCTTCAATCGCAAAACGGTATAACTTCTAACTGATAAATAAAAATTTGTAAATACCAAGAAAAACGCCTACATTATGTTAATCCAAACTTCTTATCAAAACGAGGACTGAGAGTGCGCACTGGGTATAATTCATAAAAAAAATATCTCAGTGCTCGTTACGAAGATTTTCGTCAAAATGAAGAATGTCTGCACGAACAATAATTGTGTTATTAGTATAAAGTTTGTTGTAGATAAGCGTTGAAGAAACTGATAGATTATTTTTATCACGCTGTATACTTTTATTCTCATTCTGCTTACTAGTAAATTATCTTCAAGGTTAATTTCTTTTTAACAGAATAAATATCAACAGTACATAATTTTATGTGTTATGAATTTTATATTATTTATTTACAACATTCAAACTATAGTCAAATCCAAACAAACAAAAAACCACCGACCTAAATGTATCATGTGAATTATAATTTACAAAATATACTATTTTTTTGGTATATTAAGATCTTTAAACACATTTCATTTTATTTATCTGAGAAAAAGTCTCATTATTAACTGAATAAATTATAAAATGCACCATAAAAATCGTGTGTTTTTTATTTTTAATAACATGATAAAGTCAGGTCGTTGCGTTTTTGTCTATACAAAGCGTAACAAATATTTAATATAGCTTAGAAAGAATAGCTTTGAATCATATCACATTTTTTCGAAGTTAAAACAAAGACGCAGGCCATTAATGATTATTAGTTGTGCGATATTAAAAATTTCCATCTCTCGATTACAGGGGTAATTTTTTGATCAAACAAACTAAAGTCTATGCTTTAACTTCATGAACGCGATGTCCGATTTTATTGAAATTGAGCAGCTACTTTTATCAAAGAATTGGTCCAAAGCTTCAATTTATTATGTAAAAAAGCACATAAATTATTCAAAATGTATAATTTCTTTAAATAAAATCTGATATGATTTGACGATATAAAAGTTTCATCAGAATCGGATAAGCAATTTGTTCGATTAATAAGATTTGTGATTATTTTATATAAGATAATTGTCGCGAGGTAACAGACTAACATTCTACAAGTTTATTAATTTACTATTGAAACCGCTATATAATATACAAGGTCTTGATCGGAGGTTCATAGATTATGTAAATGTCACCTATGTAGGAATAAAATGTATTGCTCGTAAAAAAGCCGATAGTCCAAATTGTACTTTACTGAATTTCGGTGCTCATTTTAGGGGCCAAATCCACGCCTGTATGTTATGCTACTCTAATTATTTGAATTTTGCGGAGAGATTATTCGTTAGGCCTTTTTCACATTGTTTAAGTAATTTAGTCAAATAATAGGCAGTGTTTCGAAACCCTAATGGTGTTCCTGACCAGTAAGATTATGATAACATCAAATACGATATTTAACATTGCTAACATATAATTTTGATGACATCATATCATACTGTCCAGTAATACCATCAAATTTTGAAACATGCACTATGTAAATTTAACTTAGAAAACGGTTAAATTTTTATATAAAATTAATCACAAATTGGAAGATATAAGAAAATAAAATTTTAGTAACTTTAAATATTAGTATAAAAAATTTTTGCCCGGTAAATTAATACAGTATATACATATCTCACGTGAATACACACACAACAAAAATTTTTCCCGCTAAACACTAATTTTTTCCATCTAATAAAAATGTGAGATAAATAAATGTATATAATATATCTAAATTTATTTTTATCAAATTCTAAAATATATCACATAAAATTTTGTTTTTTATTGAAGTAGAGGAGATTAAAGTCTATCGTAAACTTATCAATATATTTAATACAAATACATTCAAGGTTTTAACAAAGATAAGTAGTTTAAAGAAGCATTTAGTAATTTAATTTTTTTTAGGAAAAAAATATATTTCGACATCACTTATTTATAGGTAGATGAATAGAAAAAAAAATGACGACATTTTTTATCGCATATTATTAATAACTAAATAAAATATTAATTTAATGTTATAATGGAATCAACAAACGAAAATGTCATTAATAAAATAATAATACAGGATATTTAGCTTAGGAAAAATAAACATAAAACAAACGCAATCATATAGGCATCACTTTAAATGTTTGAATTTACTTGACTAATTGCCTTATTATTTTATTAAATTCAATAAAAATACTTTTTAAAGTTTCGCTGTATTTTTGTATTTAAGTCCAAAATATGATTTAATATTGAACATGAAATTATTATTTTCAGATTACATATCAAAGATTTGTTTTTATGTGTCGTCATGGAAAAATTATTATTTATTAGATTTCTTAGAATAAATTTCTGTTTAAGGTGGGTGGGCAGAAATACTAATAAAAAATGAAACCAATTCCTAAATTTAAGTTAAAAAGTTGAACTTTATTCATCTTGTGTTTAAGCCATTAAGTCATTGCATTTATATAAAAACATTTCTTGAAAATGTTCATACTTTGTACCGTCCGACAATGATAACATTTTAATGCTTTTATCACAAAACGCATAATTTTTATACCTTTGTAGTTTCACTATTAGTTAAGGTGTGTTACGTTTTTGATAGAAGACTTTTTGATAGAGGGTGTTTGCGCACAATTAACTTCAAAACAATGTTATTAAATATGGTTTGCATAATTTTAAGCGTGCCGAAAGTTTTTCGGGAAAAAATATTTTTAAATATAAAATAAAATTTAGTTTTTTATTTTTAAATGTTTTTTTCGAGAAAAAGTCGAACAACTCCAACCTCGACATTTCCCCCGTTTTTATATCAAGTTTTTGCATACGAAATTTCATAATTGTTTGTTTGGTTGTTTGTGCACGTAAATTGAAAAAATACAATGTATATTACAATAGAAATTGTCTTTATTATAGAGGTCTCTATCAAAAACATAACACACATTAACTAAAAGTGAAACTACACAGGTGTACAAATTATGCGTTTTGTGATAAAAGCATTCATATCATTTTGGGTCGGTACAAAGTATGAACATGATTTTTGATGAAAGATAAAACTTAAACGAACAAATTTCTCTTGAAATATTTTTTTATACAATAAATGGTTTAATGTCTTAGACCCAAAATGATAGACGAATTTCTGCGTACAAAGTTCTATAAAAGTTGATGAAATAATTATGCTATTTTATCTGTATTATCCTCTTAGAATCGCTTAAAAATTGTAACAACTCCATGAAAGTATTAAAAAGTTTTCAAATAATTGAGTGTTACCATTAGACTAATTAAATTAAAAAAATTTTATTTACATTCTATTTTCTAAGAAGCACGAGTAATGAATGCTGCCATCAACAATCAGCGTTTGATGCAAGGATTGGAAATTTATTATTTTGTCATCCCTGAAGATTTTTCAGCAATAAATTCAATAAAAATTGCAAATCCTGAATTTTTGTTTTTGTTCTTTAAACAGCGTAAAACCTGCGTGCAACATTCGTTCGTAAGGTAACATCATATTATAAAACTGTACTGTTACGTGTTACATGTTACGAGGTCAACGGTTTGTAGGTGTTGTGATGTAACGATATTGCTATCGGTTGCATATCGTTCTATCTGTTAACCAAAAAGAGTACCTTCACTTTAAGTATTTGTTTATGTTGATAAATTTCAACAAATTATTAGTATTTAGTTCGTTGCACTTCATATCGAAATATTTAATTAAATACTTTTAATTGTAATGAATAATAAATAACAAATAAATAATGTTTCCACGTGTACGCTTTCAAGCGTATAGCTTGTGATTTTCTTTGCAAATGTTCGTTGTTCAGTTCATACTATTCGTTATTCCACGTAGTAACATATTTCGATACGATTCACCGATAATTTGTAGGACGCGATTAACATCGTCGCGTATCAACTATTTTTACACGACGGTGTTACGCGTTCACGTCCACCCAAAGGTTCCTGTTACGCGTCAGGGTTGCGGTATGGTCTTGCGTTACACACGAATGTTGCACATGCGTACGAGGCTTTACACGTGCGTTACGGTATTACGTTACACGCGAATGTTACACGTCTGTATACGGGTATACATTTGATTTGACGGCAAACAACAATGCCGATGTAGAATTATTTTTTTGTTTCTATCGGTAAACATACCCCTTCTAAGAAGGAAGGGTGGATAGAATCTTTGAAATATAGACAGGATTGAAAACATTTCATTTTTGCTAGGAATCGAAACCGAAAACTTCTTTCTTATCAGCCGGAAGTGCTATCAACTATAACACAATTTCTTGTTCGTAACTATGGATATTTTTCTGTGTAAAAAATAAACATGTATCAAATATTTGTATTATGAACACTAGCGAATTGTTTCATTTGCGTGTAATTTGTTTGCCTACAACTTAGATGTTTTTAACAACTTTTGTAGTTTCAACACATTATATCATGTTTTCAGAAGTATAAATGGCAATTTTAACTTTATCCTTTAAATATTAATCAAATAGACGTAACGTAATAGAGGCATCTATATTGAGGTGCAAATTCCATTTTTACTTGTGTAAAACTGATATATTGTGTTTATACAACAAAAGTTGTTAAAAATCAGTTGTAGAATCTGTCATTTGCACACAACGATGGGACAATTTATTTTTTCCATCATAAAATAACAAATAAAATCGTGGTGAACTAGTCCCATCTTAAAGTTATGTAAAATTATGCTATTTTAAAAATAGCATAAAATCATAATATTTAAAAAAAACAATATACGAATAGAACTACATAATATAAACCATTCAGATAGACAGACAAACAGACAGACATATATATTATTACTGTTATTAAATTGTTCAAAAATCAAAATAAAATAGTTTAAAAAAACTAAAAAAACACGCATGCATGCGTAGTTCGCGCACTAGCTCTATCTTTATTACTCTCATGCAAAGGATCCGTTCAGATGCGTTCTGCAGCCAACTTCAGAGAGTTACCTACAGACAAACAAACATACGAGTGAAGCTAATAAAAGCGTGTTAAAAAAAAGAACAAGATAATTATTATTAGTGACTTCAGATATTGTTTGAATACAGTTAGACATAATTATTTTATTTATATGCATTGAAAAGATTTAGAAAACATTAGTTGTCGTACTGTGGAGTTATTGTTTTATTTAAATATAATAATGTTATATTACTTGTATAGGTATTGTCTTTTAAAGAACATTAATTATTTAAACAAAATAATTATATTTAAATTGTTTAATATTCTTTCAACAATTGAATTATTTATGTTAAATATTGTAATAGACAAAAAATAAGCTGCTCATCCACTATACGAATCATCGTTTAATATTAATGTAACATTTATTTTAACGGCATAAGTAGTGTTCCAGGTAAGTCATATAAGACAAAAAACCTTATCCCACATACTGCTCTGGAGTTGTGGCTCACAAAATAATGTACTAATTACCAATATTGTTATCTATGCGTCGACAAATAGTTAAAATTCGTATTCAATTGTTTTTCGAAAATGATTTTAAGCAAAAAATGTCAAATATTTTCAAACGGTGAGAATCCTACCTTCTCTATATTTGGCAGTAATTTGGAAAAAACTTGATTAAATCTATAATGAATCATATAAAAAAAAAACGATACATTAAAAAATATTAATGTTTATTATCATTGATTTTTCCTAATAATTCCCAATAAAAATTCCCAAAAAAATTTTTTTTTAATATTTCGAAAAGGCAACTTTTTTATAACCAACGGATGTCCAGTGGACATATTCTTGACCCTAAAATTGTAAAAATAGTCATAAATTTAATATTTAAATAAACTAATAATAATTGTCGCGTGGCTACAAGTAACATTTTTTTACAGCACTCAAACCAGTGAATCATAGGCAAGATTTAAATTAATCGAAATAAAGCAACCGCTTAGCTTTCACATTCACAGATTTTAAGCCTCTGAGCTGTTTACATATCGTTAATTTAGGTACCGCCTCGATATTTACTTATGCTCGTATATTTTAATATTATTTTATTTGAATTCCAATTCCGAACATAATCTTGAAATAACAGTAGTACCTTACTTTTACCATCGCCAGTACAGATGAAATCGGAAATAATTTACGCCCAATTTTATCCTTAGTGGTAGAATGTCAAAAAAATGATTGGTTCTCTATAATCTCAATGGAAGCTGTATAGAAAATTTCATGTTTTCATCTTCCGTCACAAAGCAGTTGAATTGATAAATTAAATAAAACGACAGATGTGTTTTTACTTTCAATACTAAAAATAGTAAAAAACGACACACAGAAATGGAAAATCACTACCAAATAAAAAAATATATATCTGAACTTGTTTTACTATGAAAATGTTAAAGTTTAATAAACTCATTTAGAGAAAAAAAATAGATAAATTTTATTTTATCATTCATTCATGTTTGTAACTGGTAGTTCTTTCCTTCCAATCCCAATTTCAAATTTATAATAAATTTAAATTTATAGTATTCACTAGGGTATAAATATGTTAAAGGGGAGGGAAATACTGTGTCTATGTGTGGGTTGTATGCTACATGTCTATGGTTGTATGTTGTTATATATGTAGTTATAATACCTAATCGGTTTTATTCTTTTCCAAGTGTAACCATAGAAACAACATACTACCCTTCCTTACACAACCGTTCAATAAACTAAACATTAAGAAAATATATTCCAGTATAATAAAATTTTAAATTGATTTTAACTTTCACTTTAAAACTGACTTAGTGTATATTTTTGTATTAATTTAAATGGCTTAGATCAAAATTTTTTTATTTAGACAAAGTAAGAAATAAGTCAAAATTAAATCAATACTGTTTTTTACAAGAAGAAAAAGTGGTACATAGTATTTATAGAGACAATCGAAGGAGAGGAAAAGGAATTGTGAAATACCAGAGAGATTGACCTTGGCATGTTTGAGCTCCAGTAGTATCTCAAAAATAACTCGCCTAATAGTATCAGTCTTTTCATTACAGTTGGACATTGACACAGAAGTTGAATCGTTATACCTGCCTCCTATTCACAGTTCCTGTAAAAATGTAATGCTAGACCCAGACATTCTGTATGTTTGCCGTCTACCAAGTGTCACGTAACATTGAAATGGCCACTAAAATGTTACATATAGAGACCTCTAGGTTAGAGATGGTATTCTCAAAGCTCCTCCCAATACTCTGACCATACTCAGTTGTAAAAATTTTTCAGGATACATAGGCCTAGGATAGTCAAAAACATAGACAAACTGGTTAACACATACAAACTAAACCTTAACCCCGATATTAAACATATACAACCATTTTAAAACACATTTTAAAAAATCAAAATTGTAAAAGGCTTGTTTGTTTACATGATGATAATTGATAACTACCAAGGCAACAATAAAATTACTAGCTATCACCGTCTAAATAAGTATTTTCTGCTTTTGTCTTCAATTCCACGAGGAGTATATCTTGGACTTTTCTATCCCGCAAACCAATTTAATAACTTTCCCCGTGCATACTCCTCTAGTCCTCTAGTCTTAACTTCATGTAAAACGAATATTTTAATCAATTAATCTTTATTGTAAATACAAAACATTTAAATATTTTTGTCAGAATAACAACATCAATGACAGTTGTTTTTGATCAAAATAGAACATGAAAAAACATTAATATTAGAGAATTCCACTATGATAAAATAATGTGTTTAATTAATATGTCAAAACATTTCAAATGCATTGAACAAATGTGTTATTTTAAATTGTGGATTATTGTCAAAGTGTTTCATTAATCTAAAATATTATATATTTAAATACAGTGATGTTAATCAAGTATTATTATAAATTATTAATGGAATGTTTACAGTATAAACACTGAATAAAATGGAGAGTAATTAATTAATTTAAGTAAACATTATCAGAATTAATATAAAAGCAATGTTTCGATCAATTAACTTAATGCGTTATGTGAAATCCTCGAGAGGCAATGAAATGTTAGGAGACATTTTGTATATACTAAATTATGCAGGACTATTAGATCTGTAGAGACATATATCTATTTAATAAACCACCCAAGTGCGAGTTGGACTCGCGCACGAAGGGCTACGTAACATTACCTAGCCCCCCCTCACCATTAATATTTTTTACTTTATTCTGTTGTTTTAGTATTTGTTGTTATAGCAGCAACAGACATACATCACCTCTCGTTTTAATCTTTGGGGACGGAACCCTAAAAATGACGATTCATTAGAAGATACTCCTCTTGTATTCTTTCGGAATATATTACAATATAACGGGATTTGTGGCCCCCACAAAAATTTCGACCTTGTTTCGAATACACCACCCAACTGCCAGCTCGCTAACTGTTTTCGGTTTTGATGATAGGCGGATAAAAATGGACTTATTTCGTGATTCTATGATCACCCATACCAAAATTTTGTTCGTATCTTCAATATTTGCTACCTTTATAAACTAAAAAGTATAAAAAATGACATATTACGTTCTCCTATTAAAATACGAATTATTTGTTATTTAAATACTCGATAAATAGTTGAGTATCATCAATATTTGAACTATACTTAATTAACATTAATAGAATACACTAAATACACAGTCTGTTCAGCTATTAAGAGTTTGTTATATAATAATGTGTATTTTTAATTAACTTTTTGTATTTTAAAAATACAACTAATTAATTCTAAGATTTGTTAAATTCTAAGAGATTAGAATTATTTAGATTCTAAGCGATTAGAATTATACAAAAAAAAAATGTGTTCAGCTATATTATGATTTCATTGACAGCTAAAATGTCCGTTTAAACTGACGTCCGTACGTTTCAATGGATATTAAATTCATTGCTAGCCTCATTTAACATATAAATGTAAAACAGACGTCAAATCGAATGTCCATTTTTGCGTTGAACAAAACACATTAAATTGTAAGTCATCCGATTTAAGTCTTCATCGAGTATGCCGTTTATTTTTATCTTATTAAAATGTAGTTTCTAGTCCGTTATGTTAAATAAAACTTTAAAAAGTAAATTTATATAAATTTTTTAACTACATAGTTAATTAAACAAAAACTAATATAAATCTCAACATATGCATTTCAATTAATATTTAATTATAGATTACTTTTTCATTAGGTCAATTCAAAGGTCGAATATCTTAGAAATATTCGAAATTGTAACTAACTACACGGCACTAATTTTATATTTATTTCAGTACCAAGGGAACATGATGAACAAACTGTTTGTAATTCGTGTATCACTGATTACTAATATAGATGTGTGGCTTGTAAAGTCGTGTCAAATAAATTAAGAATAGGTTTTTCTTTCTCAATTCATGTTTTTGAACAATAACTTAATTATTTCAAGTATTCTACAGACAAAAAAGGAGAAAAGAGAATATATATTAAAACATATCCAACCTCTCTCTACTCCCGCTCATCAGTGACGGCTGACCTATTTTTTCTAGAACATATTCATTTTCTCTTGTGTTTTCAGAATGTATTATTACTCTCATTACATGTAGTAAATATGAATGAATACATCTACGGAATTATTAAAAAACGCCTGGTTATGAAAAAAAACAAAAAAAAACTTACCGTCATCTCATTGAATCATATCCGACATAAAGAAATATATGAGGGTATATTAAATTTAGTATAGTTTGTGAAAATACTAAAGGCATTCACGCACTTACAAAACTTGAGTATACGTGTTCGGTATCAAGATAACTCAAAAACGGGAAGAGAAAGCGAGGTCAAGTTTTGGAGACATATTTTAGACTTACTTTTCAGTTTAAGTTCGTAAATGAACGAAATCGGTCTACTGGGTCTCATGCATCCATGACTAATCTTTAAGCCACAAGACATAGAAGAAACGTTCAAAACTGATCAGTTTCACCACAATTTCGACTCAAATTCCGCTAATTAACTAATATATCGAGAGCTAGCCGTATAATAGTTTTATTGTTTAGGTATATGAACAATTTTTGGTATGTGCGTAGTATTATTATAGGCTTAAAAGTCGATACCTCTGAAATTGTACAATTTTGACCGTATGTACCGTATGTTACTTCCGGTTGGCGCTTTTGAATGCCATCTGACATGAACCAAATTTATACGGAAAAAAAGGTTTTGAAAACTGGAATAAAAGTTTCAAGCGTTGATTATCCTCAGTTTCCCCTTTCCATTGGTCGACCTGTATATAAAAAAAAATCTCCTATAGAGGTCGACACATGATAGGTGGGGGGTAGCAAACCGACAAAATTGGACAATTTCAGAGGTGTTGACCTTTAAGTTTATTGTACTATTACGTAAACATAAAAAATTTCATATGTATCTGATTCATAGGACTTTTATACGGCCAACTCTTGGGTCCATTAGCGTTTTTTATTGATACTAATGATTAAAAATAACCAACAATTTGTCGGGTATTTAAACAATTAACACTGTTAGTTGTTTAATTGATGACTAAGAAAACCGAAATACTCACTGCGTAAGTGGAGGCTCTGCAAATACTGGCGAACCTAGATAAGCTAGAGTTATTAAAAGGACCACTATCTCTTTTTTACATATTGAGATTTTTACTAGTCAAGTTTTTCGCTTATACGGTTATAATACAGACTTTTCTTACCAAAAACGGAAAATTAGTTAGGTACGGAATTTAAAAATGCAAAAAACGAAGGTTAGTTCCACAACATTAAAAAATGTATTATAAATAGTAATTGTTAAAAACGCTAGACTATCACTTATATGGGTACGGGCAAGTAACAGTTATATGTGTATTACTGGGATTTGATGTATGGCTTTGTAATTTTTTATCTACTTATAAAACATTTTAATAAACTTTTCTAGGCGTCCAATGAGATATCACACATATTTTTAATAGCTATTACAAAAATTAACACCTTTTTGAACTTCAAAAGTCAAATAGAAATATGCAAAGGGAAAACTCCATTCTATTAATATATAGTTTTCTGTTTCTCTATATATCAAGTACTCTTTTTTGTAAAGTTTTCTACCTTACCTGGTTCGCTCTCACCCAGATTTGATTGCAATTCATATACTGTTAAGTTCAAATGGTCAAATATTTGCCTTCTTAAAAGTGGTATCTAGCAATTACAACGATATTATTTACAGGAATATTTCGAACAGTTCCTTGTGAACTAAGAAATATAATAGACTATGCACTAAATACTTTTCGATAAATAGTGGTGTACAATAAAATAACTTTGCTATCACGGAAAATAACAATTTCAGTATCTATGCTATAAGTTGATTTTTATAGATTGTATACGACTTGTAGTTTTGCCGAAAATCAAGATAAACCGTGTTTTACCCTTAAAAACTCACCCCTTCCACTTCTCGGCCTCAGATCGCCCGTAAATTCCGTTTCCAATGGGTTTCATCCTTCTATAATTCTCTTCACTTTTTACGATTCTTTTAGGCTTCTACCCTGGGTCTACTTGTTAAGGTTTACTCTTTCTCTTGATACATTCATTCGTAAACATCTTTTGTAGATAATAATATGTTATTAAATATATTTTGCCAAAACTATTATTATGGTCATTACATAAAGTCGAACTAAATAGTTCAATGACTAATCCCGAAGTATGGACATAGTTTAAGCAAGAAAATTCGATAAAAATTAATAATTCAGTCACTCATTGCTGTATGTTAGACAATATACAATGAATTTTAATGTAACATATAAAATATTGTTCATATAAATCACCATAGATAATAATACAAATTACAGTCAAGTCAGTCAAGAGTATTTTTATTATGAATGAATTTAATTAAAATTGGAACAACATTCGAATCAATTTAAATGAATTGATTAATATTTTAATTAATAATATAATATAACTGTATCATAAATATAATAATGGTAATATCAATCACTTTAATGGTCTGTAGGCAAAAATTAAGAACATTCAACTTTTGTAATTAAAAAACATTCTCAAAATTTTTAATAAATTTGAATTTTAAAGTAAAAATAATACTGTTTTATGTTATATAATTTAACCAATTTGAAAAAAAATTCTCTCAAAATGAAAAAACCATTTTAAATTAAAAATTTAAATGTAATTTCCTTGTGATAAATTTCGAAATCGACACTAATTAATTTTTGATTTTCAACAATTAATTTACTACCTTACTATTTTCTAAATTGCAACATTCTTTTTTTTATTATGTAGCTCTCAATATTCCCCCCGTTTGAGGACAAAATAAAATGAAATGGAATAGAAGTTTCCCGCTTGCGTGGAATGTCTAACTTTTAATAATTTTTTTGCATACTTGTGTGCAAGTAGTACCTCCACCACTCTAGAGTATCACAAATATATAATAATAAACAAATCAAGAAATCTGTTAGACATTTAATTGTTTCAGTCACAGTCATGTAATAAAAGCAGTTGTTTGATATGAAATTATATTACATGACTGTGACTGTTTAGTCACACTTATGTCACTAAATTGTGACAACAAATGTGTGAAGGATTTTTGATCAAGTGTTTAGAGAAACAGAGATATTGGCGTCTTTGCACAATTGCGGTCAGCATAGTAACTCCAAAACGAAAAAAAGTTAGTACTGCTAGTAGGTAACATCATGTGGCTTGTCTGCAAATGCCTGTTCAGTTACACATCCGAGAGTGCTGCATCTAAATTTTCTATTTTGCCGATTTTGATATAAAAAGAGACTCTACAACTATAAAAGGTTAATTATGGATTTTATAATTTTATTTTAGTTTTATGATATTCTTATACAATATTTGAACACCAGGAAAGCATTTACGTACAATATTGATAAATAAATTCGCATATTTTTTTAATTTAATTATTTTGTACATGTTGACACAAAATCGGCTAATGGCGGTCGTCTGATTGCTCCCAACTTTCGCTTTAAACTCTTTACATAATTAAAATTTTGGTTTATTTTTATTATATAGATGCCAAGATTTAGACGTAGAACTACCGAAAAGGTGAAATGGAACACAGAAACTTTTGAAAATGTGAGGGTTATGTATGTGAAATTTGCTTAGGATTTTGAATCGCCATTAACCGCTTGTGTAGCTAATGATGATCAAAACTAATTTTTTGTTTAATTTAAAGCTGGTAGGTACTTAATAATTATACCAAAGCCATTAAAAATATTATTTGTTAGAAAATGTGTTAAATTGATTTAAATAAATATATCATTTAAAATTTTCACCTAATCACATTTTTTCTTAAGTGATCGTCATTACCCCGTTCTCCCCTAAGTGTTCAATACTAAACTATTTATTACTTGACTAAATAACTTGATCAACGTGAACAAGGCTTTAGTATTTGTTCATTCGATTAATTTCGGGTAAAATTGTTCGTAAAATTTGAGAGAAAATATTTAGCGTATAAATCGAAATAAATTTTTCTCTTCTTACTTCTACGTGTCATAATAATCAATCAACTTTCAATTTTTATTCAAATCTATTTATTTTAATTGTAAAAATATTTAGAAAAAGGATTAAAAATATTTAAACAAATAAGTATTGTATTATAAATATACTTATAATTTATTTTTATTGATTTTATTAAAACAAATGTAACGAAGGGTGGTAGACAAACAATCCTTTGGGAAGTAATTTCGATTAATATCATTAAATGAATATTAAATTCCATTTTCCTATCTCCGTTTTATTACTTCTACATTTCATTGTATTAAAGCAAATAAGAAACTTTACAATATCCATTTTAGGACACAAAAACTTTTTCATTTATTATTCAATAATGTGTTTTAGGTTATGTGGTACCTATAAAATACTAATAACTTTTAAGATTTTTAGTTAATCATTTATTTGAAACAAAAACTAAGAAAAAATTTTAGGTGCAGTAATCTCAAACTATTTTCAATCTTTTAGATGATATAGAACGTTATACATCGTAATTGCTCCAAGATCTTGTTTAATAGAGACAATAAAGAACATTTCTCTGAAAATTTCAATTCATTAATACATTGACAAAGTATACGCATATTTATTCTATACGTAAATCAAACTAGTGGCCTTAATCTTCTTGCTCCTTTAAACCTCAAGTGCTTCTTGCCTCTTTACATACATACATACATTCATATATACATATATAAATATTGCAATTGTACCCAGGAAAGATCAATAAAATAAAATTATACTTATATTTTACAAACATTTATGACTTAAGGGATGATTTATAGCACTTTATACCAACATATAAGTTATAGAATTACTTAGAAGAAATTTAACTATAAGATGTTACAACATTGCATCAAGTTCAACACACGTAAATGAAACATTTTAATTAATTATATTTTGTACTGAACTTCACAATCTTATGTTTGCTAATTTTTGTGGTTACCGAGATGTTTTACAATTAGAAAACGGTTAAACTTTCTATTTAAATGTTTTACGCAAAAACTTTTTCAATTCTATGTACCTCTATATGCGAAAACAGCATAATACTGCACGAATAAAAAAATTTGTAAACTATAAATTTTCACCCAATACTTCAATTGATCCATATTTAATTCTATAAAATGTATGAGCCGTAATGATGAACATAATTGGTCTTGATCTTGCAGTTTTGGTCTTGGTTTTGCAAAGAAACAAGACCAAGAACAAGATTGTCTATACACTCACAAGACCAAGACCAAAAACCAAGACTAAATAAAGTCTAAGCTTAAATAACAGCTTCCATAAGTCAAAATATATGTAGCAACTTCAAAATGTTATTTTTGTGGAACAAAATGTTTTTTGTATTTGGCATTTTCAGTCTTTAATAAATAATATAAAAAAAAAACTACAAATTAAAATATGTATTGTATAACGAGTATTATATAGCCACATTCGAGTTATACAGAAACAAACAACAATAAAAATAGCGCTCAGTCCAAAATCATAACAAAACAAACTGGCGGAGCAAGAGAACAGCACACATGCAACATACAACAAAACATAACAGTCAGTATAGCACATTGAATAAAACCCTTAAGTTTTCTCTTTAATCAGGAAGTTATAGTAATATGATTATTTGCACTCATTACTAATTTACAACTCTGTAGAGTTTCTGCCATACAGCTTTATTATGATATTGCAATGTGAAATAAAGTGTTTTAAGAGTTAATTATTAATTGTGTGTTATTTATAATTAATACCTTTAATGATATTCATAATGATAATGCATAGAATAATTATTAAAAAAACATAAGTAACAGAGCAAATATGCAATACCAAGACTTGAAGTATTTATGCAAGACCCAGACTCAGTATACAAGGCCAAGACCTTGACCAAGACTGTCCCTGTTGCTTTGCTCATCACTAATAAGCCGTAAATACATTACAATTCAAAATAAATTTTGTTAGTCTATTGGAGAACAATGGTATAATTCCTGGTCCAGTATTGAATTTTCTGCTAGTCTCTGTTATGCAAAGGTTGGAATATATTTTCGTATTAATATTTTTAATTTGTTGACAAAATTTCTCCATAAGATAATCTGAGACAGCAAGAATACTAATCCGTACTATCCCAGTACGGATGAGCTCAATTGGTGACTTAAATGAAGAACTACATAACAAAAATTATTAGGTCAAAATCAGGGGTTGATTATTCTTACGATTGGAAGAAGAGTCTAACTGACCACTTCGATTACCTTTGTCGGATATTGGAACTAAATAATATTCATAATTCTCAGAAATTTCTTTAATTCTTTAAAATTAGCCATGTAATTTTATTTACATAAAAGTTACAAAAACTTATAATACGTTGAACGGTTAACAAGGTATTAAAAAAGCAAAACATTTCTGAGATATTTTTCAAAATATCTTACGTTAAATAAAGACCTTAGTAAAGCTATTAAAAAGATTATGAAATTTTAACAGCACATTTTTAAAACATGAATACATATCTACCTTAGTCACATGATAAACAGAAACAGAAAAATATTAAATTTAAACCAATTTAGATGAAAAGATAAGCTAGCACTATTTCATTTTTTATAATCAATATATTGACATTGCGTGCGTTTCTCTTGGTTGATTATTTTAAAATACAAATACCTACATTAAAACTCCGTTCTTGCATTATAAATATCTTAAAATTGATATTAACTTATTTTTAAGATAATTTTTTCATATTAATTCTATATTTTTTATATCTTATATAATATATATATATATATATATATATATATATTTATAATATATGTATATATATATATATATATATATATATATATATATATATATATATATATATATATATATATATATATATATATATATGTATATATTATATATATATATATATATAATGTAGACGCCAGAGACGTTCCGGATATACGTATCCGCATCGGCGGATATCCGAAAGAAAAAAGATACGTATCCGTTTCATTTTCAGCGGATCTTAAACGGATCTTTTGCATTATTAAATTCCATTACGTTAAATCCCATTAAAATAGTTTTTATTTAACATACTTGGCAAAAATTTAATATTTTAACCCTTATTGTAGTGAACTAAGTGGTAATTCTTATATCTTAGACTACCTTATCATAAAGTACTAATTAGTAATTAATTGCACTATCTAAATTCAAATTTATTATTCACTTCAAATAATACTGTTAAGTGATATCACAATCACATTTCATCAATAAATAATCACATTTAAAGGAAATTCAGAAAAATTATACCAATTGATTGAGTTGAAAAGTTAACATCCATATCCGTATTCGCGGATCTGTACACAGATTATCCGTATCAGTATCCGCGGAACTTCATTTTTAACAATAGGTCACATGCCTGATAGACGTTTACGTCTGATGAACAGAGGTAAAATCCCATCAATGTTATAATATTATATTAGGTAGTAAGTTATATACATTGATTAGGGCGTTACGTTTCAAGATCTCCCGAGTTCAAAAAAATTCTAAATTTAATCATTTGAAAGTGTGGATCAGTGTTATTAAACTTTTTCTAAAATATTAGTCAAAATTTTGTAATTTAGCACATGTGTGTTTAGATCAAGTGAAAATATAGTGCAAGAATAAACGTGGAAAATAAGTTTTTAAATTATTTAAAAAAACCAAAAAGGTAAGGATTTTTTATTTCAATTAATATTTTTAACTACAATGTGTATGCATCGAAATATTTTGGAATCGTTATGACATATTCTTTGTATTGTAATTAGAGTTATAACGAGTATGACTTTAGCCGACTAAGTGATTAGCTGTCCCACCAGGTGGGCCAGGTGACCCACCGAATACTCGACCAAGCCGATCACAGAAAATAATTAAAGGAAATATTTTTGTATGTGTCAAATTTAATTTAGTTAGGTTATGTATGGTTATAAATCTGATTATTTTTTTTTTTTTTTACAGTACATCATGTACATGGAATTTTGATCCAATATAATTGATTTTAAAATAAAAATAATAAAATATAAATTGACAATCAAGGTTTTTGTTTAATGTAATACCCTCCTAAATAAACTTCATTGAGAAATTCATACAAAGTTAGAAGCCGGATAGACTAGTCGCCAACTAATCGGAACAAGTCTAATTGTAATCCAACTTAAGGTTAGTTAACTTTAGTTCTATGAAACACCGGGAATGTGTTAAATTTACTTTCTAAATGTTCATTACATATATCCAGGTGTAAATAAAAACTTGTAATTAACCATAATTGCCTTTAACTTTAATGTCAATTGCAAGTTATGATTTATCACCTAACTGTAAGACTAATATTGAAACAAAACTAACCAAATTACTAAACCTTCGAAATAATCTTGTAATCCACACATACGTGATAGTCATTATTAAATTGCTATTTAAGGACAAATTTAAAACTACACAAACTATGTACGGTTAAATCACAAATAATTATTAAAAAATCACATAGAAAAAAAGCTGCTATGAACGCCACTCAAACTCTATATGTGGTTAACGAGGATGTTCCCACTAATGAAATGTGTTCAAGATTGAAAAAACACAAATTTTCAATTTTTATTATAATAGGAGATATTAGGAGAACTCTTAAAGCGGATATTTTCAAATGAATTGTCATGAAGAAAAATCGATGAACTCAGTTTTTAGAACACTTGACAAATATTTTTTCTTGTTTTTGCCACTTTCAAAAGATTTAATCGTAATATAAATGGTATTTTTGGAATCTTAGAATCATTGACAGGGTGACCATTTGTATCGTAACATCCGAGACAAAGAATAGAACAAAAAAATAAAACGTATGTTCTGCTAAACTTAAAAGTAATTGAACATGCTTATACCACGTTTGATTTTTTATGTTTCTCAGATAAAATGTGTCTTGAAATATCATTTTTTCATCAAGGAAATTGAAATTGTCGATTTCCACTGAGTGCAATAAACATTGAAATTAATGTTTTGTATAATTATTCTGATTTTCAAAAAACATAATAATGATAATAAAAATATTAATTTCAAAAATAATAAAAATATTTTTAACAAATGCATAATTATCGATATTCAATAAAAAAAATTATAATTCATTTTTGAATAATTTATCTAATACTGAATATTTTTCGTGGCATACAAAAATGCAGGGCGAATACGGGGCTTTAAATTGATTCTGTCTCGGAAAATCTAGGACAAGTGTTGACCCTACTTTAAAAGAAAAATTAAATCAAATATTCACGTGAAAAGAATCAAAAGAAACAGTTTATTCAACTTTTTCTATCAATAAAAGCTTAAATTAATAAAATTAAAGATTTTGAATTGACATTCGAGTCTACTTAAAAAAAATATGATAGAGGAAGTTAATATTATGACAACAATTATAATTTCTTATCCAATGATGTTATAAATCAAAATAACCTTGTATAATATAATGATTGAATTGAAATAAGGAATGTTCTATTTGCAACTGAACCGTAAACCAATTTTAATTATTCATAATAAATAACATCTATATAAAATAATTTTTTTTAACAATGTTCTAAATATGATAAACTTTAATATTAGAAAAAATAAATTAAAAATTAAAACTTACCACCAATGGAGAGGGTACGCCATCTAGTCTTACGCTTAGTCGTTTTCTTACCCATGTGGTGATAATCGGTTACAATCTCTAATCAAAAAGATATTTCTAAGTAAAACCCGTCTCACTCTTACACATTGAACACCTAATATTTCAGTCACTGTTGCACTCATAGATTGCAATATTCTTGTGATTTTGATAAATTATTTAATACATTACAACACATAATTTTCATTGTATTGAATTTCATAATTTTAAGTTACTTTTAATTATTTTGTATTTTAAATCTTTTTAAAATTTTTATTATTATTATTTTTTTTTTTAATTTTGAATTACCGCTTTTCTTAATTGTTCGAAAATTTTTTAAAAATTATATTGACGATATTCTTATGACTCAGCTTAAATTTTTAAACAACATTTTATCCCTAAAATCAAAAAGAAAAATTTATTTTAATTTTGTACAACAATTGAAACTTATTACAGAAAACATGGCTGATGTAACTATGTGTGTGTGTGAGTGTTTTAAATTAACTTCCTAGTTTGAAAGATAGGCAGCTCTCTATGTCACTGGTTCGTTACGTTCGTTTCGCGGTTATTGTATTGATTTTCGTATTGCCGGCTGATCGTTATTCTCCAAATAATTTCACTACCGGTTATAATATTCTTACATAATAATTTCAATTTTTTTATATGTTTTACAAAAACAAAATATTTAATAAAAATGTTTCCATAAATTGAAATAAAAATTTTTTTTTCTTTTAATTTTAAATAAATATAAAATCCAAAAATGATTGTTGGGCTAGAGAAAATGTAATGGTTTGAATCTTTAATAAAATAATTTGAACCGCTCCCTCATAAAAAAATATTTTGTTTTAAAATAAACGTTTTTTGAAAAATAAAAACTTACATATAATAAATATAAATGTAGATTTAATACTTTTTTTTCCAAACACGTTCAAATTAAAACAATTATAAATTTTCCAACAATTTTATATATATTTTGAGTTTTAACACGTTACGTAATATCATTGTTTTAAAAAACTATTTGTATTTTTTTTTTTTAAATTTATTTTAAAGTTTTTATTTGTAAAATAATTTTAATCTTTAAAATTTTACATATATATATTATAGATACATATACATTTTCCTGTTTCCTTAAAGTTTTTTGAGTCAATGATTGTGCGGCAACAGAATCGTCAATTTCATAAAAACGTACATCTTAACGAATTCAACGGTTAACACACACTGAGTATATCGAAAATAACCATAAAATGTGAAAGGCCAACTCTGGTGTAAGTAAGTATATTCAAGTGAAATAGTGAGCACTTGGTCGCGTTATAACATTGTCGTATGTATATTTCTGACGACTACAATTCAAACATACATACATGAGTGCAAATAACACGAAGAATATATTATACAATTTAAAACACATGCGTAGTATTATCATTGCATTGGTTTGTTTAATGCCGGCCGTATCATTGCGAGCTGAAAATAGTACCTATATATTTTAAACATACAGAATTCCAATTTTAAATTCCTTTTCCGATAAAGTAATTTGTTTTTTGATCCGCTTTCAAAATCAATTGTACGACAAAAAAAAAAAAAATTGAAGATTGTAAAATGTCTACACAATCGATTTAGATAAAATACTTTCATATTACAGAAATCGAAAAAAAAACAATTTCAGAAAATTTGATACATTCTCTGATTGGAGTAAAAAAGAGCCCATTTTATTGAAAAATAAAAATGGCATTTTGTTTTGCTGTAGGACACTCCAGCAACGAAAAATTTACATATAAATTATGCTTGTTTTTAAGACAATTTAGATTGAAAGCAATATTTCCCGATTTAATACCGCTTCTCTTTTTGGGGATAGCAATTTACCCCTTCATGTAAAAGATAATCGATTTAGATAAAATACTTTCATATTACAGAAATCGAAAAAAACCAATTTCAGAAAATTTGATACATTCTCTGATTGGAGTAAAAAAGAGCCCATTTTATTGAAAAATAAAAATAGCATTTTGTTTTGCTGTAGGACACTCCAGCAACGAAAAATTTACATATAAATTATGCTTGTTTTTAAGACAATTTAGATTGAAAGCAATATTTCCCGATTTAATACCGCTTCTCTTTTTGGGGATAGCAATTTACCCCTTCATGTAAAAGATAAAAAAATTTTTTGATTGTAGATACTATAGGCTTTTATTAAGTTTATTAATAAATATATATGTTGTGGAAATAGAGTAAGTATTTGGAAAAGTAAAGGAGGACTGTACATAGGGTGCATTCGTTTCAAATAAAACTATAAGGCATAAATGTTACATAAAAAGGTTCTCTGCCTTTTTTAAATATTTTGGCTATTCTTAAAAATAACAGAACTAGAGCGTTTAAAAGTTTTAACACACACACATCAAGATTCTAATAAGTCTAGCAATTATATGAAAGCTTAGTAAAATTACGAAAATACTACCATAAAATCTCTAACAAATTATTCTCAACGAGTAAAATGAATTATATCTGATAAAAAAGTCCTCTTCAAACCTCTAGAAATTGAATAGGACTGAATAGGAAATCAATAGGATTTAATAGGAAAATTCATTGAAAAAATGAAGGAAATCATTTCTAAAGGATTGAATAGGACTTTTTTTTATCAAGGATGAGTTACTTAATTGGCTTGGTCTTTATTTGTTGTGCGTTGTATCTATCAGTCAGAAAAATCAAAGAACAAGTGCATTAATTTCCGCATTTTTAAGCAATCTGAGACTTTTAGACTTCTCATATGAAAGACTAGTTGAGAAAAGAGAGAGCTCATTTAAAAAAATTAACAATTAATAGAGCTTTATGAAACAACAAAAGTTTGAATTAAAAACAATTCATTTTTAAAACGTACATTGACATTTTAGTACATTTAATATTGAACTCGATGAAATTACGAATAATGCCATATCGTATACATTCGCTTCCCAATACAAATCTGTATACATGCAACATTGTATATATAAATCGTGTAACTATGTTCAATTCGTAAAGAATAGAATTTTCTAGAGGAATTTATACATGCGGAACGTGAACTTTCGAGAATTGAATTTTTTTCTTTGTTAACAATGTAACGAGGAAATGTAATTTTAAATTTCTATTTTTATCCTGAGTTTCAAGACTGTTTATATACATAAAATTTTGACAGTATGAATTCATACGTTGACATAAGAATACGTTGTTGCATTCACGACTATAACGCATACCATTTATAAAAAAAAAAGCTATTTCGTAAATTTTCGTACACATTGCTATACTCGACATATGCCAGAGATTCCATGAACACCTATTAGCCCATTTCTGCATGTGTGTCCGTCTGTCTGCCTGTAAGCAAGATAATTCAAAAAAGAAAAGAGATAACATGTTGAATTTGTGTCGTATTCTAGGCATAAAAAGTGAGCTTGAGTTCGTAAATGCACAAAATTGGTCTATTGGGTCCAATGGATCCATGACAAAATGTGTACAATAAAAAAGATTCATTATGGGAAAAAATATTCAAAACCAAAAAATGTTTACTTCTGAAAAGAAAGAACTTTTGTGTGAAACATTTTTTCATAAACTGCTGAGATTTGCCCCAAATTTAGTTAATAAGCACATATAGTTGCCATACCTATTATTATACATGTATTCATAACTGTCTGAACTGCATATTTAGGGTAGTTTACATTCATACACAACTATATGTCGAGTATCTAAATAATTAATACTGTTAATTGTTATTTTCACTTGTTATTTATGTAGAATTAATATACTTATGCATATGTATATATTTGCTCAATTGTATAAAAAATTTTCTCTTAAACATAAAGTCTAATATTTCCCTCTTAAAAATGAAACTGATTTTCAGAAAATGTATTAGAATTTGGTCTATTCATTTGTTACATTAGAAATTTTGAACGGAGAGCCTTAAAGAATTGAATATACTGCAGAACAAATAATTTTTTTATGGTTTACTAAATTTTTTTTCTTATTTCAATTGAAGCGTCTTTACTTCGCAAATGTGGATTTGAAGTTATTTTTTAATAATAAGCAAGATATGGAAATTCAAAGTTCCTAATTAAACAAAAATGGAAATATGAATTTATGACGTCAATTGTTTCTAAATCTAAATATAAATTACATGTTAAATAATATGCTTGTCAAGAACGGGATGGATATATAAACTTTGATAGCTTATAAATTTCTTTGTTTTTGAATGAATTTTAATTTAATTTTCAAGTTTTTTTATGGTATTGAGTTTAGTTTCGCATTTTGATGTGAAATTTAGCAAATTCAGTATCAGTTAACATCTCTATTATATTAAAGATATTCTTTTTTTGTTGAAAACATTGATTTTGTATTTAATTATTTATTTTCTTTGAAATTTTGACTATTTAATAACTGTATATCATTATAAAACATAAAAATCTGCGGCTGAAAACCGGACGAATGCAAAATTAACAATATAAGAAATAGCGCAGTTTTCTAACGACCGCTTTTAAGCTTGTCGAATCATTTTTTCAAATTAAAAAATAGATTAATTAGAACCGACGAGAAAAGTCGTCTGTGGAAATTCAAGAGCAATGGTACTTGTTTGAAGGACTACGAAATTTATAAAACTATGCTTTAAGGTAGAACATGAGTTCAAGATTCATACAGAAATTGCAAAATTATATAAGAATATATAGGGCCAACACCCCTGTTCGTCGACCACTTTCTGTTTTCGTCCATTTGCACGATTCTTTTTAAAAAATATGCCAAACTATATAAATTTTAGTCAAAAATTCGTAACGCAACCAAATATTGACCGCACTAATAAAATTTTGAAACAGTTTTTCATAGAATCCCCTAATTAGTCAATTTCCCCATTTGTTCTTCAGTCCGCCCTCAAGTTAACTCAAAAGTGGAAAGAGATAGCGAGCTGACATTTTGGGAGCGTAATGGACCTAAAAATTCGCTGTTCTATTGTCAGTATAACAGACTTTTGACCAAAGGTGTCGCTAAAGGTAGGAGCAAGGTAGGGAAATTGCTCCTCTCTAGAGGCTCGGGTATTTTTTGTTATCAAATAAAACAATTTACAAATTGTATTAATTTTCATATATATCGCTCCTAAAGAACTCTTGCGCCAGCTACTAAAAATGACTCACTCTTCAAAATTTCAGGTAGAATCAATTATATATTTGTAATCAGCCACTGTCTCTTAAGATAAAAGGACCTGAGTTCTAAGGAAGAAAATAATTAAATTACATAAAATATAAAAACTCATAAACTTGCTGGTTTTTTTTTCCATAAATCTACATTCGAATATTCCGGGGTTTTTTCATAAATCTACAAAGTTTTCCGTAACATTTATATAAAATTATTTAATTTAACAGATTAGAAACACTATGCTAATAAAACATATATATTTTCACAATGTCTTGTGAGTTTTTAATTATTTTTCTTAAGTCTAGGGCACATCGAAATAATTATGAACAATTAGGTACATATCTAATCATTTTCAAAAATTTTAAAACACTCACTGAGGAATATTGTATCAATAATATTTCAAAAAATTAATTCGTATAGATACTTACTTTGATATTATTATTTTTTTAATAATTCTGTTCGTAATTTGAGTCTTTCACAATTAAATTGAAGATATACAAATTGAATTTTGTTTTTGATGAATTGTATTCGTTAAAAAACCAATCCGCACTTCAAATTCCGAAGAGAAATATTAAATACAAAGAATTCCGGTAATAAACTTAATTTTATAACATTTTTACATATATGTCAAAAATTCATAACAACTAAACAAAATAGTGTGCTGCTACAGAATAACTACAGTCTAGTCGATAAGTGAAATTAAAATTCGTTAGAGTAGTCAGAAAAATATGGAAGATAGCACATTCACAATAAAATTCTTAGAAATACTTTTTTTTTTCTGCAAAGTAAAACTTTAAAGTAAAATTTTTTTTTTATAAATTGATAACGAAAATATTAGGAAATTTTTACATATATTTCAAAAAATCGGAACAACTTTCCTTTTATAGAAGAAAATAATTCCATAAAAATTGATTTAATTTCCGGAACTCAAGTTCTTTGTAATAATAATAGGTTCCCCTAATAATAAGCTGTTGAAAATGGTGTACTGCGCGACCGTTTTGACTGGAAAATTATGTTAAAAAAAATTTTTTTTTATTATCTATTTTATTGGATGTAACCTGTTCAGTTATCTATTTGCAATAAAATCTTAACTTAAAGTTGACACATTTCCCGGTTGTTTGAACAGAAATTTTTAATTCAAACAATTAGTTTTATTCACCCGAATATAGTAAGAAAGGACACTCCTCGGCAAACAAATTATTTACTATTTGTCAGATTTTCTGGGAATACAAATATTTGCTGTGGTGCGTCACAAGAATTTTTTTTACATGTAAACAAACAAAAAATGTTTCAATTGTTCCAGACAAATATTTGAAATAAAATTTTCAGAGCTTAAAATCTTTTGTGAAAACACACAAGTTTGAAAAAAATCGTTGGTGCCATTTTCGAGAAAAATCTCAAAAATTTTATATCACTGGGATATCCGGTAGTCAGTTTTAAACCAAAAGCTTCACGGCACAACTAGGGGTTAAATGAACCCAGACACATTTCAGACACACAGGCTAATTTCTGAAAATCACTTTTTTGGCTCAAGGGACCACAAAACTTGTGTTTCCGGTGAAAACTCGAAGTCGAAATTTTAACACGACTACAATACTTCTTTTGCTACTAGCATAGATTATTATACCCAAGCTTTATTATTATACCTTTTTCTACTATTAGTAAAATTAAATAAAACTAATTATTCATATACATATATAAAATAATTTTTCGTTCGATATTAGTTAAAATTAGAATTTTTGTATTTTAATCTGTTTTTAATTAACCCAAAATAAATAGGTCCGTACTAATTCAACCTCAAATATCGTTTGTGAATAGTATATTTACAGGGTGAACGTAAGGATTCAAACTGCAAATTATCGTTACCTAATCGTTACATAGTTTCAATTGTTACCTAACAGTATTTAAATCACAGGGCGAACAAAAACTTCGAATTCCCTTGTCATCTATACTCTAAAAAGTGTCCTTACTTCACTTTGTGAATATTTGAACATTGATCTTAATAATTTTTAATAATAATTATTTAATTTAAATTTAAATAATGACATCTGTAAAGTATATAAAAATTTTTATTTTCATTTGTTTATTTATTTATACATACGTAATAAATCAGAGAGGGGGGGGGTATATAAACATTTTTATAATCAATGCTAAGAAATAATCCCTTAGTAAAATGTCAAAAGCTTCGAAAACTTTTCAATCCTATTCAATTTTGAATAGGAAATCATTTTTTCAACGAAATTTCCTATTCATTCCTATTAAATTTCTATAGGATTGAATAGGGCTTTTTTATCAGGGTTATTTACATTCTCCATTTTATGTTCTCTCGCACGTTAACACCGGAAGAGTCATAAAGTTTTCGATTAATTCTAGCAAATGAAAATAGTTAAGATGAATAAAATTTTGATACATTGAATCGCAAATGCAAAAACCATTACGTCGAACACACCTTTTGTCGCTAATGCGACAAAATGGTTTCTAACAACGACACTCCGATACTTATTATTGCAAAACCTTATTATAACTGCAATAAGAACTTAACCTATAAGAATATAATCTTGTTATTTTTATCAAAAATATTTATGCAAGAATTTCAATTTTTATGTAATCCTAGTTGCATATGTTTAAATAAGATTATATTAAATCTTTTTTTTTTTTTTTTTAAATTTCTGGCTTTAGCTATTTTCAGCTATATAGCCATTAACCAAAGTGGATTATTATTATACAACAACAGTACACAGTAATGCTAGGTGGTCGCCCATCCAAATACAGATTGTAACTGCTGTTGCTTAACTTGTATTAGTTGGTCTAAGCATGTCATTACGTTACGTCAGTCCAGGGTCTAAACATGATTTTTATTTAATAATGACCGTTTTGTGAGAATGATTTCAAATTTTAAATTTATGGTAGTTTTTTTGAACTTATGAAGATACTTAAGGTAACCAGTCACAAAACCATTCACTTATATTTTTTCTATTATCAATTCGCACATCTTTGTCTTCATATATAAATATTATAAGTACATTACACCTGAATTTTTTTAATAAATTATCACAAGTTTAAACTTCACGAGTAGCTTATTAGTTCGTTATGGTTAGCGCAATATCTCCGATTGCGCCCACAAGCTTGAAATTGGGGGATATTTTATAATTGTTATTAAATGATCTTCTCATTACAATTATATAAAAACGAGTATCTGCTAATTTAAAACTTGTAGGTGCAAACGAACATTTTACCGAGTCTGAAAATTTCTCCATATTACATTAAAAAATTTATATAGAGGGGGGGAAAGTTGTTGCACTAACCAAAAAATGATGCTATTTGTGAAGTTTCAGCATATTAATCATTAAAAAATCTGGCTATGTACTATAAATTTAAAAATACATTCAATTTTAATTTTTTTACTTTATGGTTCTTCATAATCCATCTTTTTTCATTAAATTTTTTATATATTTTTATGTATAATTGTGGAAGAAAACATAAATTTTCTAAACACGTTCCTTAAAATAAATGTTGACTGTTGATTAAACGATATTTCCAATTTCCTCGGAACTTTTGTTTTTCCTAGGAAATATAAAATACGTTTACTAATAATAAGACGTTTAACTTAATATTTCTGAAATCATTTATTACGCAAGAACAAAATAACATAAATATATTTACATATTTTATACATACTCTAAATATTAAATGATAAAGTGCATATTTTCATTAAAAAAAATGATGGTGCATGTTTATATAAATTTGATCACATTATTATAGTAATAAAGCGATAATAGAATCCTAAATATTTAGCAAGATTCGATGTAATTTCGAATATAATAAGCAAACATGAATTATTTTTTCTAGGTTTATTACAGTTTTTCAAATGATAACATATTTTCAACTATTAAATTCTTCAAAAATAATAAATTTGGAAAAAAAAATTGTTTCCATTAATAATATGCGAATGAATGAATTAAATACATCCTCTATTACTGCACTACTACTTGCTACAACACCAGTATTTAGCGATTACAATAGTATAATTTTTGTGAAGTGTGAAAAGTCTTTTGGAACAGTAAAAGTGGTTCAATTTAGAAATATTGTTACATAATCCAAATTCATGCATTTCTTTGAGATAAAACAAAATAAAAACACAAACTATTCTTATTAATGTAACAAATCGTGCAGGTGGTTGTACAGTAAAGGCTGTTTCACATTTTTATATTCTTGAAAAATACTAGAGTGAAAAACGATAATAAACCTACAAAAATAAGTATAATACACAAAATGGAATACGATTTATTTTTACATTAATCGATTTAAAATCACAGAATTATTTTTTGCGTATTTTCATTTAATGTACTCATGTTATAGAGAAGTACTTTTTTGCATAAAATGTTAAGAATAATTGAAATAATAACAAAAGTATTAAAATAATAGAGTGATAATATTATTGATAAACCGTATCTCACATTTTTCAAACAAAAAATATTATTTGTCACATACACTTTTATTTTGTTAGTAATAAAAAATATGTCTTATTTTTATTTATTCATTTTTATAAAATTATTGTTATTTCTTTATTAAAATCAGAATATTTTTTCATATTTAGAATATTTCATTTTTAAATGTTTTTATTCCAAAGGTTTGTGTATTAACTAAAAATGCATTACGTAAGTTATACCATTAGTCTTCCAAAGCTTTAAACATTCTAAAACTTTTAGATAAAATTTTGAACAATAATATGATCGTAAATATTTTCGGATTTTAAATGACAACAAAATGTGTAGCCATTAATTCGCGAAATTCTATTACAATCACAAAATTTCTTTATAATTATTAATATAAAACAAGTGTTTAAAATTTTTGAATTATTTTGGGATACGCACAGATCGTTGAAGGTAGAGATAGTTTTCTTATAAAATAAATGTTTATGATTGCTTCAAAATCGAATAGATTACTTAAATTATCAGGTAAAATGATATAATTTTGTAAGTATGCAAATTCAAAATAAATTGTCGGTTTATTTTAATAAAAACTAATATAAATTAAATTCATACTGTAGTTGGCTTCGGTAAGATAATATATAAATATAAGGTATTCTAATCCTCCAATGCATGGTGGAAAATGTGCACAAGCGCAAAATTATTAAAAATTAAACGTGCAATATTGAGTAAACTTGCCAACTCTATATAATTTAGCTCAGCTTTACTTTTGACAAATTTCCCATCATGGTTTGCAGGGTTACCTTGAATATTAACTTATCCCTGACTATTTCTTCTTTTCTTTCTACTTATCCGATCTGAGTTTATACTAAAAACGAACAGATGATTTATAGAGATAGGTATTTAAAAAAAAAATATTTAAATCGTTTTATTTTATTGACAGTTGATTACAATCAGTGATACACCACACGTTATTTGATTGTAGCACCTTACGGTATATAAGCATTCAAATAAAATTTTTGAGTGAAGTGCATTTTTCCTTTAAATAAGATATATCGTTTACGCCTGCGTAAATTTCAATTTCTTATTTTTGAATATTTTTTAAAGGTGATTACACCACACAAAAATTCTAAATTATTAATGATATTTTTGTAACATAACTATGACAATCCACTTGTAGAATCTGACAATCGCGCATAAAAATGAAACATTATGTTAAACGAGTGCTACATTTCGATGTTAAAATGAGTAGAAAATTTATCTTAAACACTAGATTCAATTTTGCCAACTCATGATATTTGTATCATTTTAATAATAATTAACAGACATCGCTTCATATATTTTTTTCATACAATCTGGGTCTGAGTATTAAATTAGGAGACTGTAAGCTACGCCACTTAATCACCAAACCATAATCGAAATTATAAAAACCAAATTACGAACCAGTGTTAAATTGAATTTATCGTACTTACATTTTCACCTAAATCTCATTTAAAATATGAATTCCAATATTTAATGGTATTGCATAATCTGAATTTTATTTATAATAAACAAAAAAATACAGTTTACAACTGATAAGTGGAGAATATTTTTATCGATAGGACACAAAAAGATTAATGTTCACATTAAAAAAAATTTTCTTAAATAATATTTGAAAATAATTTTCATACATAGCACAATTTTAATCAATACACCCAATAGAACATTTAATACATTTATATAACAATACCTAATTTTATAAATATTAATTTATTACAAAAATATTATTCCTAAATATGTTCACAAAATAACGATTTTAGGAACATTTTTAAAAACAATAATTCAAGTTAAATTATCAGAGACTTATATTAAATATAAAAACCACAAATACATGTTTCTCTTACACATGGTAAATATTTCTCTCGTATGAAGATTGGCATGAGAATGAATGTTCCAATATTATGTTCTTGACAACATTTATTCTCTCTCTTCTCGGAGAGACATTGTCCTCATTGCGCATGACACATACGCACTAAAGATGCGTAGAACAGGCATAGTTACTCGGAGATATAGAGCAAATGAACTAATCATATAGGACTATAAGATATTTGAGTACTACTTCTTATGATGTGTGAACGAATTCAAATTTAATACAAATCTGTGATAAAAATATATTATCTGATAAATTATTATGTATATATTTTTTGAAAACTATACTATCACAGACGACAAAATGAAAAATAATTTTTTAATTCGTAATAAACAATTATAAATTAGAGAAAATTGAAGTACGTTGAGCCTAAATTTTGTTCTCATTTATATAAACACGGCTTGCTTAAGTGGCCCTACTTGTACTTTATTAACATTTGAATCAATAAGTTATAAGTAAATACATTTTTCTACAAGAAAGAGAGTACTTTTAAATTCGTTGCTGACAATAACGAAATGTTACTGTCAGCCGCATACGTCAAGCTGCTACAACCAACTCCACTTAACTTGTACAAGAACGCGCCGCGCTGTAGTAAGTCAAGTGAACAAATGATTGATATGTAAACTTTGATAATTTAATATTTTTAAATCAAAGTTGAACCAGCGCTCAAGCCAATTGACCAAGCAAGTATTTTTGTGCTGTAGAATGAATTGCTAAGGGCCGGGACGTTCTACATAGTCGGCAGGTTGTAAGCCAGCGCATTGTAACAATTTTAGACACATATAAAAATAAATATCAAGTGACTACCGACTATGTAGAATGACTATAACAAAAGATGGATAAAGATAAGCTTGCAAAATAATTTAAAATAAATGTTAAAGGGTTTAATTAAAAAATGTTAAGGAATTGGTTTTATGATTATAATATCTATATCTTCCCACGGCGTCAAAATATTATGACGTATTAGTATGCAAATGCCAAGCTCAAACATGTCGTATTAGAACATAATTTTATAAATTATACTTTTGAAGAGTTTTTATTATTAAAATATCAACAATTGTTTTTTGTAAATCGATTAATCATAAAGTGACGTTGTCGCACCCTATTTTTTTTTTTTTTTTTTTTTTTGTAGAAATGCGTAGTGTAGCATGAAACACATAATCGTTATTTTGCAGTTCCAATTTAATTGAACTACAAAATTCTTGTTTTTAAATACATTCGCTTAAAGACTTATAATAAAGCTATTATTGTAAGAGCCTAAGGGAATATATTTTAAAAAAAATCGTTTTTCTGTAGTAGTTAATATGTACAATATTTTTCACAGTAGTAGTAATTAATTTCTACAATTTTTTTATATGTAAATATTTTTGCAAACTAGCTACATAATCTTTATTATATCTTTATTTAACTTATATAAATAACTTTACTTCAAACCGATAAAACTTACCAAGCCATGTTTATATTATAATGATTTTTGTATTTTATTGTTGTGATTGAAAAGCAAAAATAAATGATATCATATTTAAAAATAATTGTAGTCTTTACATAGGGTACACCGAGAATAACGTATCAAACTCCAGGATTATATTCTATTCAACATATTTAATATATAAAACAGACATATTATAAATCGAATTATGTTAGGGATTGTTACGAGCGTTAACTTTTAAAATTCTATATGAAACAAACAAATGATAACTTTCTAAAACTTTTTACTCAGCTAATGTTAAAAAGCGTCCGATCGATTGCAAAAAATTTCAATGCAAACACTCAAAAAATAACGAGGCATTCAAAAGAAAGGCGCTATTTATTGTTACTTGAAAAATTATCAATATAAAAAAATCTATTTCTATATTTCACTTGAACGGGAGAAATTATATAGCTCTTCTGACTTGAACCATTTTTAAATTTTAAACCTTATAAAATGCTTGTTTGGCAGAAATATCAAATTTGCTAATCATTTCATTTTAAATAAAAACAAAACTTATAATTTAATATATTACTATTAAAATACCCTACTTCAAAACAAATCAATAGAATATAATACAGTCCCAAATTTCGATATTATTTTCTCGATTAACCATTTATATAATGTATACACGAATTAAATGAATGCCATGATTACGATTGTTTGTGTGTAAATGGTTAATTATTGGGTCGGCTCATCTACAGCCCCACTAGGGCCACACACCCTGATGATTCTCTTACATATATTCCAAAAATTTCCATGCTTGAAAAAATTTGTATTAACAATTCTTTTTTTTTTTTAATTTTATGTTCCATAAAATTATTAAAAATTGAAAATTAGTAAAAAAAAATTGTTTCAAAATCGTTGATTTTAATTCTTAAATAAATCCTTAAAGCAGTGGGAAATTATTTTAACACACAATATTTCCATTAGTGTAATTTTGCATTGAATGTATTTATTAATTTTAAAATCACTAAATAGTCTCAGTGCCACTGATCATTCATTAATAAAAACACTTCTAAAAATTTGTACATGGCTTAATTATTAATAGTGTAATAACTTTTTTTCTCTACGAAAATTGTGAAAAGTGGGACGTTTTCTTTTTCGAAGGTCATAAAATATTCAATTGCCCCCACAGGCTTGAAATTGACGGAAATCAGTGTTTTTGTTACTAGAGAATCATATAAAAACAAATTCAAAAACGATTTTCTTCATCATTTAAAAAAACGGGATCCTCCAACCTGACAACATCAACACTACAATTTTTAGGTTGTCGGGCAACGGACATCCGGTTTTATTACATGGTGGACAAAACGGTTTTTACATTTGCTATTGAATGATCTTCTTACTACAATAAAAAAAACGGAATTCTATCAATTTGAGGCCTATGGGGATAATCGAAAATTTTACGGGCTCCGAAAAACAAAACGAGCCACTTTACAGAATGTTTGTAGAAGAAAAAGTTGTTACACTAATCATAACTGAGCCATATACAAATTTTTAGAAGTATATTTATCAATGATTTGATATGATTACGAGCACTCAGCTTATAAGTGTAATCAATTTTATTATTAACATATTCTACAAATCGACTTAATTCGTCTATTGATTCACATTATTGATATTTTAGGAAATATAGTAGATTAACAAATTTATTCAGCGTTACATACTCACGTTCATGTTATCAAAAAAAGAAAAAAATTTGCAACCCAAGAATTTTTTATCCCAATCTATAAATTGTTACAAAAAATAAAACGGAAAATTAAAAGCCTTGTTTTTTAATACAGTATTCTTAAGTATAACATATTATGCCTACAATAAAAATAAACTAAGAGGCTTTTTTTTTATCTTCATATAAATTAAAAACAGTAAATACAAGATTACCAAATTATATTAAGTAAAATTGAATAGACAAGCAAAAAATTTCTATGTAAAGTTTTCAAAATTGGGCTACTTCATTGTATTTATATAGGTTAAAAAGATATACTTGGAGATGTTGCAGTACACTCGCCAACAGTTACTCGATACATTGCCATTTCCGTAATACCATGATAATGTACAAAAGCTGCTGCTATTACCAAAATATGGAATATTTGATGACTTTGAAACTAAATGAAGAAAAATTAGTGAGTTACTAAATTAATTTGTAAGCTTATACGACAATTAACGTCGTATTTATTAATTATTAAATAGGTACAAATTAAAAAGTAAAATATTAAAGTCATGCTTATGCAAATTGACCAAAGTGAATTTTTAGAGTTGCACGTTTGAATTTTATGAATTCAGATTCCATTTTTTTTATAACTTTAAAAAATCTGTTTTTGATTATTTTCATCTTTACTATTTATCATTTACAAAATTTAGAATTAAAAAAAAACCACTAACAATATCGATTTTATAGACATTTCAAAAGCGTGAATATCATATGTAACTTTTACTTTAAAATTTAAAACAAAGTAACATTTGTTTTCTTATTAAATTTCTAAAAATAAACAAAATAAATCCTTACCCATATATCACATTTACCAGGGAAAAATCGCTCGGGTACTCGTAGAGCGTAGAACAAAGCACCCAAAATATATAAACAACCTAAAAAATTCAGATATTAGTTCGGTGAAATTAGTCGTCGATATTAGCAAGCAAATATAATGAAATGAAAAATAGTAATATATAAATAGAAAGTTCAAATGACTCATATTTCTCGGATGTAAGAACATTATTTTAAGTCATAAAATATTTTGACAAAAAATCTAAATTTTTGAAAGGCAAATTCTATCTATTCACTTTTTCTAGTGCGCCAAATAAACTAATAATGAATAATAATAATTTAACCATCCGAATAATAATAATTTAACCAAGTTAATAATTACTATTGTGTGTCTCCGTCACACACATTCAAGTTATTAAATACTATTGAGTGTCTGCGTCACACGCATTCTAGTTATTTAGAACTATCACACACATTCAAGCATTTTGTGTAAGCACAGCTTTTACAATCATTTTGTACGTATACTAAGGACAATTTTCTTTTCTTCTTGTGTAAAAAAATAACTGGACTACTGTTATTATATTAAATAACTATGCATGGTTATCTAAGCAAAATACTTTTATTTAAATGACTAGCGAAAAATACCGCAGATAATAAAATGAGTTAAAGAATTGCATCACCTCATTTTGATTTATTTAGTTAAAAAAAATAAACTAAGGAAGACATTTAGTATAATTGGAAGAAATATTTAAAAATAGAGAGCCCCTTATATTTAAATTAAATATATGATTTCTCACATACACATTAAACTACATTTTTTAAAAAGTACTGCAATATATTTAAAAAAAAATAAATAGAAAAGTTTACAAACCCATTAAAATTAACCACCCTAAACTTGCTTGACTAATTGCATTCAACCACCCTTCAACAATTCCATAATGAATAGCTGGTATTACTCCGCTTAGGCCAAAGAACATAAAAACACCTAAAAACAAATAATTTAATGATTTGTGTTTTTAATATCAAACTAATAAATAATTACCTGCTCGTAATGGTCTAAATACGGGCTCTGAAAAACGATCCCATAAAGATACAACAATACTACTTATCCCTAACACAATAACAACGGATAAATAGATAATTTTTGGTTGATAGTCACAATAAAAACCGTAATATAACCATGGAACAAATGAGCCCATAATTAGTAAAGCTATTCCACAGTAATCCAGCCTAAAATTATAAGAATGAATTAAAATATAAAATATTTTATGTTGTATTTACCATGTACAAATTATAATCACAATTTAGTATCGGAGCAACACTCAACAATCTGATTGACAAATTTAGGTACATTTAAATGTCAAAATAAACACGATTAGGTATGATATTAATGATTAATTGAAATACTTACTTTGAAAATAACTTTCCTACAAATTCAGAATGACAACTTAATGTATGAAAGGCGAAAGAAAATCCTAAACAAACAATCGCTCCAATGAAGAATGAACTAAATATAAGTTTCTCTTGTAATTGAATTTCGCCAGATGGTCGTGTTAGGAAATATGCAGCAACTCCAATAAATGCCACGCATCCTAAAAATTAAAGATTCGATGTTAAGAATGTATTAGATTTCTACCATCCCAGGTTACTCTAGTATTTAAAAAATTCGGAACATTATCAAAAAATTTCCAAATATCTTAGAAACATATGCTGTAACTTTTAAAAGGCTCAGTATCGCCACTTTTTATTTTTTATTTATTTTTTTGACAGTTCGGATCACTTTTGAAAATATGGTGATTT
The DNA here is from genome assembly GCA_020423425.1 of Chrysopa pallens. Taxonomy (NCBI): domain Eukaryota; kingdom Metazoa; phylum Arthropoda; class Insecta; order Neuroptera; family Chrysopidae; genus Chrysopa; species Chrysopa pallens. The sequence continues at coordinate 60,104,163 of CM035591.1, forward strand.
GATAAAGAATCAGAAACAGTTTTATTCTTAAAATCGACGGTTAAAGAAAAAAAAGGCTAGCCTGTTAATAAATTGTCTTCTTTTTACTATACCTATTGTTTTTTAATGACTACGAGTTCTACGACCGACATATAATTTTCCAAATCAAAAATCATAAAGGGTAGGTTAAGGTAATCAATGAATCCAATCTGTCGTAATAGTCGCAAACTCAAGAGTATTAGCTGCTACGAAAAAATTTTTTTACGATGTTATTAATGATGTAGCTTAATGACTACGAGTGCTAGAAAAGTTTTGTTAAAATTGAATGTTTTCATATTATAACCAATATTATTTTGCAATCATACTATTTTTTCATCAAATTAAAAATTGTCTAAAATTTCTAACTTTATAAGTTGTGTTAGAATAAGCTTATTTCAATTTTTTATTAAAAGTCGTAAAAACTCATGGGTGGTATATCTTTTCATCATTTTGTACGTATAATCTCAAACATGTTGACTAGTTTTTTTTCGGTAATAAAGCCCACACCATTTAATGCATACTGCCCCATCTAGCCTAAATCGATACTGCTTAGCCACACGAGTTTGTTTATCGTAACTTGTATTGAGTGTTAGTTATTTGAACTAATAATTTGATATACAAATATTTCTATTTAATAATTAATTCAGATTACCTAATAAATGTGTCCAAATATTTCCAGTTTCTGTGTGTAGTCGAAATATTGATTTAAAACAAGCAGAAAAACTTGGTAAAGGAGGTCTATGGCCCATATGCAAATAATCATTATCTTGAAGCCATTTTGGTAAATTTCTAAAATGACAAACTTTCCAACTGGCTTCCCACACCTTTTAAAATAAAATTTTATTTAATAACATAAAATAAATTTGATCTTTACTTCACTTATTCAAAAACACATGCGTTAAATAAATTAAAACTTTTACTTCCAAATTTAATAGGGTTGTCACAAAAACTTTGTTTTTTCAGAAAAAGATAAGTAAAAGTGTTGATTTATAGTTTCATATACGCACTTTTCGAACAAATTCTTCGGCCTGCTCAGCAGCAGTATGTGCTAATGCCCCTAAATCGATTTCATCACTGAGGACACCAGCTTTCAACACCTCAGCCATCTATAAATTAAACAACGATGTATATATATATAATGTATAAAATTACCATAATATCTTTAGATCCCGTTTTGCGTACCTCCGAATCCAACATTATTTCATCTTCTGGTGTCGAAGGTAATGGGCAACCCCCACCATCTTCTTCTTCACCCAAATCAGCTACATCATCTAACAAATCCTATTGAAAACAGCAATATTATCGAACGATATTATTTAAACAAATATTATATTCTGATAAGATAACAAATATTTTACAATCATTATGCGGGGGGAATGAAATACCTTAATTTCGGAAGCAATACTTTCATTATCGGAATCCCAAACGGGTTGACGTTTACGAACTCCTAAAGCTAAATCGTCTATCGAGTCTTCCGCATCGGAGTAATGAGACATTTTTATAATTTTATATTATAAATTAATGGGGAACCAAATTAATCTAAAAAGAAAAAAGATAAGTAAAAGTGTTGAAGGAACAGAGATAAAAATAAAACTGCAAAATTTTTAGAATAAAATGAAACAAATGCATGAATATAATAAAAAATATTAATACGTAGGCCACATTTGAATAAACTTTTAATGATAGCTTCTCAATTCTTTATAATTACTGGTGAAAAATATTAATTACCTTTATTCAAACTATACAAAATTATTAATAAAAGTTAAAACTAAGAATTAATAAAATTTATACAGCATATAATAAAAATTTATTTTATTTTGACATTTAGCACTTCGTACAGCTGTTTTGCTGCTGTCTTTCCACAAATTCACAAAAGATTAATCGTAGTTCGTAGAAAAAAACAACTTTAGTACTTAATACTTATTCATACTCACTAATGTCATCGAAAGCAAAGGACAAAGATAGCATTAGAAAGGGTGCGTTCAGCTATGTGAAATTTAAATTTTGTGGTTTATACAATGTGGTGAGAACACGGTTGTATAATATTGACTGTGGACGTGGTAGTCAGTAGTCGCAGATATATCTGCCAGTGTGATGTTAGCGTCAGTGTTAGTTTGAGTCAAGATTTGTTTCTGACTGAGAGGATCAAGAGTAGAGTCTCAAACCAAAAAATCAGAACTCTATCTGTGGATCTCCAGTTACCATATTCAAAAGCTCATATTACGCTGATTTCTAAAGTTATCAAATCTTCAAAAAAGATACAGCCCCTTGAAAAACAAATTTCTTGCACCTTTTTTTACACATTTAATGGATTTATCGGTTATAAAAATGTAGGCATGTTATTTCTTTCATATGAAGAATTGACACAAAAAATAATACCTCTAAATAGTCTAATATCTCTTGGGAAATTTGAATACAGTTATTTTTGTATGGATATTATTTTGTTCAGTGATTAATTGTAGTATGGAAAGTACAGAAACCACGTTATGGCAGGAATCAGCCCTGCACGTTATCAGCTTTAACACTTTTGAAAGGGGTGAGCATTGAGTTGGGTTAAAACGGTAAGAGTCAGAAAAAACAGTTTCAAGTAAAAGTTGTAGAGCATAAAATTTTACATAAAGAGGTACTGGCTCTGTTATTTTTAGTAATAGCCAAAAAAGGCAAACAAGCAAAACATGTCATCATGTCAGCCAGGCTTTAATTGCTTTCACTATACATAAAGTATTAGTCGGTTTAAACGCTTGCATTTTACGCCAATTACTGCGTACAAACCAATTTTCACCAACAAATCATTTTATGTGAATTAAAACATGAAGTTTGCTCAAAATAAAAAATGAGGCTTGAGTAATTGTACTTGATTTATTTAATTTTCAAAATTCAGTGCTTTCAGCTCATTTATTAAAAATCTATTTTGATGGAAAATTTGCATATTATTAGGATTTGTACGTGTACACGTAAAAATAAATATTAAGAATTAAAAAAAAATGGGTGCGTGTACTTATGTACGCGCGTCCAAAGTTATACTTCTTGGCATCATTAAAAACAATTTTTAATTGCATGCAAATAATTAATTACAATAAAATAATAAAAGGACTGGAGAACGATAGTCAACACAGTCAATAAAGCTCAGTTTAAATTTGATAAATTAAATAAATAAATATTTTCTTTCATTAAGTGTAATATAAATCATAATAACAGCTTCAACCTGTGAATTTAGTGTGACGGTGATACGCGTGCATCTTATAGTTTCACTCTGATCATTTTTTCATAACGCGCCTAAAGAAGAATAACTTCAAAAAATCGGGAGGTTATTGTTTTAAAAAACTAATATTAGGAATCTTAGAAACAATTCAAATTGAACCGACAAATGGTAAATTTAATATTTAAATTATATTATAAATTTTTCATTGATTTAAAGCAAAAATCATCCACAAAAACTTTCATTTTAAAAATTTTGCCGGGCCTCATGGGTATAGGCGTTAATCCAGCACTGCATTGCCTAGTATATTAATCCGCAACTATAACTATGTGTCAACAGATAGCGTGTAATCCGTAATATAAACCAGAATACTAGTAAATGTGATAAGATTTATAATCGACGTCATATTGTTCAGGTATATTACAATATTGCAGTTGTGAACCTGGTTGCCAAATGTGGCGATTTATTACTATTTTGAATGCTATATAATGCTTTAAATGTCTATAAGAGCATTCTATAAAATGTTTATAAGAGCATCGATTAGAAGTTATATGTCTATGGTTTTTAAATGTTGGTAGTTCTAAATAGTTCTTAATTATACCGGTAGTTAAAGTCTTCATTAAAATTAATGCCCATTAATGTTTTCTACACGGTCTTAACATATATATAGGCCTGGACAGCTTAAATGGACGAATTTTGTGTGTATTAATACGTGTGTATTAGTAGTGATACTGTCAGTACTGGGTCGCGTGTTGTATTCATGGCAACAACCATTAATTCTGTTCATACTTTTTTTAACATAAATTGTTCAAACCTGTTAAAATTACCGTGGTTTTCCATGAAAAATTGGCTTTTTTTAACACGCTTTTATTAGCTTCACTCGTATGTTTGTTTGTCTGTAGGTAACTCTCTGAAGTTGGCTGCAGAACGCATCTGAACGGATCCTTTGCATGAGAGTAATAAAGATAGAGCTAGTGCGCGAACTACGCATGCATGCGTGTTTTTTTAGTTTTTTTAAACTATTATAATTTATCACTTATGATTATAAAAACCCTATCTATATTTGTGATCAACTCATGAAGAAAAGTGCGTGAATAGTAACTCTGGCGATTTTCATTTTAAAATTCTAGTGATTGTCGAACTGGGCTCCCGTCGTTACTCAAACGAATAAACAAAATATTCAATAAATTGTGCGTTATTCGTGCTTTTTAAATTCGTTTGAAATACATTTGTGCGTCTTTTAGGTTTTGTTTAGTTAAATAATTAAATCCGGCTCTAAAATTTTTTCATTTGCATTTTGAACCATGGAAAATTTTATTTCGGGAATATTTAACTTTTTTTATTATTTTTGTATTTTGTATATATTTAAAAAAAAAAACGAACATGAATTATAAATATGATTTTGCGCTTGTGCATTATTCGTCTCTAGTCCATACTTCACCACTCCATTTCCAGTCCAGTTCTCAGTCCAATCTTTAAATCCAAATACTCACATATATAGCATTGACTCCGAATCACAAAAGGATTTCCAAAACGGAGACCGGAGTACAATTTTTGGAATATTTCGTTTATTCGTTTGAACAATGACGAGTGCCTTGTTCACGGAGCTTCAGAATACTCCTATACTTTTTCAGCCAAGAAAAAATCTCCACTTTTATATATTTTTAGGAACTTAGCATTGTCTGTGATGTTATTCTATACTTATTGCAGCTTTGTAAAATATGACTGCCGTATCGTTAACAAATTTAAATTTCTAAAATATCTTGCGACAATGTACTAAAAATAACTCCTGCGAGTGTAGATTGTAAGTCAATTTTAAAATTTATTCTCATTCAATTCTTGTCACTTCCTTTTCTATGAAGTTATGTTTTTAAACGGCATTATATTCATAAAACTATATATACAATTAGAAAGAATGATGTTACCATTGATTATGAAATGTTTTTATCCAGTAAATGTTAATTTTTACACAGATTTAAGTGAAGTATCTTCTATTAAGCTGAAATTAATAAGCTTTCTGAATACAACGATACAGAAAATCAAATAAACGTACACTCTTTAAATTTCTTCGCATGAATGTCTCGTGAATAATTTATCTATATATTTATGCCGGATATATAAATATTTTTGTTGATCACCGCAGATATTTAAATAAATGAATTCTAAATTTATGTCGATGAACAATAATAATACGTACTTTGTTCATATTATATGAATAAAAACATAAAAATTATTGCATAATATTTAATATAATTATCCAAGAATAGATGCTATTAATCAGTGTTTTTATTGATGATAATTTTTATATCTCTCAGTAACTAATATGGCATAAAAACAATATTTTAAAATAATTTAACTTACCTTATATTTATTGTTAATGAAAATACACTTAATAAACACAGACTCACTAAGCTAATACTTTAAAATTGAGCAAAGTACATACAAAAATATTTATCTTTAATTGACCTTTGATTGATTGAAAAAAAAAAAATTGTACATTTTAAACAAGGATATTTTATTTCTTTTTATAAAAGTTTTTATCATATTATTTTATCGAACTGGCTATTTTAAAACACGTTTTAATGATAAGTTATGTTTATCGAAAGAAATTTGTAATCTGCAAACCCATTGCATAAAATTTTTATACAGCATTGTTTGGTATTATATTTTCAGTAATACGCAATAAAGTGTATCTTACTTTTGATAATGAATTAGATATATTTTTAAATTTTCCATTGATTAGATGAGAAAATTTATTTTATTTTCTACACACTTTTCTATACACCCATTTTAAAGAATGCGTTTTGTTTATGAATGTTATTCGGTGTCGCACTATTTTTGTGAATTATTGATAATGAAGTGGATAATTTTGATCACATTTTTGATATGCAATATAAATTTTACAATTTTAAATAATCAAATAGATCTTAATAACTCCCCTTGATTAAATTTGAAATTATAAATATCGAAAAAATATTTAACAACTCACAAAATAGAAGAATAATTATTCATTACTTCATATTGGTTTAATAAGTTCAAAGCGTACTCGTAATTTTCAAATTTTTAAAGAGGAAATTAGACGAAGTAAAACATTTCCATTGTTATTTTAACAAGGAATTTCTATTTAATAATTGTTATTTAAAACTTTTTTTTTCTTTTTAAATATTATTTTGAAGTCGGTTGTAACGTTTGTGAATTTTTTTTTAAAGTTTTAGTATTGTGTAGAAGCACTAAAATTTGTCGTTTGGGAGGTATACAATCATCAATAATTTGTTGTTCCTCAAATTTTTATGGAGTCACCCATAAGGTATACCCTGCCAATGAATACTAATGAATGAAGAATTATTCAATAAATGAAGAAATATCAAATTGGATTTCACTTTAAAAAAACGTACAAACGTAAAAACTTTTTTTACCACATTTGGTAAGCGCTTATATTGTATTTAAGAAATTCATGGTACTTTGGACTTTATTAGGCCATCAGGGACTCCGTAATAATAAATGTTCAAAATTATTATACCTCTCGCAAGCAGTATGTCGAAGTTTGTATTGAAATTTAATTAGCATATAAACCAATTGTATTAAGGAGGCTTCTATTTTCAATTGGGCGCAGTCGTGAAATAAAACTAAAATTTGGATATATTAAATTATTATTTTTATTTTCTAAAATATATACAAATCACACATCTTTAAAATACCATTATTATTACAAAACTTTATTTAATTAGCTTTTGTTGGTATACATCTAGATTCTTCACCTAATTGCTTACAAATTTCCTGTAGTCTAGCTTGTTGGTTTGGTAAACTAGACAATTCATTTTCTAATTTTTCCTTTTCTTCTTTCAATGATAATCGCTCATTCGAATCTAAACTTTTTAATGTCCAGCCGCCTTCACCATCAAATTGTAATACATGCGTATGGAATTTCCTGAAAAGTTATTAACATGATTATTATTTTTAACACCTTCTCTCATGCTAATGGTTCCGGGGTCATCGCTATAGTATATAATCGCTGCATTTCGATACATCGCTGTAGTATATCTTTAACCCGAAAAATATTTGTTATACGTCTATAGATTCCAAATCTGTTTCATTGCCTAGATTAGTTTTTGTATTATGAATACGTACCTAGTCATAAATAATAAAATTTTCAATGGGTTTTAATCGAATATTTCCTGTTCATTTGCAAAGGATTCAAACGACTTTTAAAATAAAAAACTCTGTATGGCTATTACTGGCTGTTCAATGTCATATTTTGCATAATGGACTTATAGAAATTAACACAAACTTATAAAAACCACAATTTACATTTTTCAGATAGATTCAATATTTATCAGAAACAAAGATAGAAAATCTGTCTTCACAATTCAAACACTTTTTATAAAAATATACCAAAATTTGGAATTAATAATGAGTAATTCGACTGCAATATATCACTAGGGCTGATTTGATATTTTATTTTAAACACCTAGTGTCCATAATTATCTTTCATAATTTAATAGAAAATTTTTGATTTATACTCCAAGGGTCATAACATTACAGTTTGACTATTAGAAAGTGATTATTAGTTCTTTTGAAACATCGTGTTTAATCATTGGAATAAATAGATAGATAATTACCATAATGTAGGCCTATGTGTTATTGTCAATAATGTGATGCCTAAATCTTTAGCTGATTGGTACATTTCACTTTCAACATCAATTGATACAGCCGATGTACACTCATCTAAAAGTGCATATTTTGCTCTGGAAATAAATGTAAATAATTTTTTAATAATATTTACAATAATTATAATAAATTATGTCTAGACATAATGTTTATTTTTTAATTACTTATGATAAAATAAACGAGCCATCGCAAGACGCTGTTTCTCCCCACCAGAAAGTGTATCTTTCCAATCTCGTACTTGATCAAAACCATGCCGATCTAAAATATGTTCTAAATACACCATTTTTAATATATTCCTTAAATTATCTTCGGTTACTTGTTTATTAATCATATCAACATATGTATCTGGATAAATAATTTGATCTCGAAGACATCCAATTACCATATAAGGCCTTGTTTAAAGAAAAACAAAACAAATTTAAATTTTTGAAAAATAGTTATATGAAGGAAACTAGTTCCTAATTTCTGACGTGATTAGGTTAAATTCTTAAAAGTAACTTCTCAATTGTCTGCCTGACACTGAGAATAATTTCTCAAAATTTAAGTTTTTATTGATAAATCTATCAGAATTATAATTCCGCCTAATGTAAGGAAAACAGAACATTTTAACATCTTTCTTTTTTAGAAAATATATTTGGTATTTCAGAATGGAGTTTTATCAAAAAAGAATAACTTAATTTAAGAATTTTGCTTTTGATCGGTTTATTTCAACAATAAATCTATAAAGACTACAACTTTATGGAAATAGTCTAATATTCTTCAGTTTCTCGAATTATTATACTCGCTTTCAATATCTGTCATTTAAAAACTGTACGGAAACGTATGTTTAATACAGTTACTAATCAATCATAACTAAATTGATAAAAAAAACTAAAATGTTGCACCTAGTGGACTCTAAAAATCTACTCTTAATACTATTATGGAAATCCTCCCGTTAAAATCTGTAGGAATGGAGACTAGCAATGAACGTAAAAAAATTTTTTGCTTAAAAATCTTTGAAAAATATACATAACAAACATTGCAAAGTCTACGATATTTTTTTGTCAAGTAATCTAAGAGTTACATTTTGACAATGATACAAACCTTTGGGGTATATAAAACATAGCTGTTTTTGGTATATACAATTCACCACTATAAATAGGCCATAAACCACTTAGTATTCTAAATAACGACGATTTGCCACAGCCATTTGGTCCAGTTATTAATAAATGCATACCTGGTACAATATGTAAACTGATACTGGGGCATACTATATCACAATTTGGAGTTATTATTGGTACATTTACTAATTTTATTTCATTATTTACTGTATAGATAATTTTTCCTAAAAGAAAAAAGTGTAATATTACATTAATTTGTTTTCAGTAAATTATATTTCAAATATTATCGGTCGCTTATTTATTATTCCATACAAATAAAATAAAAAATTGACAATAAGTAAATTGAAGGATTCATATTTATTAAAGGATTTGAATATCTTTAGTTGATATATCGACATTAAGACTTCAAATTCATTTTTACAAGAAAAAAAATACCCGCACTTTGCCATTATTTTAAAATAAAATTTATAATAAGAAGATAATTATAAATTTGCAACTTCTCCATTTAAATTTAGTTTTGGAAATGGCCTACAGTTTTAATTTTCAGTTCTTTTTTTTTTTTAATTTTGAAATTTAAAATTTAACAATATGAGAACCTTATTTTGGACATTATATTGTAGTGTACACAATAATTTTCGAATTTTACCTTTAATTACAGGTTGTCCATCCTTAAATTCTAAAGTAAAACCATTCTTACAATTACTTTTCATTACATTTTCAACTATTGCTTTTTTATAAATTCCTTTGGATGTCTCTTCAAAAACTTCGAACATTGTATGAACTCGCGAAGTATAACCAGCGAGTTCAACAATTTCTTTGTAACTAGACATTAACCGTTCAACGGCATCAGCACCAGATGATAATAGATTTCTAGCAGTAGTGAAATATTGTGTTCTTTCACTAACTCCACCATCACCTTGCCGATCTAACAACAAAATAAAATAATGATTATTCAATTCATAAATAGATTTCAAAGTTTATTGTTTTATACCATCACTTTTACTTCTAGACCCAACTTTAGCTAATAATATTGGTAACGAAACAACAAACATTCCAGTACCAGACCACACATATTTCATTAAAAATTGTTCTAGCATGATAAACCATAATTTTTTTCCCAATATTTTATTCATTTGTTCCACTAATCGCGCATACGCATGCCGTAAATGTTGTAATTCAACTTTGTGACCTTTATAAAAGGCAACTTCTTCGGCATTTGCTACTAAACGTGAATGTACGTGCCGTAAATAACCACGACGATCAGCTTCTTCAGCGACTAAAGCGCCAAATTTTGGTGATACCACTCGTAATATGTAACCAGTAACCATCATTACACATGCTGCTAATACAGGACCTAGTCACAAAATTGATATCGGTTTTAAATATTTAATTCATTATTTAAATGTAAACTTTTGAATCCAATATTTAAATCTGAATTTTTACACAATAATCACCAAGTTTTTATAAGGGAGCGGAGTGGCTCAATGGTGGCGCATTTCGTTTGCATATCAATAGTTCTGGATTAGATTTCGTGTGCGTCGGAAATTTTTTTCAAGCTGTGCAATATAAATATCCTACAAATAAAAGTCGTTCGCTAATCTAGATTACAATATTTGGTATCTTATCATTGATTGGGGTAAAAATTAGGCTACCGGGTGAAGTGCTGGCCACACTTCTCGTTATTACAAATGTGCCGTGAACTCGTAGTGAAAAAACGACCTAGCGTACCGAAAACTAGGGCTAAAAATATTTAACTAACAAAATTTAATTTATATTCATTTCTTCGTGGATGTACTACGTCTTTTTACCTATTAAGATCATACTTTACGACTGCGGTATCTTACTCCAAACATATATAGAATGGCGAACAAAATCAGTGATTATGCGTTACTTGTATTTACAATCCTTCAAATTAAAAATTAAATTTTTTATATTTTCCGCTATCAATAATGTAAAGCAAACTTATTCAATAGAAATAAGGATTTGTGGAATGATTTGGAAGACCATTGTTCGCCAGGTTGGTCATTTACACCATTAATAACTATGGACCAAAAAGCATCTTTAATATAAAAAAATCCTAAATTATTTATAAATATCTATTCAATTCAATATATTCCGAATAACAGAAATTAAAAAAAAAAAAAAAAAAAAGAAACCGTACCTGGAATAGCTGCTCCCATACTTTTTGTAGTTCTCGTTAATGCTAATGCAACAAGTAGTAAATCGAAACAGGGTTTTGTAATTTGACTATAAAGGCGTGCTACCGAACTGGATAATGTATCAATATCATCTGTTAATCTATGTTCAGGATTTTCAATACGACCATCTAAGTTACAAACTCGATAGTAACTTGAATTGTTGAAGTATAAATTGTAACTATGTTCAACTAAACGGGATCTGTAAAAAAGAATGAGTGTTGAATTGTAGTCGAAATACGAATCACAATATAAAAATTGATCTAGCGAGCTAGATCTAATAGTATAGATAAAATAGTATTAGCTAATAGATAAAATTTGAAATTTCCTCATGTTCTATTTGAGTGACTTAACAAATAGGTAAAATGTATGGCATATGAATATCATTTTGAATCTTTGAATTGTAATATTTATGTATATAAAAATAAGAACAGTTTAAAAAAACTTAGCATCATTTTTTATCTCTTTATTTAATAAATTTGAATGCATTTGTCTAGCAAATGTAAGGTGACAACTATATTGTTATTTGTTGTATAACTATATTTGTTGTTGATGAAGCCGGTTACTTCGGTCTTAACCAAAATACGGCAGTGTGATCAATCTACCGCTCTTTTATTTTTTAATAATTGATCAAACTGCCACTGCCTGGATTTGTACCAACAACCTCCTGTCAAATTAGTCTAATAGGTGAAAGTATTACTTTGCCTTTATTCACTTAGCCATTCAGCCGGTTTATGATATTATTTATAAAAGACTTCTTTGTAATTTTTAGCCTAATAGAAATGTAAAAAAAAATTATTAACGAATGAATTTGTCCAGAAAAATTATGTACTCACTCTTTGAAAAAGAAAATGTAAAAAATGGAATTTTCGACTTAAATTAAGAAAAATCGAAAAGATGTATTTAATTCATCATCATAACTAAAAATTCTAACAAAGAAATATTAAAATGGGACGATCAATATGATTAAATTTAGAAATAATTTATATAATAACATTAATTATATATATATTAAAAAAAAAAATGAAAATTTATAAATTTCTAGAATACAAATTATTATAGTTCTAATTCAGAGGGTTTTTAGGTGACTACTGTATACATTCACTAATTAATTAACACAATGTATATAAAAAAAAGTATTATGAAGCTCCACACGATATCTATATCTATAAACCAGATAAAGATAATTAATTAATAAACAATTAAATAAATATCTCAGAGTAAAGTGATACACAACTACAAAAAAATTAGATCAAATTTCGAAAATATTTCTACGCACAGAGAAGAGGACGTTTTTATGAATATCACAAACTTTTCTGATATACAAGTAAAAATACTTTGACTCCAAAAATACAATGTATTAGAAAGAAAATTTTAATTAGATAACAAAAAATTAAGGAATTAAGTTTTTTTAAATTTTATTTTCTAAAGTTATAGAATATTCAGTCATATGTCGAGTATCTAAACAATTAACTCTGTTATTTGTTATCTTCACTTGTTTATTTTTAATATAAAATGTCAAGAGTAAAATTTCACTTTAATCTTAATTATTTGATTACGAGAGAGATTTCGATATATATTTTTAAAACAACCACTGATATTCCCTACAGGCAGGCGTCCGTAGCATCCTTCTTTTTTAGATCCATCCCTGCGATTAGGAATCGTATTCGTACCGTATCAAAGCGCTACGAGTAGTTTGATCTGTACTCGACTGTAAGTGTAATTAGTAAGTTTTTATTCTGTTACTTCAGGCAAAAAAGAAGTAACTTAAAAAATTCGTCTATCCTCTAGGGAAGAACATTTGTGCTTTTCCTTAGCGACGTCCTTCATAGCTTTTTAAGACTTCATAACTTTCAGTAACCATAGCAACGCCTGGAAAAAATTTGAAATACGGCGAGAATAGTAATTTCATACTCGTAAATTTGAAATAATATTTTTATTATTTTTACACTAGTCAATGCATAGAGGTAAAAATAAATATTATTACGAGAATATTGTGTAAAAGCAATGTAAACAATCTTTGTAACCACAAAAATTTTAAATGTAATTAATCAAATAATAATTTTAAATAATTCACGATAATTATTGTTGATTAATTAATTAATTACATAATTCTAGTGAATTAACATAATTCACGCTAAATTATATAAATTTGCATTGAAATAAGTTTTTGAAATAAGTACACATTTTAAATTTGATTTTAATCAAGCTTTTTTTTTTATTCTTACAGTATTTACAGTATCTAAAATTCGAAATTACTGCTATACGTCTATAGATTCATATCTTTTTTCAATATAGTTCGATAATTTTATATGTATTAAAAGAGGGAAAGGGTCAAGGTTTTTTGAAAGAGAAAATTTTACAACATCCAAAAAGTTGAAAGACTCTTAAAGAAAAATAAAATTTTCCTAAAGTTATATAATTGAACAAAAAAATTTTCTGATCATAAATTCGTTTTAAAACTTGTAGATTCCAAAAAACAACTTAAATTTGAAAAACGTACAACGGATTTATATTATTATTATTTTTTTAAAGTATTTTTTTTTTTGTTATGCTTGTGGTTTGTAACAATTAGAAAGAAAGATTGGAAAATTCGGGAGTTTTTGAGTTGATTCGTTTTTCAAAAAATCTACAATTTTTTTTTAAATTTTCGGAATTTACATTTAACTGATAATATTTCCTGATAATGTAAAAAATCGATCCGATAAACATTTTCCGAGCTAAACGCATATTTGTAAAGACTTCTCGAACTGAAGTTATGCGAAGTATAGACAGTTTAAACGCGTTTTCTATCTAAAACTATCAAAATCGGTGACCAAAATTTAAAAAAAAAAAAAACGATTCAATCGACCGGTTTGAAATTTTTACACAACTTTCTCACATATATTATTCAGGTTTTAATTGAAGGTGAAGAACCATTTTTTACTCTTAGTACACACACTAGACTAGCCTGCGCTGTAGGCTTTAACCACTGCCCCTGCGAGTCCGACCTCAATCTGCTTGAAGCACAAAGGCAGATGGAAACAGCCCTGTGTATCAGGCCTGTCAAGCATCTCGTAGTACCCAATTATCCCTCAGTAAGGGATATGCCAAGGAGTCTTAATTCTGTATGCCACCAATAGCCAATTATCTCGACTCGGAGCCAGGGTAGCGCCCTAATTCACTAATAAGCCTGGTTGACACAACCTTAATATTGAACATGATTTAGTTTTTGATACCTAGTTTTCTAGGTATCAAAGATCTATCCAATAAAAGATTTTTTTTTGGATTTTTGATTTTGGATGAACTAAACGACGTTCAAGAGTTCTGCTAGAGCACACTGGATCAATATTTTTAAAGATCATTAGTGTCATTATAATCTTAGATGTTGCCACTGAAAGTATCAATACTATTGGATTTTGTACAATAAAATACCTTTTCAGAAAAAATTAATAAAAAATGTCTTTTTTCGGCCTTCTAACTGGGTATAACCTCTTAAGTATTTCAGAGAGATAAGAAGTGTTATACAAAGAGTGCTGTGGATAAATGGAGAAGTATGTCTAGGTATTGCGCAGTTTTGAATCTACATTCTTTAGTGTAATTTTCATTAGTATATTTGAATTGGGCAAGTAACAGTTGGTGTATTTTAAAAAGCGGATTATTCCTATACATAAATGAGTTCAATTAGGTGATTTCAAGGAGAGTAGAGGTGGGGGTTTAATGCGAAGATACGTATATTTCCGTTCTCCATGAAGATTGCATATAGCAGATTTAAAAGTCAAATCTTAAAATTAACACATTTATGTGCGTATACTGATGACATCGGATTGATAGCTCCTACCAAATTACGGTTGTTAAATCTGTGTTATTCAGAAGCATAGAAGAAAAAGCTAAGGAAGTCGGTCTCACAATCAATTACAAAAAACACAATACTTGACAAAACACAAAACCCAGCAAATCTTGAAATTGATAATAGAACTTTCAAGAAAGTAACATCCTTCATGTTACCTTGAATACTTGCTCGATACAAAAGGCAATGTTCAATGTTCATCAAAGAAATAATACAAGCTGGCTTATTATACATTCAAGAATACATTCAGGGCCTATTATGCAAATATAAATCTCTTAAAAACAAACTATTAAATCACAACGAAAAAATGCAAATTTATACATCACTAATTCATACAGTAGTGACATATAAAAAAGGTAATTAGTAAGATATATGGCGAAGTGTCAGAAAGTGACGAATGGAGAATGCGATACAACACGGAAATAAATTACATTTGGCAAAATCAAGACATTGTCCGTCTCATCAAAGCATGTAGAATTAAATGGTTTGACCACATACGCATGGACGACTTCCGAATACCAAAAGATTACTTAATGCCAAAGTTTACAACACAAGGAGACGAGGGAGGCTCAAAATAAGATGGATGGACAATGTTACGGATCATCTCCGAATTATGAGAACAGACTGCCATGGAGGTCAATTGTTAAGACGGCCAGGGCCCACCGAGGGCTGCAGTGTCATTTGGCCAGGTCAGATCTGATTTAAAAGTCATAATGTAATAGTTAATTACATATATATGCACCCAAAGATGTAATGTACTTACCTAAATGCAATAGTTAATTTATTTTCTAAATATCGTATTAATGAATTGACTCCTGTAGCTGGTATCGCTATTGCAAACCATTTTAATAACATTAGGAAAAAGTTATTGACATCTCGTCGCACCATATATTTAACGATAGCACCCTCCATTGTGGCAACATATATACTCAAAAAGGTACGTATTATTAAACATACAGTATGCACGCTCAACAAACCAGTTTCATGGCATACTAAACTTGGTATCATGATTTTAATTAATGTTAAAAATTGTTTCACAAATTTCTCATCCAGTCCAGGTAAGCGTCGTCGTAATTTTGAGATTTCAATTTCTGTTGCACTATTAAGTAAATTACGTTCATCATTATCAGATTGTGTCCCACTTTTTGCATAATTATTATTCTCAATTTTTGTTTTTTCATTATTTTGACAATATAAATGTTTCTCAATTAATGGATACGTTATTTTGACACCATATAAGAATAATGTTGTTCCAACAATGGTTGTTGTAACGACATTTTTTGGTAAATTTAATTCTTTATAAAGTTCACTTGATTTATCAAGGATTTTTGATACGACTGTTGGCATTATGTTTTTGCTTCTTGTTTTTGGTTCAGGTATATTATTATTTTATTGTGTTACGTATTTTAGTTGTTTTCGTTAATTTTTCATAACAAATTTTTTTTTATCACAGATTTTGTTTCACTTTGTGTTTTGCGGACTATATTGTAGAGGCACCACTGGATATTTCTTAATTCTGAAATTAAAAAGATAAAAATTAAAATTATATTCAAAAATTTATTAAAAATTATAATAATCTTATAATATATAATTATTTAATGAATTGTGTGGTAAGAAAATTTAATTAAATATTTTTATGATATCATTCATAAAATATTAATGATTTAAATATTTATAAGAAAATTATTATAGAATCAACTTCTTAATGAGAAATTATCAAGCTCATAAACATGCCATTCATAGATTATTTTAAGCATTGTCATAAAAGTCATAGATAATTACAAGTTATTGTCTGACTTGATTTAACTTACAATTTTCTTAAAGAATACTGACAAATTATGAAAATAATACAAATTTTATTATTCACATTTTTATAACTTAACATAGAAGTTTCTTAATTTTTATTTGGAAATTAAAAACCAATTCACTAACAAAATTTTGATATATATATATATATTTATAGAATCACCCAATTAGTTCATTTCCATCTGTTCGTCCATCCACCCGTCATTATGAACGAAAAATGAAAAGAGATAGCGAGCTGAAATTTCTTCACCTACGAAAGTAGGTTTAAATTCGTTAATGAGAAAAATCGGATAATGCGATCCAAAGGATCCATATCTCAAATTTTAAACCAAGATAGAAGAAAATTTCATTTCAAAACAATCAACCTTTGTTTGTAACAGTTTTTAAGTAAACTCTAATAAACACAAATTTAATTATAATAAATATTATTGTATAACAAACTATTGTAACCATGTGATATATGTTTTAGTGTATTTTATGAATGTTAATAACTAAATAATAGTTCACAATCATACTAAACAATATGTTAAGTGTATAAACAATTAATACTGTTAACTGTTACATTTACTTGTTTAACAAACAAGCGAAAATTCTTTTTTAGTCATAAAAAATTAAAATAACTGAAAATAATAAAAAAAAAGTTATTAATACCTACTTTGTAATTTTTACAATTGATAACATAACTACAAAAACACTTAACTTTTAAAAAATATTGAATGACAGTACTTTTGATTTTTGATAAATCAGTTTTACGCTTTCAACAATTGCTACCTACTAAAAATACATCAATTTCACGTTTATTGATAATTAAAATTTTTATTACTTTAAATTTACACATCCGTAATTTATGAGGCTGACTCAATACATCAATTTTGATAAAGTATAATTTTTTTTTTTTTTTTTTTTGATTAAATTCATTATAATTATACATAATAAAATTTAAAAACAAATCAAAGTTTCAATATATTTAAATAAAAAGAGTAAATTTATTTAATTGAAAAAATAAATTTATTGTTGGAGAAATTTTTAGTATGTATGCTAACAGTGTATTAGTATATTTCGATTCATTTAACGTTTTCCCTTCATAGTTTTTTCGAATAGCTCTGATTAACTTGAAAATTTAGCGCTAATTCTTAGCAAAAAGTATCACTAAAGCATATATCAAAATGGAAATACTTTCCGTATTATTGGCAATTAAAAATATCCTTTTAGTCGAGTGTGAAAGTAAAAGTTTAGTAAAAAAGAAAATTTTTTCCCAGCAAACTGATTTCGACTCTTTATTATATAAAAGTTAATGAAATTTATAGTTTGAGTGCCCATAAGTGTATGATATGGTTAGTGTAAAAACTTTTTCTACGAATATTCTAAAAAGTCGACCGTTTTGTTTTTCGGAGTCTGTAAAATGTTCGATTGCGACCAAAAGTTTTAAACTAATGTATATACGTTTCTTCCTTATTGTAATAGGAAAATCATTCAATAACAAATGCAATTTTGTCTATACGTGTTGGGTTTATGGATATGTGATGATGTATTATTTTAAATAATTGAATACTTTATTCATTGGAAGATATTCTTTTATTCAAATAGAGTTTTCAGAAGTATGTCTTAACACCATCAAGGATCAGAGAGAACTTACTACTTACTACTATATTTCTACAGTTGTCCTTTTTTACATCGTGTAACATTTTGTTTATTGGGTTTTTCCAACACACCAATGTACCTAGTTTTTATGACAGGATGCTCGAGCACTTTAAACTATCTTTCTCCGAAATAATAAAATAAAACCTTTTTCAAAAAGGTAAACATGTGTTCAACAAATGTTACTTAAAAAGTAAATTTTCCCATTGAAATATTAAAATCCTTAAAAATATAGTATCGTAAAATACAAAGAGAATGATTTTTGTAAAGACGAATTCAATATTTCAACAATACGTAATAAAATGAATATTCCGTTGCCCGACAAGCTAGTTTTCCTAGTTTCAAAGAATTACCTAAGTTCATTTTTTTTATCTGGATGACCGCCTCCATCATTATTATAACTAAAAAACGAAAAGAGATAGCGAGTTGAAATTTTGGTCGCTTATTCTAAGCCTGAACAGCGATTCGTTGATGAGTGAGCATCATTACTATCGGATTTATTACGAGATCAATAATTCATTAATAATTATTACAAACATTTAAACAATTGAATTCATGTTTTTTTCCTGACTATTCTATGACTTTTTCAGCGAATTCGAAATTCTCTAACTATTCCCTTCCAGTAGATTAGCTCGAAGCTCCGGAAGAAGTATATTTTTTCCCATTTATTTAGGTATTCATTTATGGGATGAATTTACCGGAAGACATATTCAAATGAATAGAAAGCTTTGAAACATAATTTTAGATTTAGATTATGTCAAAAAGATGATTTTTCAACTACTAAAGTTATATAGTGACTACAATGAGTAAATATTCAATCTATACAACAACAGTACACTGCAATCATAGTTGTTTATCCATCCATGTTCTGACTGTATCTGTTGTTGCTTAACTTTGGTGATCGGTTGAGATCGGTAATTACGTTACGTCAGTGGGGGGTATACGTGTAAGATATTTGAAGATTTAGTCCAGATATTTGAACGGTTAAAAATGGTGAATCCTGAAAGAAATTTTTCTCACTACGAGGAAAAAATAGGTCCTCTTGTTTATAAAATATTGATGTGAGCAAGTCCCTTGGAAACTCGTTATACACAGATTAAAATAGCATCAATTTGAGGGCCACAAAGCACAACATGATTACATTTTTGCTAGCAGATAAAGAAAATTGTATATAAACACTTTTTAAATTAAAATTGCGAGCCATTGTGTTTTTTAATAACAATTAAAATAGCATGATTTTCAAAAATTGTTACCTATGATTAATAAAATTTTTTTTGTGAAATAAAAATTTTTCCTAAAAAACTATTTTCTGAAAAGATCAATTTTTTATAGTTTATGGTCAAAATTCTGATAGTCTAATGAATATTAAAAAAGTTTTACGGACACAATAATAAATATAGACCAGGGTAGATTCCTTTAAAATGGTAAAAAGTGAAAAAAAATTATAGTAGGATGAAACCCATTGGAAACGGAAGAGAATATATTCATAATGAAAGGAAACATAATTTACGGGCTAGCTGATGTCGGCAAATGAAAGAGTTTTTAAGGGTAAAAACGGTTTATCTCGAAAGTTAAATGGCAAAGTTGTAGGTAAAAGATCTATAACTTTTTTGTTTACACTTTTTTCACATAACCTCAAAATTTTTCAATTGAAAATTAGGGTGTTTTTATCTACATTTATTCAAAATAAGGTATAAAAAACATCACAGTGTATTTGAAACATAAAAAAGTAAGTTTTCACCAAATTTCGATAAAAATAAAAACCCAAAACCTTATAAATTGGAAACGGAAGATCCAGTGGATTGCATACTACTATAATTTTTTTTAGTTTCAAAAATTATCGACCCTGGTCTAATATAACAAAACTTAAGAGCCAATAAGAAGAAACATATTCCCATTCATTCGTTTATTCGAAGAAAAAAAATATGTTTACAATTTTTAATGTAACATTCTTACACTTCCAGCCCATCTACTAAATTTTTCTCGAATATTAAGAGCTTTCATTGGTCCGAATGAGATAAAAAATTGTGGATCATTTTAAGGTTTAATGACGTCTTCTAAAGTTCATTTATTTGAAAAAACAATATAAAAAAAAATATTGCGGTTTTAAGCGTATTTCATATCAAATGGTGTAATAAAAATCAATCTTTTAGACCGATAATTCGACATTATAAAATTTATACAAAATTTTAAATATATTAACCAACCGGTTTTGTAAGTAAAAATATTTGCTAAAATCATTTAATTATGTGAGTACGATGGATAATATGATTTCATATTATAAAGGCCTTTGTCCCATTCATTGCAAATGCCTAAAGCGTGAACCGTTAATATTATATAAAATAACAGTTATATCAGTAACGGTAAGTTAATACACATTTCTATATTATAAGAGGTATTCAATAAAATATCCAGAAATCATTATATGGATTTCAAAAATCTTCTCTAATGTTTTAGTATAGGGTGTTAGTATTAGTAAAGTCTTGGCACACTTTCTAGATTATTAGTACTATACAGACCATATATAAGGACTTAATATAGCCGCCATCCGAAATAAAATAAAATATTTTTTTTATTAATAAATATACGAAACATGCTATAATAATTGATAAAAATTCACATAAGAATTTAATTGATATAATTTAGCAAGGATTATAATTAAATAATTAAAATAATGTAATAAATAAAATATTATTTGACTAGTACTCAACTGTCACTAGATAATACCAACTTTAAATGATTTTCAAAACATAACCCTGAACTGTCAACTTTATTTTTTATATCGTGAATTCTTTATTTTATTTTTTTTTTAATTTTAATATAAATATAAAAAATATTTTTTATATTTATTAATGTTCAATATCCTTTGGTTGTTATATATTATTTATAAGTGTATTAAAAACGCTATGTTACTATTTGAAATGGGCTCGCTTAACGGAGCCACCATATTTTTTCCCTAGTAAATATGAAGGAGAGAGATAGAAGCCACATGTCAATATTGAAAAATTAATTACATCAAAAGTACGTGGTAAATTATTTTGAAATTTTTTCAGTGTATATTTGGGATATAGTTTTATCAATTAAAAAGTTTTTTTTCGCGCAGTCAACTTTACCAATTTTCTACAAACCTTCCATTTCCGGTATTATTGAACAATGACACTCATAAGAGCTCGTGTATTTTTGCTAAACTTTATTTAATTATATATCTTAAACAGTGTGGTAAAAAATCTGATTTTTTTTCTATAGGTGCATTTAATTATAATCTTTCGAATAAACACAAACAAATATTGGGTTAACTTTAAGTCATTTGGGTACCAAACTACCTTAAAAAAGACAGAACTAAAATTCATGCGAGATGTTGTAACTCGAAACGAAACGCGATAGTGATCTGAAATAGGGTATTCTAGATCTAAAAAGTGATTTTGTGAATGGGAAAACCTGGTCAATTGAGAATAAATGACAGAAGAAAAGTTCAAGTACAAAAAAATATTTATTTCTTAAGAACAAAAAACTTTTCCCTAAAACAGTTTTTCATTCAAATATAGCTAATACACATTATTTAATTATAATTACCAATTATATAATATGCATTTTAAATTATAATTAATGTGATCATAAATTCAAATATTATCAAAGAGAATTTTAGAATTTTCAGTATAAATTTCGATTTTTTGTCCCCATTTTAAAAATACGTATTTCGAATAGTCATTATCAGTATGAATTAGATAATCGTAATAATACTCCAAACAGCAAGGAATTGCTAATTTGATGGCAGTTGTAATTGGTAGCACGTAATTCATACTGATGGTGATTACTTTGTCGTCGAAATCCGTATTTATAAATGTACAAAAATTTTTACTCTATGAAATTAAGGCAAAAAATCGAAATTTTATAAATAATACACATAGTTCAAATATTTGTCACGTGTGTATTTTAACAAAAATATTCATTTCAGTTATATATACGCCAAATTCTGTGGATCGTACGTAATTATTTGTAAAATAAATTTCAAAACAAAACATAAAAAAATAATATAATTTATTATATTTATATTATATTCTGTTTGAATAATTAATATTAAAGAATGTATTTAAATTATATGCTATGACGAAAACTTCTAGAAAAATGCATAAAATAAAAGAAAACAAATATATTATTTGATTCGGTAATGATAACATATTTTTAAAAAGTAAATTTTTTTTACGAAAATCTGACGCGTGATGTAATCTTTAGATATTATCTGTGCAATTAAAATGGCAACAAAAAGTTGTAAAAAAACTTACGAAACTTATATTTACATGTCTTATTTAACTACCGTAAAATTCAAATACACATTTTCCAATTTACACACGTATAAAAATTATTATTTTAAATTGAGAATTCCCATTTTCTTTTATAGTTTTCAGAATAAGATCCAGATCTCTAACATTGTTTATTTAAGTAATAAATTTATTTAGTAAATGAAAAATTTTCTAATTCAAGAAAATAAGCTTTTGATTTTTGTACTGACTTTGATGCACAAATCTATTGTTGGTACAACGCGAATACATCATGTTTTGCATGAAACCACTAATTTATAGCCGCCTCTATGTTTTCCCAACTATGAAAATGAGCCTGTAAAAATATCAAATCAATCCAGAACTCTAATTTAATAATATAAGGTATATTAATTTGAACACTCTAATATTATTATTTTAAAATTTTACATACTCATATTTGATTAGAGCAAAAAATTATTTTTAACTTTTTAGTTATAGTATTGCATTTTTACAATTTTTCAACAAGATTCAATTTTATTTTTGAGATAATTTATTCTTAAGAGGTCAGTTTATACAACTTCTGCATGACGAAATTTTTTTTTTACTGATTAAATGTTTATTATTTGGAAATATAAACAGACTGATATGATATCATCGATTCAAAAATTTCTGCAAAATATATTGCAGTACTATAAAACAGGTGCGTAGCAAAATATTTTTGGTACAATAGCCAGAATTAAATATGCATACATTCCAAGATAACGCATTACCTATCAATTATTAAATTTTTTAGCTCATCTGGTTTACGTATAATAAAGGTAAAATCAGTCTTCAATGGTGTTTTATAAGACAAACCAATTTGTTTAATTAATAGCATAGTGTCCGTGGGGTATTCACTGGGTTGGACAAGATTATATATTATTTCTTTTAGCTTTAATATATTAACCTTAGTACCTTCATTGAGCAGTAAACCTCACTCACGGAGACATTCTAATCTTATTAAGAGAGAAATATAGGTCACATCTCTTTATCGTAATTGGTTTTTGTTCCGATATACAATATTAAATTCATCAAACTGTTAATGAGAAGAAACATAAATTTTGGAAATTTGTTATTACGAAGCCCTGGTGGCCCAATGCGGCTATACAGTAAATTTCCTGAAATTAGCGTGTGTAACAAATTTCATAAAGATCGAAAAACGCAAGTTTTCGTAATCACTTTCCATTGGACAAAAAGGGACTAATTCCTTTCGGCTGAACAGCACTCAATTCAATGAAGTGTATAAGTATGATTCAACATCATAAACAATAATATAATTTTGTTTTGAAAGAAAAGTGTTTACAAAAACTAACGCGTTTGTGGTGTCTCGTTAATAGCGCTGCGTAGTGTCCTGTTGTCAATTTGCGCATAATCATTCATAGGTTATATTACAAAAAATGTCTTGCAAATATTGTAATACTTCTAAACGGGGTATTTCTCTTAATTTGTTACTAACTAATTAAAGTGAACATTTAAACGAATCAAAGTATTTTATAAAATATAACAGAAATTTTTGGAACATTCTAGAAAGTTGCTTGACTTTTCAAACATGGCACAAAGTTTTGACTCTTACCCACAGAAGGAACGTCAAACATTATATATTGCTAAAAATTAAGAAAAAAGCTAAAAAAATTTAGCACACAAACATTATGGTAAAAATCAAATGTATGTTACGTTGGTTGCTACCGGAACCCTAAATAAACAAGATTTTTAATAAATAATAGCTGACGTTCTACTGACGTACAACAAAACGTGACATTTTCTTATATAAAGAAAAACATAGTCTCTTTTATTTTTATATAAAGACATATAATATTAGTTTGGTGAAATTAATACAACCAAACAAAAAAACAAAAAAATTGACTTTTTAAGGTTAACTTGTTGTTTGCATGCAATATTGTTTATATTATAATTGTACTAAAGTTCATTTGGCAAACTACTTTGTAACTCTATGGGCACCGTGCATCAAAATGTTTTCATTTGTTTCTATGGTTAGGAAATTTGTACTAATCCAATTTCTTCGATCCATCTTAGAATTTTCAACCCAATAAATTCAATTAAATATCATTTTTTGTAATTATTCAATAATTTTTGTTTGACATTAGCTAAACAGTACATGCAAACAATTGAACAAATAATAAAATTTTCTAGAATGTGAATGTTTTATTACAAATTTTAGACACTCGTAGCGTATCAATCGATTAAGAAGTTCCTTTCACGTACTATGACGGTACGGATAAATAACATGGAAAGAAAAATACTTTTTGAAGTTTTATTATATAGATATTAATTTTAAATTAAGTTTATTAAACTTTTAAATACTTGTTTGGACAGAGTAAAATATTATTAATGTTTTTTAGTGTTATAAAAGCTTTATAAAAACATTAATTGTATTTATTTAAAAATCTATTTTCTATTTAAATATTTAATTAAAGATTAAAAAAACATGTGTTTGAAAATCAATTTGACTTAACGCTTTTTACAATCATGTCATAAAATTTTATTGTCATATGCCCTTCTGCGTTTTTTATTTCTTTATATCAATTCAAATTACCTACATTTAATCCGCAAAAATAAAAAAAAATAAAAATATTTAAACGCAAACATAATATGTATGTATAAATAACATGGAAAGAAAAATACTTATTGAAGTTTAATTATATAGATATTAATTTTAAATTAAGTTTATTAAACTTTTAAATATTTGTTTGTATAGGGTAAACTATTATTATTGGTTTTTTAGTGTTATAAAAGCTTGTGGTTTATAAAAACATTAATTGTGTTTATTTAAAAATCTATTTTCTATTTAAATATTTAATTAAAGATTAAAAAAACGTGTTTTTGAAAATCAATTTTACTTAACGCTTTGTACAATCGTGTCATAAAATTTTATTGTCATCATCATTTAATCCGCAAATATTAAAAAAAAAAAAAATATTTTAACGCAAACATAATTGCGGATCAAAAATACCATAATAATAAAAACATCAAAAGCAAATACAATTGTGGGCAACAAAAGGTAGGCAGACAAGAAAACGACATAATGATAAAGCTAGTAAATATTAATACTTTTGAAATGAAATATTAGTAATTGTGTTTAAAGAACATTTTTTACTACGATGCATGGATTTATTGTGTACGAATATGCGATTTGCACTTTGATTTTTGATAGAAAATCTTCAACGGTTTCCAATCTTTTGAACCTAAGCCAATTTTACAAAATGTGTTTCATTGATTTGGCTTGCTGTGTATAAAAATGTTTACAAAAGTGATAAAATAACAAGTGAAAATAAAAACTAACAGAGTTAATAGTTTAGATACTCTACATATGGCCCAATATCATTGTTTGAGCTATTTTTAATCATAAGCATTCATAAAATACTCTAAACATCCAGTCTATACAGTTATAAATACATAAATAATAAAAATAATGTGTATTGTAATTATATGTGTTAATTAGGTAAATTTGAGATAAAATTGTGGCGAATGCAAACATTTTATGAAAAAATGTTTCAAACAAAAATTGTGTCTTTTAAAGATATATTTTTTGTTATTGAATTTTTCTTCTATCTGTTATTATTTGAAGGCTGGCTCATGGATCCATTGAACTCACGAACCTACTTTTTATGTCTAGAAGTCGCCAACATTCCAACTAGCTATCTCTTTTCGTTTTTGTTTTTGTAACTAGATGCTTCTATGAACACCCATACCTAAATTTTCGTTGTGGGTTCAATATTTTCTAGCGTTACAAACTTTATACTAAAATTAATATAATTTGACAATTTGTATATATGTCGAGTTTAAAAATCAGGGTGGCCACAGAAAAATGATTATAATATTTCCTGATGATTTTTCAAGTTTAGATTTAAAGTTTTTATTGTACTTTTTCAAATCAAAATTGGGCACAATAATTTTCCAACCGCATTTGTTTAAGAATTAAAAAATTTGTAAATTAAAAAACAGATTTATCGTAAATTCAAAGATATTGATGGTAATAAAACAGCGAATTTTATCTTAATTTCAGATACCTAAAAGATTAATAGTCGCAAAGCAAATAAATATAAACCAAATTGTAGTTTGAGAACGATCGGCGTTATGCTATAAAGCTTGGAAATTTATTTTTTTTTTTTTTTGTGATGAAATAATTAAGCTTAAATATTCAAATTACTGGTGTAATATAATTTTAATTACAACTTCATGATCATTTTAAAAATAAATAATTTTTAATGATTTTATGAAAAAGCGGTATAATATTTTACAGATTATTTATTGATTCATTCGAAATTACTATATGTAAAAGTTAACTTGTTTACAAGTTCAAAGTTTAAAGATTTTAATTTCATATAAGATAAAATTCAAAGAATATAAAAGATCCTTATCTTTTTGTTTGTGTTTTAATTTATCTTATAAAATTACATTATAATTTTTATTAATACGAAATAACTACTCAAATGAGTGCATGTTATAAGTACAACATGTAATTTTAATTTTATATAAGACTAACAATACCCGTCCAGGCTTCGCAAGGGAATTATGAAGTTATCAAAAGCCAAAAAAACTTATAAACTGTATTTATGTTATAACACGATAAAATTATTTAGATAATATATTATACTGAAATAGGTACACTAAATTATAATTTTATAAATTTTAACACATAATACCGAAATTTGACTAAAATATGTAAGGTCTTGTCGTGGACTTTATTAGATAAATAAATATTTGTTAATGGCTTCTTCCTCTACGAAAATTCTAGGATGTTTCCATAAACTTGTAATTGACGGGCATGCTAATCAAAAACGATTTTGATTAGCATGCGACAAAACGGAATTTCCATTGCTCGACAACTTTAAAATTGCTATTTTTACAATTTTTAGGTTTCTAACTACAATAACAAAAATTGGAAGTCTATTAATTCTGCATAGAAAATGACTAAACCGATTTTAGACTGATTTTGCATTACACTTCATCGATTTTAAGATACCAACAACACATCGAATAGGATTGGTCTCAATCAATATCGTTTTTCTTGTTCCAGATAATGGAGTTTTAACCTTTACTCCAGCCTTTCAACGAGAACGACGTGTTAAAAACAAACTGGTAAATAGGTAAAATTTTTAATAATATAAAATATACTGCCAATAATGGACAGAGAACTTTCTCGTGATGTAGGAATATGTTTACTTTAATAGCTTTATGTTTGCAAAAACTTGAGCAGATAAATTGTTATCTGGATATGGGTTAGAAAAATTCATTTTGTACATTTCAATTGCATACAATTTTCTGTAGCGGTAAGTAAGCATCTTAATAAGATAACTTTTACATTTTTTACATACTTAAAAAACCATGAGTCAGAGAGAGACAGCGATACTTAAAGGTAAGCGACGCATACTTATTAACAATTAAAAAAAAGATATAAACAATGAAATTTTTAAAAATCTCTTTTAACAATATTATTAACAATTGTATAGAGAATTAAAAAAAAAATATTACTTAGACATTATGTTTTTTTTAAATATATTTTTCATGGGTCGAAAGTACCCAAATTTGAGATTTTTCAAACCTTTAAAAATTCATATCTTTAAAAATATTAACTTTATCGTTAAAAGTCATAGGACCTTTTTTATTGGTATTTCAATAAAGAATATAAAAAAAATTGTCCGGTTGAAAAATAACAATTCCTTGCAATTGTTTAAACAATATGGCACCGGGTTGCGCCATGGCAACATGCATTTATATCATTAGGAGGGCAATTTGAAGAGAATCGTATAAAAAAATTGAGGTGGAATAGTTTTCGGTACTCATGCGCCGATTCCTGCGAGACTATGTATATTTATAGCATTTTATGAGTGTTAATCAATAAAAATAGTTCCAATATTGACACTAAACTATATATCGAGCATATAAACAATTTACACTGTTAATTATTATTATCATTTGTTTTATTGTCAATATTGATCAATGGTAAAATAAAATCCATACAAAATATCCTTCAGATAATAAAATAAATGAATTGTCTATTATGAAAACAGGAAAAGCAAAAATACTTCCGATTTCGAAATATACATATTCTAGGTAAACTTAATATGGTATTTTTACTATAATTGATATTACTTAAATATTATGTTTAGACATTTGTAACTACTATAAATTTTGTCGATCAAACAAACATAGTCCCGGTGTCCAATAACTCATTTTTATTTGTCATCAAAAATAATATTACAAAAGATCTTAAAAACTATAGTAGCCTAGCTAGCCTATGGTACTGATAAAGAGACTTGCACATACTCTGACATATTATTTATTTTTTAAATCATTTTAAAATCACTGGCAATATTATAAAAATTATAATATTAACAAGATTTATGGGAATGACGTAATGAATAAATTATTTATCTCCAAATCTCTTTGATTCAATTCAATAACTTTTATTTTCATTTCATTAATAATTTTATTTTGTTATTTAATATATTTCATTACAAAACTTTCATAAAAAAAAAATTGTTCATTTAATATAAAATCAACTGTGGTAGTATAACTCCTACAGATCAGACCAATGGTATGCACTCACTAAGTGAGAAATAATCGGATAAAATGTTTATAAATTATAGTAGAAAAAACATAGGTGCATTGGTACATCCAGCGAAACGAAATGCAAAAACTTCATTCTTTGGTTAGAGAATTAATAAGAAATTTTGTGATTTACATAGAAATTATGTACTTCTAAGAATTTTAAAAATTTAATTATTTTGGAAATTTTTTTTTTTGAAATTTCATAAAATGCATAGCCCAAAACTTTCAATATATATAATATTGATTTTGAAAAATATAACCTAAACTTAGTTATTTTTGTCGAAGTTTTGAAAAATTATACATAATCTATCACTTATCGCACTTTTAATACTTTTTATGAATTTTGCATACTTTTCGAATGAATCGCTTCACCATAATAAAAAACTCACAACTGTTAGTAGTTGGCCATTAAAAATGGTCATGTTTATGTTGCATTATTAAAAATTAAAGTAATGAAATCTTATGTATTTGGAAGAAAATATACTTGAATAATACGCACAGACAGACAATAACTTAAATCATAAAAAATTTTCAAAACAAAAGAACCGCCTTAAAAAAAAATTAACTAAAAAATAAAAATAATTTTTAATTAAAAACTTCTATAAATAATTACCTAGTGACCAATTACCCTTCTCAGCCGCCACCAACGCATTAATTTCTTAGATAAGTATATGATTGGTGCTGACTTCGAAAGGTAATTGATCACAAGGAAATTACTTATAGTAGTTAAAAATTATTAGTTCAGTTTTATTCAATGCGGTTCATATTTTTATTTTTTTTTATTTGGTATTTTTTACTTTTGAGTGTTGAATACAGTTTTTTATTTTTTACTTTTGAGTGAACGAATAATTTTTCATTTGGATGAAATTTAATCACTAAAAATAGTTTTTGCCTTTGGAGACAACAGGTCTGAAATTAATTGAAATGAGGCCACACCAGCTTTAAAAAAAAAAAATCAACGAAATCGGTTCACCCAGTGGAAAGTTCTGAGGTAACAAATATTTAAAAAGATATTAAATATTTTTCATAAATAAATGACGATAAAGAAGTACGGCCTCTTTATACGAATAGAGTGTTACCGTAAGTGAGGTCTATCGCTCAAAGGAACTGACAGTTTATATTATGATCTCTTTTATCATCAAAATAATGATAAGCTGTAGAAATTTGACAAAAAAAATCTCATGTGCTATTTTAATATTTTGGAAGATATTTACGATACGTTTACTGTTCTAAAACTCTAAATAAAATAGAAATAATTTATTATAATGAAAGTTGTAAAAAATAAATTAATAAATTTTCTATAATTAAAATTAATGGATTTACAATACCATAATTTATTTATTTATAAAGTTGTTTTATGTGGTAAAAGCTACTACAATTTATTTTTATTTTTTGTGGTGAATAAAATGAGTCTTTCTACGAGAAAGTATATTGTTAATTTATAAATAAGCAAATTAATTCGCAACAAAAACTTCCTTAAAAGACAGTTTTTTATAGAAAATAAAGTGTACTACAACAATTATGACATTAATGACAATACATATTATATAAACATATAATTAATCTGTTCAAATGCTTTGATCTGGAATTATGGCGAATCTAATCAGTTTATGAAAAAAATATTTCAAATTAAGTTGATTTATTTTAAAAAATCTGTTTACTATTTCAACGTTGCTTTCATCTCGTACAATTTGGATAATGGATGGTATGTTAACCTACCTAATGTCAGTGGAAATTCAGATCATTCGATTGCCGCGAGGAATCGTGTAACAACAATTTGACACATAAAAACACACATACGCATTCGTACACAGCCATACATACGGCATTTTTACTAAATTCCACTAAAAGATTTAGGTGACCTCGTAGCATAAAAATGTCTCATCATTTAAGATTTTGATTTTCGGGGCGATTCGAATAATTGCCCTCTTTAGGAAGTGTATATATATATATATATATATATATATATATATATATATATATATATATATATATATATATATATATATATATATATATATATATATATATATATATACATATATATATATATATATATATATATATATATATATATATATATATATATATATATATATATATATATATATATATATATATATATATATATATATATATATATATATATATATATATATACATTTTAAAATAATAATTAATAACTATTAGATTTAAGCTATAAAATTGTCTTCCGTGATTTGTATTTTAAGATGTAGATATGTAATACCTAATCATTTTTTTAAACATTTATTTACGTCATAAAAGTACTTCTTTCTTTACATACTCACATATGAATAATTTTTGTTATATAATAAATATTTATATTTAAAAAAAAAAAAAAAAAAAAAAAAAACATGATCAAAATAAATGCCAAAGTATTAAAATATTATGAATACAAATTACGCAATAGGTTAAAAAAAATCAAGATATAATTTACTATGATTTATGTTACAAAGAATCATAATCTTGATGTAAAAATTGTATAGTATGTAGAAGAATAATGGTCATCTTTTGAATAATACCATCAAACTATTACTATGGAGTTAAATAAAGTATATTTATAATATTGTAATATTTTATTTAAAGACTAGCTGTTATTAGCGTTACATCAAATTACAATTATACGACTTCATCAATAATATTAATAGGGAAGATGCACAAAATTTCTTTTATCACTTTAATTGCAGCATCTTTACTTCACTTCATAAATTTGAAATTATTTTTGAAAATCTTAAAAAATAGTCAAAATATAGACGTTTAAAATTCACAGAGAAGCAGATTTGCATAAATGACGTCATCTTCATAGTCACTATACATAACGGTCATTTTACGGTAAGAGGTCCTAGCGATGTCCATGACACTCTCTTTCAAAATTTAAGATAAATAATGTTAGTATGCACAAATGAGTGCATGACCCATAAAACTTTTTTTGAAAGAAAGAAATGGAAAAAAAATTGAATTTGAGTATTGAATTTTAAGATTTTTTTTAAACTATTAAAAACATACATTTTCTATTGTCACATATTTTTGTAGTTGATATAGTAAACTTCCGGAAAATATTTTTACAAAAAAAATAAAAATTCAAACCATTTTATTATGGCTCACAGATATCAATTATATTTTAACTGTTTTCCATAGTCGGTACAACTCTAATTCATCTAAAGTCGCTAGTAAATAATAACAAATTTTCAATATAAAATCATGTATCTCCTTACTTTAAAAACTATTTATAAAATTTGATTGATTGGTATTCCCTTGCATAGTATATAGTAAAAATAAGTTTATACATGGTGCGGATAGATGTCACTAATGTTTCAATTAATTTTATTGTTAGATTATAATATAAGTATGTGGTATTAAATTAGGTACATTTAATTTATTATTGGTTTGGATGACCTTACAAATGTGATGTGACTGTTTTATTAATGAACATTATAAATACGTATGAAATAAGTCGTAATGGATTTAACTTTAATGAGACAGATCAATAATTTTTTCATTAAGTTAATTGAAATAAAATTTATTTTCAAAGTAGTACTCTCATCAGACAATATATTTCCATGTAATTTATAGTAAACGAGATATTCCAATTTGTATACTCGAGATCGAATATGCCTAAGTATATTAATTCTAGTCTAAGATAGGAATGCTCGAAAATATTAAAGCCATAAATAAAATTTTCGTACAAGTGTTCATAGAATCAGCTTATTAGTCCAATTCCGTTTGTCCGAGCGTTAAAAATTCTTTGGGGATAATTATTCATGTATTTATATTGCAAAAAAGTATTTTCAGAGATATTGAAAATAATAATCAAAATAAATCCTTTAGATATAATTATTCAAAAATATTCAATATTAACATTACCAGGGATGAAATATCGTCGGCCAGATTCGTTAACCTGCTAAGCGTCATTTTGCATAATTTACAGGTAGAAGAAACACTGAACAATGTCAGTGCAAAACTGAGGATTTCGAAGTATTTCGTTGTCAAAATACATTTTGGAAACGGAAAACGGTAGATAATACCATGAACTTTCTAGTCTGTACAAAAACTCTTTTCAGTCCAAAATTGACTTAGCAGATTAACGAATCACCAACGATATTAATAATTATACATGCTTGTGATATAAGAATATCTAAACATAATCTATACTCGAGTTGCTTTGCTGTGTCCGGTGATCATGCACTCACATAAAGACCTTGTTTTAACGATTCCATTTTATATGCATACATATTCTGTTATAAAATAAAATAATATGTAATGTGCCGTAGTGCGTACTATAAATAATAGTAAAGTATTATTTATAAACTATTTAATAACTTTCAAAACAACCAATCAAATTGTAAAATATAGTTATTCACGTGAATGATTCGTTTACAAACAACGAACTACCGAATACGATTGGAATGTAGCGCTATTTGAGTAGAGCCCAATTTATAATGGAAATAAGCTCTACTAATAAGAAATTACCTGATAGTTTTAAGAATATTTGCAATGTGAATAAATTTGAAACTGTATGTAAAAATATTATACTGGAAAAATATTCTTATAATGTAGTAGAATTCATTATATAGGCTAATATGCGACAAACCTGTATTTAACCCGGGCCAGAATAAACTTGAATATACAAAAATTAAACACTCAAGTTTTTGTCAATGCAATTTTGTTAAGGATAGCTTAAATATCTGGATGTAACCGAACCAATTTTTTTAGGAATCCCCTCTCCATTTAAGACGAACTATATATTTTGGAGCTGGATTTTAATGATTATTTTATATAAATTTGATAAAAATAAACACTTTTGATCTTTTGGAATGAACTGTTTTCGAAAAACTTCATGCTATAAGCGATTTAATATCAAAAAAATTCAAAACACGCCATTTTTAAATGTGGTTTACCTGTATTCCATTGCAACTTTTTAAATATTGGAAGTAGTTATATTATATGTCGTGTTTTCTTCCTCATAGAATTTGGGTTTTTGGTGACGGTTTTTCGAATTCAAATCGCTTATAACTCTTATAACGAAGAGTTCAAAAGCATTTATTATTGTTCAACAGACAATTTTTATAATTTCAAAAATTTTTCGATCTATAGTCCGAAAACAAAGATTTTTCGAAATTATCAAAATTGTTTTACTATTGAATCCATCAAAACGAAGAGAGAGTCCTAACAAAAATTGGTTCGGCAAACATTTAGATCCTTAATATTTTAACTATTTCTAACACAATTCCATTAACAGTATGCGGTGCTCAATTTTTGCACACTCCTAGAGTCCATCCAGATCCTGGTCTAGTATGTATTTTTATACACATAATTATTATTATTCTTTTTTTAACATTATGTTAATTTGCCCGGATAATGTATTCTAGTCTTCGTCTTACTACTAATAATAAATTAACAATTTTTATTATTATTATCAAGAAATTAAGATTTTGATGAGTACTCTAAATGATCGTATAATGTTATAATAAAATTGTTTTATTTCGGTTTTCAGATGACACAACAACTTTCAAGTCAGAACATTATAAAAAATAAAATTAATTTTCAATAAGAATTGTTATATTTTATTTTTGTTTCATTAAAAACAATCCGATATTTATATTTTAAATAAGAAATAAAATTTTATCCAAGATATTCAGTTTTTTTTTGCATTATATTCAAATATGACACTCACTAATTATGAATAAAATTGACCTTCACTTATTAAAAAAAAAATAATTCTATTAATTTGAATATCACACTTTTACTTTATTTTATAAATTTAGTAAAAAATCTTGACACCATTATGTGAACTCGCGTCTTCAATAATCAGATTGAAACTTTGTTCAGAGGGAATAATTTTATTTTAATTTTATGATTAATTTAAAATCTGGTTTTTTTTTATAATATTTTTTATTTATTTGTTTATATTTTTATTTTATAACCAATTTTATTTTTAAATGCTACAGGCGAAGAAATTTCTAGACATTTATTTTTTAGCTTTTATGCATCACTGTTTTGCATCCATCATTTATTGCAATATTGCATGCATGCTTGAAAAATAAAAGAATTGTTCAAGAAATAAAATAAATTTCCAAGTACTTTTCATTAAATTAATTTAAAAAAATGTAAAGGTAAGTTAATGAAGTGGTTTTTCCACTTAAAGTATTTTTCATTCAATAAAATTCGTGGAATTAAAAAATAACGCACGTAATACTTGGAGTCAATTCTCGTCCTATTTAGCAATCACACGCATGCGTTTTAAGAGGCTGTATTCTCGGAATTGAGATATTTAAACCACCATACATTAGGGTTACCATGTTTAAAAAAGTACTTCAATATAATAATTGCTTTAAAAAAGTCATAAAAAATAAATATTTTTGTAAAATAAATACGATTTCTTGCCATCAAATTATATTAAAATTTAATCCTATTTATTCTTGTAAAATCGTAGTCTGCCATTTTGGTGACGTAATATCGGTATATATATTGAGAATACATTAAGAACAAAACACTTTCAAATATTTTTTACAAATTAAGTTAACTTTAAAGACTGAACTGACAAAGACAACTGATAATTTTTTTCCAAAATAATGTCACTCCATGGAAGCTTAATGTTTTCGGTCACGTGATATAAGGATACAAATATCAAATTTTAATTTTAAGATAATAAATTAATCATGTGATTTTATGACACAAATTTAGACTATTTAAGAATATTTCTACATAAATTTTCATTTTTATCAAATTTCTTGCTTTATTATTTACTACTGAAAATACTATTAAAATAATGAAGTTTACAAATAATATAAAATCTTAGTAATATGTTTTTATTCACATTTGGCATATATAAAATATATTTCATTCATAGACATTTCACAAATTTTGAGCCATACACCTCAAAATTACTCTTTGATCCGACTTATTTTGGAATACGCCAACTATTATCTGGTCTCTCAATAAATAGAACCACAATTAATAGAATAAATAATTATTAACCATTCGTTGCTATACACCCACAGACAAAACTAATTATGACATTACAAGTTTACAATTTCAGATTAGTTCTTTGGCTTTCAGAAGAGACACCAACTTTGCTTCTAATAAACCGCTAAACAAAATAAAGAAACTAGCAAATCTAATCCCGGCCATTGATATATTATAGCAATTTTTCCAATTTCAAAAAGTCAATTATCACTCAAGAATGAAAATAATGAATTTATTGTGTAGAATATATCAAAATTAGGATTAAATTTTATTTATTATGAGTTAAAAATGTACTGATTAGAATTTAAGTTATTTTTATATATTCATTATTCTAACCACTATTGTAACTAGTTTTGTATTTTGGATTTCCTCCGTTCTTTGAATGAGTAAATACATAATCCTAACATGAAAATGGTAGAGTCCTGACGATAAAGTTTTTTTTTTCAAAAAAATAAATAAATAAATATTTTTCAAAATATTTTAATTGTTTTTGCTGTTTGCCTTGAAAGATCTTAGTGGTAAAACATTATCTATAATATACACATTGATGCCTCTCGTAAAATGTCAAAGATCAATTTTGCTGATCCGTTGTCATCAAATACCCGTATAGACCAAGGTAGAAGCCTTTGAAAATGTTTAAAAGTGACAAAAATTATAGTGGAATGAAATCTATTGGAAACGGAAGATAATATAACAAAAATGAAAGGAAAACTAATTTATAGGTGATCTGAAGTCGAGCAGTTGAAGGGCGAGAATTTTTAAGGGTAATACACGGTTTATTTCGATTTTCGGCAAAACTATAAGTTCTATCAACAAAAATTGAAATGGCATAGTTGTAGGTAATAAAAAGATTTACAACTTTTGTATTTTCAACTTGGGGTGCTTTTTCGATATGGTGACTTCACCTATTGTTTTGATTATAAGGTGAAAAAATAAATATTTAAAACCAAAAAAATTACAGTATATTTGGAACATAAACAGGTAAGTTTTTGTAAAAGACCACAAAAACTTGGTTATTTCAATTTTTAACATAAATTTTGAAGTGTGCATACAAAAGTTGTATATCGTTTTAATACCTACAACTTTTCCAATTAAATGTTTTCAATAAAACTTGTAGTTTTGCCGGAAATCGAGATAAAACGTTTTTTATCCTTAAAATTTAATGGAGTTAGAATATTAAGCTAAAAAGGTAACAGTAGCCGATATTTTCATTATCCAAATAGTAATAAAATTTAGGATGCACAATCTTGACATGAAAATGGAAGGTGTCTCAAAGAGTATGCCCCCTTTTATTATTATTATATTTTTAATTAACAATTCAAGATTGTCCATACCTAATTTTATTACATTTAAAAAATTATTTTTTGAGTTAATTTACATTAGAAATTGTCTTTATTTTAGAGGTCTCATTTTTTGTATCAATTCCCCTTAAATAGGTTTCACTATTTACCAAATTTAATATTTAAAAAGTAAATTTAATAAATTTTAATAAATGCTTAACAGAATAATAAATAGTTACTAAAATTAATGTAATTAAATTTAAAATTAGTATTTATAATATAAAAAAAAATTATTTTAAATTTAATTTCCGTAAAATATAAATTTATTTCACAAAACTTTACAAAATAAATATAATAAAAAATTTTAATTTCATTTAAACCGGTTACAAAAGCATTTTTTTTTTTAATACTTTATTATACTAGAAAAAAACTATTGCTAAATTTGTATATTTCTACATAAAAAAAAAAAAACTGGATTAATTATATGTATAATAAATTATAATTACTGAGCAATAATGCACAATAAACACGAGTACAACAGTAATCTAAGTTAGTTAGTAGTCTGACAGGCTTTGACCATCATTTTTTTCCTATTTCTGTCACCTACCGGATATATTTTGAAACAAATCTTATTACAACATAATCTCACGACAAATACAAACAAAGGGAAATCAGTCAATGTTTTTAATCAAACAAATAAGAATATAAAACGTGTATTTATATTAAAAATAAATTAAATTGATAGCATGCTCAATGAGTAATTGTACAAATATAATAACAATTACACCTTAAGGGGAGGGTAGTGTTTTAAAATTTTTTATCTCTTACTTTTTTTAATTGACTGCATAATATTTCAAGAATATTATGGGCATATTTCATGTCGATTATAGCCAACGGCGTTATAAATGTTTAAGTTTCCGTGCGCTGTTTAGATCTCGTATAAGCCAAAAGAACCAGAAAGCTGCTGAAAAACAGACTAAAGAAGGCAGGATTCGTCAAAAAGATTCTCTAGGATCATTGAGGATAGCAACATCCTTTATGGACCTGGCATCTATGATTCAGTGTAACGTAGCTCGCTTACGAACATTTATATTTATTCCAAATTTTGTAGACTTCAAAACACAACTCACGTTTTCAAAGTCGATGCCCGTCACAACTACAAAACTACTGCACTATCCTTTTGAAATTTTCAACACTATTTCTGTATATAATATACGAAGTAACAACGAAAATTTTTTTCGATATTAATATTTTTTCCCAAAAAGAGAAAAATGAAATGTCGAAAAACCCTCGGCGGCATTACTTGGGGAAAGCGATTATCTAACCGAAGAACTATGATTTTTTGATTTCGAATCGAATGATTCACCTCAATAAGGAGGTTGACTAAAATTTTTTTATTACTTCAATTAAAGCGTCTTAATTTCACAAACAAATTATTTTACTTAAATCTCAAAAAATAACCAACCAAGATACGGACATTCAAAATTTCTAATTAAACATGGAAGAAAAATTTATGATTTATGCCATCATTTTGCATATCTCCATATAAATAACATGTTAAACATCGTTTTCAAGAATGAGATGGGTGTATAATCTTTGATAGTTTATTTTTGTTTTTAAATAGATTTTAATTTAATTTTCAAGTTTTGGCATGGTAATCCAGTTTCACATTTTGATTTGAAATATACCAAATTCAGTATCGATCAACTACCATATTCTACATTTTTCCGGGACGCTTCCAAATAATCGCTGCCATTGTCGCGTCCGTGTTATTACATTTCTTCATGAAAATTTTGTACAATATTCTCCAAATGTTATACTTCAATGTATCCTTCATTTTAATAAATCGATTTTGTGTGGAAAAATTTACATATATATTTTTTTTTCTTTACACGAATTAACCCTGCCTTTAAGTAAAGGTAGTCCTACACTTTAAATCAAATTTTTATCGGAGACGTATTAATTAGCCTCTATTCTACTTTTACACACACATCTAAATATATTTCGAAGAGTATTTGAACGATTTATCACTATTGAATTCGGTTACAACAAAAAACAGTCAATTCAGTTGAACATCATACAAAGACTTTGCTTGAAGTAAATAAAAACGAGACTGCAATTGCTGTTCTGCAAACAAATCTTAGAAATTACTTACAATTTAACTAAAAATATCGCTACAGTGTGCATGACCCATAAGGTGTTCTGCATAGAATGTTTAAATTCTGAAATCTACCTATCATAGGAACAATGATTGTTCAACAATTCCAGCGAACAAACTATGGGTTTCTGTATGACTACAGCGCTTTACCAATAGGTAATTCGTGAAAAAATGGGTAATGTTCCAATAAAATAATGCTTACAAAAATAAATGACAATGAAGTTTAAACCAAAGGCGAAGCATCCTTGGTTTAAACAATTAAATTGTCATTTATGTTATCAAAACGAATGTTTCTAATATTACTTACATAATCAAATATAAGTACTTACAATAAATGATTAAGTCATTTACAAAAAAAAAAAATCATTTCTTTTATATTAATAGTAAAAAAATTCTAGAGAGTTTTGTAATTATATAAAATAAACCACGGACACAATACATTTCATATGTTACATACATACGAAAAAAAAATATATACAAATGAAAACAGGAAATACACTTCTAAAACCACTTTTATTTTAAGAAGGTATTATAATTTAAAATATTGTACAGCAAAGTACTCTTTTGTCTTACGATTAGAACTGTTCTACATGGTCGGCAGTCGCAAGACGTACTCAAGCGCATAAATGTCAAAAATAACTTGTAATGTGCTTGTTTACGTCTAGCTGACAAATGACTACCGAAGAACGGATCTTATGTGATGGTATCATAAGTTTGTTATACATTAATGACCATAAGTTTGTTATACAGTTATGACAGTAATGAACATTCAAATGAATGTTCACGTTGTGTAAAAAATTAGAGCAAGAAAACTGTCAATTTAAAACTTGTGGGTGGAGGGAGTAGAGAGTAAGATAAGAAAAATTCTTTTATTTTTATCACGTCTACTTACGTTTGCAAAAATGATAATTACCATTTTCACAAACTCGAAACTTGAGATTGTTGTAAAATTGGATTCGATTTTGTTTCTTCATTTTCATACTTGTGAAAAATCCAACAAACGTTAAAAACTTGTTGGTCCACATTCTACTACGATAAAAGTGGGTTTCTTTTTTAACTATTTACCTTGCTATATGTAAAACGTGTTAAATGATGACTAGAGTTTATAACACGATATAATTTTAGCACGTGTTAGTATAAATTATATACAAAGAATTATCTCTATTAAAATTAAATTAAATAACATTGTCAAAGCATATATTATGATTACAAAGCTCGATTCACACTATAACATTGATATTGGTTTGACTACAGTTCGTTCTTGGTTTAAAAGGATTCATACTACCCGAGTAAAGTAAAATTCCTATTGATTCCGTATCGATAGTTTGTATGCATGAATTGTTTCTTACTTGGCAATGTTTTATCAAATCGTGATCATACCGATTAAGTAATAAAATTATATTTTTGTAACGAAATAGTTTACATTCTTTAAAACAAAATGATCAATTTAAATATTGTATTGGCATTATTGTTTTAAGATCCTATTTTGGACAAATTCATATCATATTTCTCTTGGCCCAAAATTGAAATCCTTGTATTTCCATCAATAATTCACTTTAAGCACATACTACATATTTTTTCAAAAACATTCTTAGCCGAAGTCATTATATGATGGATTCAAATTGAATTTTAATATTTAATATTACGAAAACATAAATGCATAATCAAATCTTTATGTTTTCTTTCGGATTTCATTTTTAGATATCGAATTAAAAATCTCTTTTAAAATTACCATCAAACCCTATAACTCTATACCAAGGTTTTTCAAATTTTTCAAATGATTTTCCTTTCAGCATAAGATTTTATAGACTTTTGAAAGTAAATATCCAACGATTCAAATGAAATTCAAAATAAAAAATTAAGTTCAAATAAACAGTAATTAAACAGAAAAATAATTTACGGGCGATCTGCGGGTGGGAAGTGGAAGGGGTGAGTTTTTAACGGTAAAACATCGAAAAACCACCCTAATTTCCAATGAAAAAAATACAAAAGTTGTGTAGATCTTTTTGTTACCTACAACTTTGGCATTGAAATTTTTTCCATAGGGCTTAAAGTTTTGCCCGAAATCGACATAAACCGTGTTTTACCTTTAAAAACTCACCCCTTCCACTTCCTTTCATTTTTTTATATTCTCTTCCATTTTCAATGGGATCATCCTAGTACAATTTTTTCCACTTTTTACCATTTTTAAAGGCTTCTACCCTGGTCTCGAAGTGCTTTCTTCTGTTTGAATAGTAGTCACAGCATTTAATTTATACTGACAAATTAAAAATCGTGTTTTACTAAAACATAAAATCGCCCTTGATATTCTTATGTTATTCCCACTTGATTGAATTCAAAATAAAATTTTTGCCGATAGAAAGAAACAATCTGTGATTAATTTAAATGTCTGTCCATTAAATCAATAAAATTCATAAGCGATATGTTCATAAACCGTTGCCATGAAAACCATAATCATATATACATAAATAAATTAGTATACTTTCTGCTTCATTTCAAATATTAATGCCAGAGTTGCGTAGCCTTAGAGAATATTTTAATTATAATTGTACCGCTACACAACATTCATATAAAAATTGTATGGAAGAAATCGTGCATTCTAAAAACAAGTAGATTATTTATTACAATTAGAGGCGACTATATATATATATATATTTCAAATTTCTTGCTGCACTATTATTAATAGAAATTTTCTAATTAATTGCAATTATTTATTATCATATTTTGATGCATATAATTTTCTCTTTGCATTAAATATAAATGTTTTCTCATGATTATTAAATAATTTTTTTTTTATTTAATAACGTCAACAATATTTCTTTAGAGAGTCAGTGAAGTCAAATAAAAAATAAACAAAATAAAAAATTATTTATATCTTGTAAAGGTATATCTGTATATTTATATATTTTTCAAAGTCAATAAACCTGAAAAATGAAAGTTTAAAATTA
Organism: Chrysopa pallens; assembly: GCA_020423425.1. NCBI lineage: Eukaryota > Metazoa > Arthropoda > Insecta > Neuroptera > Chrysopidae > Chrysopa > Chrysopa pallens. The sequence goes on from CM035591.1 coordinate 60,146,860, forward strand.
TCAGAAATAATTTTTTTTTTTTTAACTAATAATCTTTTTGCACATACAATTATTTACTCTCGATTGTATAAGTGATAAAGTAAAAGTGTAAAAATAGATTGTTTAATTTAAAATAAAATTACAGATTACAGAATAATTTTATTAAATAAACAATAATTTAAAGTACCAAAAAATATTAGCAGACGACAGACCCTTGTGTGGTGTAATTTTTTCGAGATGTATACGATTATAATTTAATTTCAACTGATGTAGCTCACAATCGAGACAAAAATTTCGACTGGTGTAGAGAAATTCATGAATCAATTAGACTTTTGAATCAAAAAGATTATGTTTTAGTTTTATTACAAAACAATTAAAAAATTATATCAAATTAACAAAAAGTTTTTGATTCAGTACAGAGCAGGCAGTACTCCTCAATAGTTCTCGGATCAAAATTTAACATTTTTACGTCACTTGATAAAATCCGTGTTTCAAAAGTATAAAGTCATGGATGGCATCCTCATATGATGTCATCAATAGTGTATATTAACATGTTTTGAGACGTCATACGTCAATGCCCATCAATGATTTTATAATTTCGAAGAGTAATATTGTTTATAAAAAAATCACGCAAACACTGAACTTATTTTAATAATATTACATCATGAAGCATTTTAAGTTTTTTACATTTTATCACTTTTAAAAGTAAAAAAGCAAGGTAAAAAAATTCAAGCAGAAGAAATTTAATAGCTTTTTGTTCGATACCACCGAAATATCTTTTGTTTGAACATCGGAAAATTTTTAGTTTTTCTAATTTATAGCATTTAACAACCCTCTGTTAGACTACCAGTGATTCTCAATTATCGCAACACTTTTTTGTGCCACCAAATTTTTTGAATTCAAATAATGAAATGAAACCCATTTCATTCACTATGCATTCACAATTATACTAAATCCCAATGGTACCTTTAATTTAATATTGATAGTCGAAATTTTTGCGACATAAATATTAAACATATATAAAATTTAAGATGTATTTATTGTTTATTGACAAGAGAATTAACGAAAATAAATCAGTTAAATTCACAAATACCTCTTATCCCAAATCGTCAGCCTAATTCGTTAACCAAGTTCATTTTTCCAAGAACAAGTTTACAGGTCCAAGAACAGTTCCAAATCCCATTTCGTTCATTATACATTCAAAATTACAATAAAAGCCAATGGTTCCTTTAATTTTGTTTTAGATTTTAAAAATATAACTAGCACCTTATTTTTTTTATACTCTCATTGCAAAATTCAGAAAAATAATTTAAAACATTAGACTTACATATTAAATGAATAGGTAAAACAAAATAATCATTAAATAAAGAAATAATTTTATTTATAATTAGATATTTACATACTAAAATATTTTACTAAAACACAAACAAGTTTGTCGAGAGCGCAACAAAACTGAGGATTAAGCAGTTTTTCGAGCATAGCATTCCTCACTTCTTATAAGTATAATATCGTCGTTCTTTCTTGACTAAACGGAAAAACTTATAGTAAAAGTCGATATAGGAGGGTAACGAACCAGGCATACGAATGAAATATTGAAGAGGCTTAGATACTTCTTTTATTGAAAAATAATTTGCATATTAATTAATATTATTGGCACTTTAAATCAGAATATATTTTAAAAAATTGTACAATCATTTGATTTAGAATCGCACGTCTTATGAACTTTCATAAATTTTATAAAACATTAAAAAAGAGAGAACCCACTTTGAGCGTAAACAGTTGTAAATATTATATAAATGCACTACATTAGTTCATTTACAAAAACAACTTGATATTACCTGCGGGTATCAAATATTAAATTAAACAAGGACACAATTCACCAGCTTTAATTTAACTAAGGTTTCTTTTATTTACAATATTGAAATTTTTAAGGTCAACATTCACTTGTCAAAGAGAATTTAACTTGAGACAAACATAGGCACAAGCGACCTTAAAATTTAAATTTTCTACTCATTTCAAAAACTTTGAATATTTTGATACTAACATAATTCGTATAATTTTCTTTTAAATATCAACAAAGAATACAAACACCCATAAAAGCTCAGCATAAGTTCATTTTTTGTGTGTTCAAAAAACCTTAGTACTTATCCTGACCACTAGCTGTTCAATGTGGGTATTAAATTTAATTACCAGTAGTGACCAGAAGATGGACCTAGCTGTGGAATTTCGCCAAAGAATGAGTGTCTGCAATCAATTTGAATAAAACAAATGCAATAATGAATTAGAAAACTGAATATCCGTTAGTTGTTATGTGTATATATCTATACATGTGTTTTTTTCTATTATCGATGGAATTCACACAAACTAATAGATTTCAAAAATAAATTGTAAATCATGTGATTCTCATTATTTTATCAAAAATTACAGTTGCCAATTATTTGCCACTACTGGTAATCATAATAAATACCAACATTGAACAGGTATAGCTAACTCGTGATCAGGGTAAGTACTAAATTTTTTTGAATACACAATAATTGAACTTATGAACTTCAATTCTCGTTTGTTTGTATTCTTTGATATTAATAAGTTAATGAGAAGATAAATTAAATTCAAAATAATTCAAAATTAAAGATTTATCTAGACGTTATAAAATTGAAAAGCAGCTTCTTCTAAATAATCTAAGCATATTCTATATTAATAATACATTCTATATACAGATTTCATCAAAGTCGCCTTATGTATGATGGAGCGTATTGGAGCTTGTAAAAGCACTAGACATAAAAAAAAAACATTAGCTTAGACATATACACTACTATAACAATTCTGCATATTATTTACTATGAGTGGATCTGACTATCTTCATAGATTTTATTCTGATAATTTCCATTGTTACTGATATAAAAAAAATACTTCAAGCCACATAATAAATGATGTAATAAACAATCTCTTATTAAAAAGAAAGCTAAATTATATAAAAGATTGTAAATTTGCGTCTTATATGACAAGTCATTCATATTGAGATAATAAAAAATAAATTAAAAAAATGGTCAAATGCGAGGCGAGTCTCGTGATGTTTGGTTTGAAGTAAAAATAATTATTTTTTAGCTATACAAGATTTCTCATTTCACCTGTTTGTACCGTAACCACACTGAAGCATATCCTACACTATATACACACTGTTCTAGTTGTCCCAAAAAATTTGAAGTTAAAACAATAAAATTGCATTTACTAGTAAAGGCATCATGCCTGCACCGATACTGGCCAATACCATACAATGCATGTTCTTCTTAATGTGAAATGGCAAATACCATAATATCGTTTAACTTCCTATCCATGTGATAGCCAACAACGTACTACAGTGCAAGCTTAGCTGACACTCCTAAATATAAAATATATTCATTTATCATCATTTATCTGTTGTTCCTGCAGGAGTTATCATTACTTTACTTTATCCCAGTCAACCATGTTTTAAAAAGTAAAAACGTAAAGAAAACTCCACAGTAATCGAGTGCTTTCACTGTTGATGTATGCTTGAGCTAAAATATGATGCATTTTTAGTGAACTACATCTTGCTCATTTAAAGTTCCTTTATGTTACGTATATCTAAATTTTTCTTTCTAAACAAAACTATTATCTCATACTTTCCTCCAGTTTATAATTTTTGTTCGCTTGTTCATATTTCATCCAATTTTCCATATCTCTATTGATATTACTTTCTACTACCATCTGTCTCAAAGTGATGAGCAACTAAAAGAAACTATCAGATATATTTTTGATTGGCAACCTTTTGTCTAATTTGTTAAGACAAAAGTCTAAAAGAAACTATTCCTACAATTCAATTTTTTTTTTGTTGGCCACCTTTAACTCATTTTCTATTTTAGATTTTTAAAATATGTCTACTTTCACAATTTTATAGTATCTACTTTATACAACTCGAACATGATTTATTTCTTTTTAAAGTTATTTGTTTTAAAAGACGCACAATCAAAAGAAACTATTTTCTGACAATTTCCCATTTATGGGTCACATCATATGTAAATATAATTTAATTAATTAAAATTTAGCAAAATAATTAATCAGTTCGTCAAGTAGAAAAATGCTCAATCATAAAGGTTTCAACAATCCATGCGAGAAAACAAACCAATATTACAAATTATTATTATTGTGACAATCATTTAAGGAGATTTAACTAAAAATTTCATTGCACTGAAAAATGGCAATGCAATTTTCAAAGCATGTTTCCACTGTTTAAAAATGCAATTAAATGATTTAAATTTCATATCCATTTTTAAATAAATTTGAAAAATTTTTTTACATTCTTTTATTACTAACTTCACGGAGCAAGAAGTTTGTTCCACTCTTGGTTTGTTGAACTACTAACATCTACGTGATCCTAAACTTCTTTCTTCTGTTTGATTCCAATTGCCCTATTTCATATACTCCTTGGCCTCCCATTTTTTCTTTTCCCAATTCATTTCATCTCTTTTTGTACATATTCTTTGACTTTCGTTGGGAATGCATTTTCTCACGAGTTTACATCTGATTTAGATTTTAGAACTCTGGATATAGCAGCATACAAGTACAGGGAAATATTTGTCAATTAAAATCGTTTTAAATTTTATTTTCTGAACTAAGTGACGTGCCAAGACTTTCAAATCTGTAGACATTTTGAAATTATATGTCGAGTATTTTAATATTATTTTTGGTTCTTCTGTGAAGTTCTACGGTCATTACAGGATATTTTGTTTTGCTATAGTTAATCATAAGTCTCAGTTTCGTTCCACTCTGGTGGACAGAGAAAGAATAGTGACCTATGTTATATTTTCATTGCACCGAGTGAATCAAATTATAAATATTTAATTTTTGTTAATTTATACGGAATGCTAAAACAAACGGCTTAAGCTCTAAATTGAAATTTCTCTGGTGCAGCTGTTATTATTGAGTTTGTTACAATATGATTTTATAATAAATCTTTTATAATAAAAAAAATATAATACATAACAACTATATCTTTTGTTCAATAATTTTACTTTCAATAATACAAATAAATATTAAAAATATTTTATTTTTGACATTATGCAATTCGTTTTAGAGGTTAGATAAACTGTAGATATTTACAATAAACAAACATACAAAATTTTTCAATTTGTTTAACAGAATCATATATTATATAACATAATTATTTATATTAAATAAATTCAATAATGACATTTCTTTAACGACTTTTGTTGAAATAGTTTGTCTATTTTACTATTAACCTACATTTTAAAGTTAAACACATCAAACAAGTTTAGTTTGTTTTCTAAAAAGAAAAAAAAACAAGCTTCATTTAAATATATGTATTTACTTTCTTTATATTGTTTGTTTTTAGTTTTTTAGCACACTTTTTGTATAATTTCTTTTATACACTAAATCTGATTCCGTGGGATTGTTGGTTTGAAGAAAGTTCATAGTTCAATACTCGTTTTTATAATCATAAAGTATCTCTACACGTTATAATTTAGTTGTATTATTTCTATATAATTGGAGATATTCTGTATTACCCTGTGGCTATTATATATGTGAAATTAGTATCCATTAAAGCGTTACATTGTTTTTATAACAGAAATTATCAATTTAGTATAGTTTAGTAAACATAAATGTGGTATTTCTGTCATGCAGAAACCACTGAGGTTGTATGACCGTATAAATTGAAATATTTCTGTGGATTTATTTTATAATTTGATACCTTGTTATGCTATTGCCTTCATAAATGCATTATGAGTTTGTAATAAATAATAGTTTAAGAAATAAAAGACGTTTTAATAGATAACCAAACTAAAAAGTAGAAAATAATTTTATTGAGTTTAAAATAAGAATTGTGATTCACAATAAAATTCATTTTATTTAAAAAAAAAAAGCCTGGGGTGCTTTTCAAGATATTTTTATAATAATTCTACTTTTACAAATATTTGTTAGTAAAATGCTTACAGCAATTGACATTGAGCACACCACAAGTTTTTGTAAATGAAATGAATTCTGTTGCCTAATAATTCGCTCATCTTATCTAAAAATTATTTTCTACTATTTAGTTTTGTTTACTACTAAAACGCGTTATTTAGTTTTTTATAACTTTAATTTATTTTTTATTTTTTAATTATGAAAAGACACTAAAGATTCTTCTTTTATAGATAGGATTTTATAAAAATTAGCTCCCACTTATCAGGATTCCCACAATATTAAAAAATTTTAATTCAATTGTGCTTTGTTCATTGAAAATTTTAATATTGTAGCCAGTAGATAATTAAGCGACATTAAGGGCCAGCGCACACCGTTAGATTATCTGATCAGAAACACTTTTATAATAAAATGTAAGTACCAGAATTTATTACTTTAAATTTATCATGTTAATTTTTAATACAAAATAGGTATAAATAAAATATAATCCGACCATGTGTATAAGAGTAGAGCGGCACAAAGCTTCAACATATTAGGAGCGCCCAAAAAAATGCAAACAAATAGGTTTTTTAATTTTTTAAGGATTTAAATTGACAAAATTTTCGTGAAAAAGATCCGAAATGCTGTTTGTTTAATAAAATTGCTGGAGATGCATTTAATTATTTTTTATATAATTCATCGCTATTGTAAATATTTATTCAGTATTGAATATTGTTCTAAATTTCTCTTCTGCGCTGTATTTGATGACTAAGTTAAAATTGTGATAATAAATTTAAAAAAATTAATTGAAGACACAATCTTATTGCATAATGTAAAATTTGTGGCCGCATAAAAGTACCACCCCCCCCCCTCCATACACATTGATCGTCCCTGGGGCCCTCCACATTCTGAAACCGGCCCTTAGTATACCTATTAAAGTTTTGCTATATTAACAGATAACTGTAAATTTAATTGAAAAATTATTAATTAATAAAATGAAAATCACTTTTACAGTTTGAGATTCATTAATAATTTTCGAATAATTTTTAATTAAGTAGTTTTGTAAATTAATATTTAAACAGAATTGACATATTGAGATTAAATTTACATTATACAAATTTTTAACTAACCAAAGAAAGCAATAATCTTAATTGGATAGTTTATAGTACGAAACTTTTTATTAATTAAACAATTATTTATTAACAAATTATGTTTATAATACACATTAAAGTTAATCAATTAAATTCTATTCGTTAGTTTTATTTATTGTGTCATTTTCAGATAATCAATTGAACAACAAAAAAAGAAAAAGAGATTCACTTCGTATTGCGACTATCTTACTACCTTAATAGGTCAATAAGGGGATATCAGTTTTTATACTGTAACGTAAATATATAATTTAATTGCTAATAATTATAAGTATAGTTATTAATTAATCAAGTAGCTTTTAAAGCAATTATTATTAATCACAGAATTAAAATAATAAAATTGAAAATTATACTTATTGTTTGAAGTTATTTATTTATAGGAGTAATGTTAATACTCAAAAAAGAAATAATTAAATTCAAAAATTAATTGAGTAGAAAATTTTCAATAGTATGTTTGTTTTAATAGTTTACAGAGAAGACTTAGCGGGGAAAAATTCAGATCTTGTGTGCTTTAGTTCTAATTTTTTATTTTCGTATTTTTTTTTTCGGGACGAAAATATCAATAGGTAAATCGTCTATCTTCCAATTCGTCTGAATAGGGAAGCCGTGCAAATTTTTTATATCACTTCAATGAAGCATCTTTACTTCACGAACATCGAACATGAATTTGAAGTTACTTTTTTTCTTAAACAATAGCGTAAAATATGGACGTTCAAAATTCTAAATTAAACAAAGAAGGATATTCGCATAAATGACGTCATACTTGTTCATCTCCATAGTGATTATACATAAGAGCCATCCTACTTAAAGGTCCTATCGATATCTATGACACTTATATACGCTTTTATTCAGAATTTAAGATAAATAATGTTAGTATGTATGCACAAATGAGTTGACTGTGAATAAAAATGTTATACAAATTACATTAATATAATTAATTTTGTTGTGCAATTTTTCTATAGAAAATGACTTGCTTATCGTAGAATCACACATAAAATTTCTTTTACAAGGAAGAGATGGAAAACAATCTTTAAGAGCTGATAACTTATTTGTTTTTGAATCCATTTTAATTTCATTTTCGAATTTTGTTTGGTATTGAGCCTAGTTTCACATTTTGATGAGTATAATAGCAAATTTTATTCTATGGGTAAAATAGCAAAATGTTAAGGTGGATTATTATCTCTGTAATAAGCACACTCCTTAATAAACACACAACTCAAAAAATAACTATTCAAATGTTATGAAATTTGATATGCACAATATGAACATGAAAACGGAGGGCTCGCAGAAAAGTTTTACCCGAAAACAAATTTCTAAGTTAAAAATCAAAATTTGAGCAATATTTTTTCGAGAAAAAGTTTTTGGCAAGCCCTCCGTTTTCATATCAATATTGTGCATACCAAATGTCATAACATTTGGATAATTATTTGTGTACGAAAATTGAAGGAGAGATTACATTAAGAGGTGTGCTTATTACAACGATTATAATAACATTTAAACATGCACCATCAACATAAACAGATGAATAGATTTTTGATAACATTCACAAAATGTTGGATTTAGAATTTTTAAATAGCACAAATCATCATATTTATAATTGATAAAATTAACAAGGTTAAGAAATCATTTTAGCATAATTTTTTTTTTAAAGCAACTAAATAAATAAAAAATTCTCAAACAAATATATAATTTCTGTTTTCACAGTATAAAAAAAAAAAAAAACTATAGGTAGTAATAGCGTTACGACCATGAAAATAACCTTTGACCTTAATTAGACAATATAACATTCGAATTCCGGATAACCATGTTTGCATGCAGTAAAAATATTTATATGAGAGAAAAATATTCAATAGGTAGGAAATAAAACGAATGAATGTTTTTCTTTAATTTTCATTAAAATGCATGACTCTTTAATAATTGATTGAACGAAGTGAGGTCTATGGTATAACAAGACGATTTTCCATTTCTTTTGTCTGTAACTATCTATCTATGTTTATTTCGTTGTAACTTTTGAATGCCTTGTTCGATTTTGACGAAATTTGGTAAACACATTGATCAAACCATACTGACGTGTATAGTTTTTGGAAAATTATATAACTTTTTTCTAAAAAAATATAAAAACCCAGGTTTCAAATACGGGACTATTTTTTATTAACACACTTTTATCAGTTTCACCTGTATGTATGTATCTATGTATGTAATGGAATCTTTCAACGTCATTTTGACCCACTTTGAACGAACAGATTTTATTCAAATTTTGCAAACTCGTCAAAGGCCCATGACAATGCCATCAAAATAGCTGAATATCCTGATTAGAATCGCCAGGATTTAAAAATTTCTAATAGTATCTTTTACCTTAGAGCAAGAGAGATTTATTATTAAATTATTATATTTAATACATAGGTATAGTATTTAATTTTTTTACACATATTACTGAATTTGTATAAGATCATGTTTTGAATTGTATCAGATCTTCTAAATTTGTGTACGTAGTATTTACATACTGTTTATTTAATTCTAAGTGAGGTCTACAGTTCACAGAACTACTGTTATATATGTTTCCAATAATTGGTGGTACTCATGTGGAAACAATGAATTTTCAATTTAAAATATGAAATTACTTCAAACAAACCTATTTATTCATTATGAGAATTATGTTGAAAGATAAGTAAACTTTGAAAACATTACACACAAGCCGAAGATCACTGCTATTGCACCATCGCATTGCTACTCGGGCGTGTTACCTCTACACCACAGGTTCCTCTAGGTCAGGGGTATCCAAACTAGGGCTCGCGGCCCATATCCGGCCCGCGGTCAGATTTTTTCTTTCCAATCGGAGAGCTTTTTAGAGAACATATTTTTTATAGCAAATTAAATTTAGTTTACTGAAGTATTCTAATTTTATGTTGAATATTATTAATATGGTTTTGGCCCTCGGAACTTACTGGAGTAATCACTATGGCCCTAAGGCTGGAAAGTTTGGAGACCCCTGCTCTAGGTAGTTTAACTACATATCTAATATGTGTGATATTTTTAAATGTTTTATCAAACACTAGCAGACCCAGTCACGCGTTGCTGTGACAATTTGGAGCATCCTGTATTTGTTGTGGGAGATCCGGTATTTGGTGTAGGACACCTGTGACACGAAATTTTTATATTTAAACCCAGTATTTGAAATGGGCTACCTGGCAACCCCGACCCAGCGTTCAGACCCAGCCTTGGCTCCGCGTCAGAAAAAAGTACGTAAACATTGACACGAAATTTTTATATATATACACCCGGTATTTGATAAGGGACTCCCGGTATTTTGTGTACGCACCTGGTATCTCGACCTCTTGACCCACGTGGCCGCCTTCGGCCTTGGCTCCGCATCATAGAAATTTTGTAGCAGATGACGGTTATTTTTCTGATCATACATAGGTCTAATACACATTCTGGTAAAAGTGTTGTTTTTAGGGTTTTCCCGGCAATTATTTGAGTTTTTCTCGCCGTAAAAACCATCCTTAGACTTCAACGAACATTTAAAGTAAAACAGAATTGGCAAAATTGGTACATGCGTTGTTGAGTTATGCGCTTACCAGTAGATTTTGAAAGTGTCGTCCATTAGTATTATTACTATGAATACAAGCGTAATGTATTCATTTTGTGTGTGCCATTTTCAACAACTTAGATATGTTTAACAACTTTTGTTGGATTTAACAGATTATATTTATTTTACAGAAGTAGAAATGAGGTTTGCACCTCAATAGGTTAAACGTCTATATTTATTGAGGTGCAAACGTCAGTTCTTCATCTGTAAAATAGAGAATGTGTGTTAAAAACAACAAAAGTTTTTAAAAATATCAATAAAAATATAAGTTGTAGAAAAAGACAAACGCATACAAAATGAATACAATACGCTTGTATTCATAGTAATAATGAGAATAATGAATTATCTTGATTTGTGAGAATTGTGAAAAACTGAAGAAATCAACCTATTATTGAGATATTACAATTCAGGGCAAATATGATAGATGGATACGGAAAATATATTATATTCACAAATTTGCTTATTCGTTTGATGTTCTTGAATTGGTTATTTACTAATTATTGCAAAAACGTTTTTCAAAATCTAAAATTATTTATTTTATATTTCCTTCCCAATATCCCAATTTTTATAAAATTAAAATAAAACAATATAATTAGAGTCCGATATACATTTTTTTTTTAAATTTTGTTGATTTAGGGTACTGTACCAAAATTTAAATTTACTCATGATTCTATTGGATAGACAAAAAATATATTGACTTTGTTAACAAATTGATAAAATATGGTTAGCCAATAGAAAATTTACTAGACGTAACAATCTTTATTAGTTTATTCTGATAACCGGCTCAGTGGCCAAGTAAACGCACTAATACCTTAACAAATTTAACAACTTAGATTGGAGGTTACGGGTTCGAATCCTGTCAGCGACACTGTCTTCGCTTGGATACGAACGACATGACCTTGTTAGAGAAGGCATCTTTGCCTTCAGGTGATGGAGTGTTATAAAAGATGGTAGGGCGAACCAAAAGGTTTAAGACGTTAAAGGTTTTAAGGTACAACGAACACGGTTTCGGTTCCCCTCTTAATATACTCTAATTTGTTCTGGTTTAAGATTTTTACAAGGTTTTATTGCACGAGCGTTGTCAATATGTTTAAATCAAATTTTCAACTTAATTTTAAACCAGTTATTCTCAACCGATTTATGGTTAGCTAATAGAAAAGGTTATCAATTCAAAATATTTTCTGATAAGAAGAATAGCAAAATTGAACTGAGAATATAAACACGACGACACTGTTAATTAAATATATCGAACAGAACGAGTAGCGAAATAAAAAAAGAAAGATTCTTAAAAGTTAATAAATTTTTGATAACAAAAATAATTAAACTTTAATTGGAAACGTTAATGATGAAATGTTTAAGTGTTTGAATGATATAGAAATTTTAAATTAAACGTGCGATGATCCTAAACCAAAGTCAAAAGTGACTTCTACAGAGGATACTGAAAATCTAATCACTGTAATAATGACCCCAGATTCCCAATTTAATATCTATCTATCTAGCTAATCCATTTGTGAAAAAAGTGAAATCTATTTCGAAACGCATATTATAATGTAAACAAATTATAATTCAAATTGCATTTTCACACCTAGCTTTCCTCCAACTGAATTATTTTAATTGAACAAAAGCGCAAATAAAAGAGCTCGTTCCAGAAAGTGTTCTTAGAAGAACCGCGTACCTATTATAGAGAAAGATCGCTATAAAAATATAAGAAATGCACAAGAGAAAATTTCGCTTGAGTATAACTTGAGTGTGATGAAAGTTAAATGATTTCCAATGCTTGGTGACAAATCTGCGCATCCATATCTTTCATTTAACCTTAAAAAGAATCTGAGCATCAATTTCTTTCAATTTACTGAACAATGTTTGGAATCATTTGAATGGGATAAATTTTATATTACTTCCATTAACGATTTAATATGTCCAAAATGTTCAATGATATATTCCAAAGTGTCAGTTTACAGATATTATGTAATTAATATAATGTTCACATGCCCCAGCTAGCCCAAAATATATGTGTATGGAATTTTACCATGTAATGGGTAAAATAAATTTATATTTTACTGGAATAGGGAATATTACTTTTGTGAAAATGTCACAATATTAAAAATTCTCCTATCTGAATGACTTTTATAACAATGAACATTTCTACTATCGATGGCACTAATCTAATTCTGTATTCCAAAAAAAAAAAAAATCCAATTAAAAGGTAGATCCACGCAACCTGATTCACACTTATCTTCTCACATTGTTAAAACAAACGGAAGTAATAATATTTGAATTATTTAATAAAATATTTGGTCTTTAAATCTAAATGAAAAAATTATCCCACATAATTTCAATACACTTTGTATTTATTACATTCTCAAGGACAAGAGTCAACAAAAATTTTTAATAAAAAAACTAGCCTCATGAACATCAGAAGTTAGATGATTGTATATTATGTAAAAACATGTGTCTACCTATTTTTCTATTGTTCCAATAACTCTACTCAAATGCAGATTAATAGGCATTTGATTATATACATATCACTATTTTAATAGAAAAATTATATTATACTGTAATTATTATTTCCTTTCTCGATAAATTTATTTATGAAATTATCCTGTAAATTTTGTAATTTTTTTTTCTTTCATATTTTAATTTTGCAATATACCAAATGAAATGAATTAAATTTTTTTTAAATTAAATTAAAATTATTAAGTGTTTATTAACATAATAATAATAAGTCAACTAAAAAACTATAGTACCTAGCCTAAGCTTTATCTATAATACATCATCTTGTATACTAGTTACATCAAAATTTTAATTTTTGATACATCGTTTAAGTAATGGAAAAATTTAAAATAAAAAAATAACTTGACTCGACGTGATTAATAAAAACAAGTTTTTTTTACTTAACGTCCATATTTTTTATGTTTTTTATTATTCAAGGGACAGTGTGCTTTAAGCTAATATCATTGATTCATAAAATAAAAAAATTGTGTGATCTATACGTGAAGAGTCACCATTCTTCTGATATCCTTAACTCAAACTTATAAATGCATGCATAGCTGTTCCATTATGCGGTCTAAAATATCTGTCTCTCAATGTGTTCAATTTCATAGTTGGTTCCAACAATTCACTTTACGGCATTATAATGTCAGAGTTAAGAGTGTGATGGTGTTCCTTGTACCTGTGATTTTACCAAATAAATCAATTTGCGTATAGTATTATGAGTTTTACTCGCTCAACTGTTGCTCAAATGGTATATACCCATTAAAATGAAATAAAAACAAATATCTGCCATAATCTCTAATGCAATACTGTGAGTCCAGTTTCACATTTTGATAGGAAATAATACTGCATATTCAACGAATAAACTTTATCATTTTTCTCACATTTATGCACTCCAAGTATTGATCTAAGCATTAAAATCTTCTGAATATCTTCGTCATATATTAGGGATTAAGCTGACAACATTACAAAGGCATATACATATGTTTAAGGTTCAGCCGTATGTTAAGGCCACCAATTTTGCTTAATTGATTAAAGAGGTCGACCATGTATGTGTAGGTCTGCATTTATTCCTCGATTCCTCAGTAAGTAATGTTTATCTCATATTTTAAAGTTGAAATAGTATTTGACTACCAAATATTCATAACGCATCTTAAGCTAAAATTTAAGAGTAAATCAACGACCATGAAGCATAACAGGAACATTTTCTATCGATTATGGGGTATGTATCGAATAACTTCGCAAATATAAGTTTTATAATTGATTAGAGTCGTGCGATAAACCGACCCTGTGCTTACTACAATCATCACATATCCAAAACACACACAAAATGAATCAATAATTAATTAAAATCAAAATATAAAAGTAATAATTGTAAAAATTGAAAACACTACAAACATATTAATTGTTTCGCATCACACACACATATATAACATCCAGTGTTGATGCATAATTCACTTGACGCAAATCAATGAATTTTTCGAGGTCACATAACATATTTATTCGTCGTGTAAAACTTATACAAAACCGCCATTTAATAATACACTTAAGTAAATAGATACACAACATAGTTCTTTTGTATTTTCTCATACCTATGATGAAAAAAAAAATAGTGGAAAGCTTACAATAATAAATCGCATTGAACTGAAAATTGATACTGGTCTTAGTAGACCAGGGTAGAAGCCTTTAAAAATGGTAAAAAGCGAAAAAAAATTATACTAGGATGAAACCCATGGGAAACGGAAGAGAATGTAACAAGAATGAAAAGAAAAATAATTTACGGGCGATCTGAGGTTGGAAAGTGGAAGGGGTTGAGTTTTTAAAGGTAAGACATGGTTTATTTCGATTTCCGACAAAACTGCAAGTCCTATAGAAAAAAGTTAAATGGCAAAGTTGTAGGTAGTAGAGAATCTTCAACTTTTGTATTTACATTTGGTTACTTCAATTTTGCACTTAAATTTTGAGGTTATGTGAAAAAAGTGTAAATACAAACGTTGTAGATTTTTTTAACACCTATAACTTTTTTCCATAGGATTTGCAGTTTTGCCGTAAATCGAGATAAACCGTGTTTTACCCTTAAAAATGCACCCCCTTCCACTTCAACACCTCAGATTACCCGTAAATTATTTTTCCTTTCATTTTTGTTATATTTTGTTCCGTTTCCAATGGGTTTCATCCAAGTATAAGTTTTTTTAGATTCAAAAACTATCGACCCTGGTCTATAAGTAGACTATTACAAATAAAATATAAAAAAGCCCAACTGATCCCAGTCTGCTGTTAAAATATTATTCAAAGTAAAGTTTCTTTTTTTGCATTCTTTTCGTAAACAGTAAGATTTATCATAAAAATAGATCAAACAAAAATTGTGGGTTATACAGTATATACCTGCAAAAATTATTATCATATTTTTTCCGCAGTAATCACCTGTCTATTACCTGACGGTTTGCTACCATACAAGTAAAAAATTAGGTATCTCTAGATTAAAAAAAGAAGAAAATTTTAAATAACAACACTTAATGTTTAAATACTCGAAATATCTATAAGTATAAAAGTTTGAACTATTTTTAATTATCATTGAAATAGACTAAATACGTAGTTCATACAGCTATGAAGAGTATAAAATAATATGTATTATGACTATTATTACATTAATTACAAGAATCATTATAAAATAATAATATGTACTTATTATATAACGGGTAACTAAGTAGTATTTGAGCTGAAATCGTAGTGAATATAAACAGTTTATGAAAAGTTGTTCGATTTTAAGAAACAAACATTTGTTGTATGAAATATATCTTTTATATTTTATGGTTTAAAAGATGGTTGGGTCGGGGATACATAAAGACATTTTTTGAGTCTTTATCTCTTTTAGGTTTTGAGTTGTATTTCTCTCTTTTCATTGTTAAAGATGATAACAAACTGGCAGAGGTAAACTTTAGATTAAATTTAATAAACTCTCATGTATTCATATATACAGGCTCTTTCAGGAGGAATAAATAGTTAATATTTTAGAACGTGGTAGTATAATAGAAGAATATTAAAATTCTTTTAAATGCATAAAAATAGATTACACAAATATATGAGATATGTATGTGAGTCAACAGATTTATGTGTTATACATTATTATTTTCTTTATACATTATTATTACATATCGTATGTTTTTAAATATTTTTTTATGTATATATACAAATTATAATCTTCTATCAAAAGATGCAGAAAACATTAGCGATTGTCTTTATTATAAACATCTCTTTTTTGATTCGCATTTCTCTTAAGGAAAAAAACAGTTTTAAAAGTTGTAAAATATTTCAGCCAAATTATAGGATAATTATAAAACACAAGTGGCAAAATTATAAACTGCATAACGGGCTTAATATATCAATATTTTAATATGTAATTTTAGTATTTTTATGTATAACTCAAAAACGAAAAGAGAATACATGTTGAAATTTTGGTAGTGTGTTCTAGACCTACAAATTTAATATCAACTTTGTAAATGAGCAAATCAGTCCATTGGGTAAAATGGATCCAGGACGTAAGTTTTGAACCACAAAAGAAAGAAAAAAAATTTGATAACAAAAAAATGTTTATTTTTTTATAACAAACAACTTTTATTTGAAACATTTATTCGTGAAATGTTCGGGTCCGCCACAATTTTAGCTATTAAAAAGAAATTTTTAATTGTAACACATATTTATTATAAAATGTCTTTATAACTGTGTATACTGAATATTTAAAGTATTTTATGAACACTATTGATTATCAGTAGTTCAAATATAGATACTCAACCATATGTCGAGTATTTAAACAATTAACTCTGTTAGTTGTTCTTCTTCATCTGTTAAAAGATATCCTTGATTTTTTATTTATTGGTAATAGTACAATCAATACATCCTCTAATATTTTATTTATATCTATCTATTAAACGTTTCCATTGTATTGAATATAGAACTTATATATTTTTTTAACTAACATTGTATGTTAAGCTGGAAATATTAGAAAAATAATTGGGGTTCAGTGAAAAGTTTTGTTACAGTTTAGATTTTCTCACTCTCCATATTTTTTTTGGTCACTCAACAGAACTGAATTAGAAGTTTGCGGACATAAATTTACCCGAAACTTTATTTTCGTAGTATTCATTGTACTAATTCTGACACTTTTTTAGTTTTTGGTCTATATCACATTTTTCACGTCCATTATACAAAATTAAAGTAGAAAATTTTATACTTTTATAATACATAATGTTTTTTGGGAAGACTAACCGTTTCGTGGATGGCTAGATATATTAGAAAAAAAGTTGATGTTCTATAGTTTTGATTTTTTCACCTTTCAAATGTCACTGAACACGAATTTGAAGTTTGTGGGCAAAAATTTTGGCTGGACTTTTGTTTTTTGTACATTTTTTTTAGTTTTTGGTGTATAACTCAGAAAGGAAGCGTTTTTCAACCATCTTATAGTATACAAAATTAAAGTAAGCAAAATTATAGGTTTCCTTACTGAAATATAGAACAAAAACTAAGAAAAGTACCCAGAAAACAAAGTTCCGGGCAAAACTTTTGACACAAACTTCAAATTCGTATTCTAGATCATTTGCAAACATTCTAAAAATCTTTTTGAATGATCTACAAAGAAGAATGTTGTTACTCACAAAAATTACATTAAATTTCTCGCTTGATGATAGAGAAAAACGCTCCAAACACTAGCTAGTAGATTTTCGTAATAATTCATAAAACGGTAGAATATTTAACAAAATCGCTCATATATCCAGAACATTCTCTAAAGCTTTAAACTGAAAACGTCTTCATAAATTGGGGCTAGAGGAGTCCCACTCCATATTGTTCCTTTGATCGTATTGCGAATCTTTTCGAGAGTTCTTGGCGGCACGCACATTTTACACTAATTTTTTGTACAGGATTTTTAAAGTGGATTCATAATTTATTCAGTCAATTAATGAATGTTTTACTTAAATAAAGAAATTTATATCTAATAAACAACTTATCACAGCATAAAAATTGTAAATTTATAATTTAAAATAAGCATGAAAGATTTAAATTTCCCATTTGACACAGCCAAGTCTTATGATTAGATTTTTTTTAGATATGACTTGCGCAGTCTCATGTCAATCAGATTTTAAAATATCTGACGGTATGTGCTGTCATTTTCATATGGGACCGTCTTATAGTTTATAGCGTACTTCCGATTACATTAGATTTTTCGATTAGAATCTCTTATAAGAAATTCAACCTTATCGTTTGCGGACCTGGATAATTCATTATATAAGTTTTTCGGCATACGACAAAACGAATCTCTAGTCTAAATGGAGTCAGGAATTCCCAATATTTATTGTATTCATTTCCATTGAAATCTTGAAACAGAAATTTTTCAACACTTCCATTAATTTCTGAATTTTACGTTTAGGAAAAAATTTTTCACTATCAATATATTTAATTTTGTTATCACAAATAGCAACTACCTTACATATTTTACAAAGCACTGATAAATTAAATTAATATGACCTTTGTATAAAAAATTGGGGAAAATTCCATAAAGTATCACTGATTAATTATCAACAATGAAAACAAATTGATTAAAAAAGATCTAAACTGGTCATTGCAAAAAACTGATTCTCAATAATGTTAGGCATTTTAAAATTTTCAAAAATCGTTAGTCGTTTGTCAAACAAATCTTTAATAATTTCTCGATGCATTATAATCAATGGCTACTAACTTGAGTTCACATTGTTTTAAGTAACTCGAAAACACTTATGTTATGTAGGATTTAATGCATGTCTAAACATTCGATAAGTTGTACGAGCAATACAAGTTTTTGTTGAAAAAAATAAAATTTGGTAGTTGTGTACAAAAATAATAATTTCAACTGTAAATCGTCATAATGTCAGCCTACTCGGAGCTAGGAGTTATGGATGTGAACCCAGAGAACGGTAGCTTCGTCACAAATCGTCGCTCCATTTCTATTGAAATCTAAGTTTTCTGAGGGCATGAATAGACGGATTGGAGCCGTTATACTGCCTCAGTTTCTCGAAAAATTTATCAAATATTTTACAGAAATCATCTTTAAAATAGGAGTATCACCAAGTATTGTCTTGAATTTGAGAAACTTGATCTAAAATTGTACATGGGATTTGTCAGCGCTAGATTAAATGTGAACTAACTGTGGAATAGTATTACCGAAAAGGTGATAACCTTATATTAATTTTGATCGTAAGAAATTTTGATCATTATAAAACTGTTTTATCGAGTATTAGTGTGTAACAAACAATAAAATAAAATGTAATTAGAATATGTTTGTTTCAAAGTACATCAATGAAGAATCACTTTGTTTCATAAATTAAACTAAATAATATTTCTTTAATATTAAAAAAAAAATTGATCATTAAATCTTTATAACCAATCATAAAACATGATATCTGTTTGTATTAATTCAAGAATATGTACTACCCACAGCCGAACAAAGAACAAAAAGCCAATGCACTCGGTAAACATCATTCAGACAATAAAAAAAATTTTATCACAATATTACAAATATTTTCCACAGATATTAATTTCGGATTGTTTCAACAAAAAAACACTCAAATTACTAAGCAAAAATAAAAAAATAACAGGAAACAATTATGATGAAATCTATTTAAATGTTTATCAAGAGGTCCAAGGTTATAATACGATAGTTGACTTTGACAAATTAATTATGAATAAGATTAATAAAATTAACAAATAATTGAATATAATGATATCTTTAAACAATGTATTGTATTAAAATTAATTAACCTGTCTCACATTCAGGTCATCGAAAAAACAAATTACCAATTTGAATATGTTTATACGAAACGTCAAATCACATCAAAAGCACGTGATTCAATATTTATTTTTATTTTTTTACTCTCAATTATTTGTTAAATGTAATTATTACATAAATTTTACCAAAAATTAACTAATATTAAATAAAATATAATATTGTGTCAATATTTACATATGAATAATTTATTTAAATAAACACAGATCATTTCAAACAAAATAAATTCATTTGTTTAGAAAATGATTCACTATATAGGCAGTAGGGTGTGTGGTATAGTTATTCGTTTGTTTATGTTCTTTATGTCAAACGTGAATATTTGAAAATAAATATCTATTTCTTACCTTTAGATGGAATAATTTTTTAATTAAAAACACACAACAAATTTGTTCACAACATTATTTTGTAATTTTTTATTAGCAACTTATTTAAATTGAATTTACACTAAGAAACTTAAGCACAATTTAATCGTTAATTGTTATACTAAAGAACGCATGGTTTATTTTTTTAAAGGTAGATTTGGTTTGTTGTTGTTTTTTTTTTGACAACAAGATTTTTTCTGTATTTATACTATATGAATAATTTTGATTCTGGTATTTAGGTTTTAACTGTGTACTTTATCTGACAACACTAAACCGTCGTCTTTTAGCTGTGTTATTATTAATCCGTCTACAACGTTGTGTGTTGTACCTATTGTCCGTCCTCACATTCTCTAAACTGTATGTTTGCCATAATATATATAAACGAAACATACATAGTAGAAAGAGATATATGTATGTACTAGTTTATAAGTTGTTTGCAGATAAAAATTAAGGAGATACGGTACTTACGTCAAATTATAACTTTTAAAATATACAAGGTGATAATATTTAAACTAGATGACGTAAAATTAATCATTGACACGTTTAAATCCTATCGTTTACATCGGAATTATTTAATCAAATTAATAATAAGTAGTGTTAAAATAATAAGTAGAGCTTTTCATTTCAAATCTTTCATTCGGGCAGATTTCACTTTTGTTTCGAATAGAATGTCATATAACAGTGTAATAAAAAGAATCTTTATTACACTGTTAAAAAAAACGTATCGTTAATTAAAATGAACACTTCTATTGGATGCAGTCACCTTGATATAAAGTGTAATTAAGCGGGATAGAAAACTAGCAAAAATTTTACTAAAAATATAGTTAACTAACATATGTGTTTCAATTAGCTCTTATTATAATTTAAATAAACGCTACACAGAAATAATGCTATTGCTCCAACGAATATTCAATTGTCAATTAAGAACTTGCGAAAATTTGGTAGATAGTATAAAATACATGGTTCCATTTTTTATAGTATACATTCTACTATTCTCGAGTCGTTTATAAAAAAAATGAAAAATAAAAAACTTTTCATTTTTATATATTATGATCAAAAGTAAGTGGAGCTGCAAATGTGCATATCTATATTTGCAACGATTTAATTAATCTGCCAGTGCAATGTTAGTTTTTTTTAAATTGTGTCATGCAAGCAAATAATAGCAACAACGTTTCCAATTTTTTTTTTCATGTACCTCTTCAAGTATTTCAGGTTTCAAAATTCTTTTTGACAATAAGTTAGTTTCCAAAAATTTTTGTATTATCTTCACCCCGTTTTGCAAAAATTGAGTTTTAAGTTCCTAGGAAGCTTGCCTTAACACTCCTGAGAAGTCGTCACTTCGTCTGTATGTATGTGTGTGTGTGTGTAAGTATGTGAATCGCTTATAACTTTGAAACGGCTTGACCGAATCGAGCTCACCAAACGGCATTCTGAAGAGTTTTACCAAACTTAGATTTTCTTTTCTTTTTTCGTTTGGAAATAACTTTTAAACGGCTTGACCGATCGATTCCAAAATCTAATCAGCTCTTGACCTTGTAACAAAATCGAATCTTGACCTTGTAACAAAATCCTTGGGTCGAAATCGGTCGATTTGTCTGTGAGAAATCGTTGACGAAAGTAATCGCAAAAATCGATTTTTTTGAAAAAACTATGAAACGGCTTAACTAATCGATTTCAAATTCTAATCAGCTCTTGACCTTGGAACAACACGTCGATTGCCGCCAACCAGTGTTTTTTTTACATCAAAGCTGTAATATGTTAAATTTTAAGTGCTTAGGTATGACATTAGCGGGAAGTTGCAGGGATGGCCTTTAGGGTGAACCGTTTTCCAAATTTTTTTTTTTTAAGTCGTGAATAAACATAAAAATCCTATAAAAACCTAATTTTTTAAAAACAATCCAAATGGAGACTTTCATTTTGAAATACCCAGAATATTATAATTACGTGAACACTTGCAATATTTTAATTTATGAAGACCATAGATATATAAAAGTAACAAAGTGGAGTATATTTATTATTTCTATATATCTTCTATGATTGTACAACTTCTCTATCATATTCCATTTTATGGACTTTATAAAATTAAACAAAATTTTTGAAATATTTTATATTGACTACATATTTTTTTTGGAAAAATAGCCAATAAGTTTTGATCTTTACTTTTATAAACTACCGTTTGTATATAACTTTATAAATTAATTTTTTATGGTGTAAACTTGCTTATTGCTTAAGATATATATAGATTCTAGACTAGTCTCTCTAGATGTGGTGATGCACATCTTATAACCACATTTAGACTTTAAAACTACATTTCAATCCAAAACTTTAATTCAACCCACTTGAGCAATTTTTTTAACAAAACTCATGGTTTATTCTTCGACCTAAGTAAACATATGTAATATCTCTAAAAAATGTCATCACCAAGAAACATCTTTACATGTAATATGAATTTATGCGATTGTTAGTTAGTTCTAGATCAGAATTAATTTTCTAAAACATAATACAGTCTCCAATCTCCTTAAATTGTTTAATTATTAAACACCATGGGTAAAATAGTTAATTCCTAATGAAATTAATTACAAAAAGAAAAAGATTTTGAAAATATTTTTACAAGTTGTTTTTATCGTACCAAAAAATCTCAATTAATATACAAATATCAATTAATTTTTATTACTTAAGTAAAAGTAATTTTTAACTTGATAGGTATTCATGAAAAAAAAGATTTCAATAAATTTAAAAAAATTATAATATTTTAATTCTATATAGATAACACTTATATAATTTTTTTTTTTTTTTTTTGCTAGATAATTATTAAATATTTACGTAAAATTCAAATATTAAAGTTCAAACATACTACTTTTATTTATCAATTATGTCTATCAAAATCTGACAAACAACTTTTAATTCATATCGCCAATGATAAATTGTATTTTTAAGAGGGATTGAAACATAATACTCAAGCACCCTCCATTATGTAAATATCTTTTAATTTTTGCGCCCAAATAACTCAAAAAATAATTATTCAGATGTTTCGAAATTTTATATGCACAATATTGACATGAAAACGAAGGGCTTATCGAATAAAATAATTTTAAATATAAAATCAAATTTTAAACTTAGAAATTATTTTCGAGAAAAACTCTTCGGCAAGCCAACCGTTTTCATAACAATATTGTGTATAAAAAATTTAAAAACATTTGAATAACTATTTTTTGAGTTATTTGGTTGTGAAAATTAAAAGAAATACAATGCATATTACATGTAATTTAAGTTAACAGCTTGTTAGAAGCACATTATTTTATGTAAATAACTGCTGTAGATAAAAGCTCCAGTTTCAAGTGCATAATAATGATTTTATTTTAAAAATATTTATAAACATTCCTATTGCCATCTATTGAGTGTATCAAGCTAACTATGAATGTGGTTTTAATCTAAGATGCAACAATAGTAAAGCTTTATAAAAGGGTCACAGGTGCTTAAAGAAATTGGTCATTTCATACTGAATTAACCACAAAGCATCTGATACTTTCTGATAACATTTTTCCTATAGAGTTCTAATGAAAATTATCTAGAATTATACAAGTATATTCTAATAATTTTACTTATTTGAAGTCTCTGGTTTCAATAAATTATTTTTCTCATTAAATTTTGTTTAGAAAATAATTTCAAACGAATGACTTAGTTTATCATTTAGAAAGAAGAGATCGAAAAATACATTCAGTTCTCAGTTCCAAACAGGATGAATCGTGCCAAAAAACGAGTTTTAATTATTAAAAATCGAGCGGAAACGTTAGGTTTTACTAGTAAAGATATGCAACAATTTCAATTGTTACAACAGTTATTTAAAAATAATAAAAAGTCATATGTGAAATATTTTTTATTAATTTTAACGACTTTTTTATTGGGATTGAGTGTTTACAAGATATTTGTCTCAACTGATCAGGTTTGAATTTTCATTTATTCGTCTATTTGATCGGTTAAAATTTTGTGTATAGTTTTAAATTTTGTTTTATTTATTTAAGCTTTTATTTGACCAGTAAGGGTCGGATTCTCTTTGTATTAAACTTTCAATGCTTTTTTTTTAATTCCAATATACTTTTGTTATACCTAAGTGTGTATAAAATATATCTCTATGAATGCATTTATCAATATAATATCATTCAAAAATCTGTCTACCTGGCCTAATTTCATAATTATGTATTTCAAAAATACAAAACGGGACAAAAATTTAATGACTACATTTGAGAAAAATTGAACAAATCACATACACTAGAAAATTAAAGTAACAAAACCAAAATGTATATAATGGTATTTAACAAAAATTTTATTCATATTTTAATAAAATTTGAAATTCACCCGAATTTCCATTTGACCAGCTTCAATTTACTCATTATTAGTACCTATAAATTAACCGTAATTACTCTCTTGATTGTTAAAAATACTCCTCTAGAGAAATGTGTTACTAACAATAAGAGCTACTTTGGTATCTGTTTCACAACGTTTGGTTTGACTTATTTGAAGGGCGTCCAGCCTGAATCAGAGAGGGCAGAGGAATAAGGAAAACCAAAATTTCAGATTTGTTGCGTTTAGTAATATCGAAATATTAACGGAAAAGAAAAAAAAAGAATGGACAGCAAAATTTAGCCACACGACACACAGAGTATACCTACATATTTATTACTAGTGGACGTCACGCGGTTTCACCTGCGTCACCTTTATAATATTAGTATAAATTTAAAATCTTTAAATATTACTCTACAGCAGCATTATCGTAATAAGATTCTGCTTTATCAAACAGGAAAAATTAAAACTTAAAAGATATCCCCGCCTCTCTAAGGAGGGACTGCTACCCTAACTTCCTTCTGGATAGCGAACCTTTCGCCTTGTTTATATATGTTTGCTTGATGTTAAATTTCTTGACAAAAGTGTTTTGCTTGGTGAAATTACTCCTTTTATCCCTAAAGTTAAACAATGGAAGAATATGAACTAATGCTATGCGTTTCGTAATTTTAGTATTTGTAGAAGAAATCGGACACATTTAATAAAAATTTTTGACAATATTTCACCAAAATCTGAATTATGGTATGGGACTTCAACAAAATGTATAATATTTCTCTTGAATTTATGACTATACAGAGTCATTTTTTTAAACTAGACATAGGTATGCATAAAGCTCGAAAAATAATATGAATCGGAAACAGTTTCAAACAAAAGTTTAATCATTTGAATGGACTGATAAAACTGTTAAGTGCATAAATATTTTGAGGAGGGTGGGCTTTAGGTTAAATTGCGAACTTCGAAGTAAATGGTTGTTATAAGCATTGCAACCTTGAGCGTCCGACCACCTTAATGGCCTGGCCCCTTAGCAAGGGCATTATGATCATGATCATCCATCACTAATCAGGTGATACTGCACTTTAAGTTAAAAGTTTATTAAAATCAAACCGTTTCATATTTCACTAATTAACGTCCATATTATGTTAACCAGTTTTTGTCCATTATATTAAATAAGGGCTGAAGTGTAATAAAAGTATAGAACAGAGAAAAATCATGCTGATTTTAAATAAATACTATGTTTTCTTTAAATTATTAACAAAAAATAATAATATTTCATTGTTTCGAACGTATATTAAACACCAAATACATTTTGTTTTCTAAGTTTTGAGAAAGTGGTATTCCAGTTCCCAACCAGTAATATTTTCCTATTTAAAGTAAAATTTAATTACATATAACGTTAAAAAATCATTTACGATATCCAATTAAAAATAATAATCAAGTGTGCAAATAATTAATAAAGACAAAATTTTAAACTTCACATGCCATGTTCTAGACCTTTTTGTAACATTTCTGGTCTATGCTACATTACACAAACTTTTTCATTTATTTTGGGGTAAGAAACGAGCTCGAAGGATTTTGTTTTGTTGCGACAATTTAGTTATAGTCTGGTTTACTAGTGTCTTTCTGGTCAAACTTTTTTCTCTGCCTCCGAAAACTATAATGATAGTGTCATTCCATTCGGAATGGCATTTAGAAACTTTCTTAAAAAATTAACACTCCCACAAAGAAAATTCAAGGTATAAAAAATTTAATGAAAAAGAGAAGGGTTTTTATTTTTCGCGGATAACTCAAGAAATGTTACAGACATTTGAAATCCAAAAAGTTTTTTTAATTTCATAAAATTTACCAAAGAAACATTTCATTTTCGGAACTATAGCACTAGTTTATATACGTTTAATTGATTTATGAAAATAGGATAAAAAACGGTTGGTCTGGTCACCATGTTTAACACGGGATTCGTCCACTTTAAATATGAATAGTATGGAACAAAAAAATTTAGTTTTTTGGATACATAAATGAACAATCCAAAATTTTAAAAATTGCGTTTTAGATTTTTTTATAAACAATATAAGAGATTGAAAAATTATGAACTCAACAAATGCTATCAAAAAATTTGTTTTCTACAAATTTTCCGATTATTTTCATATTGTTTATATAAATAAGTATTTGTTTCACAATTAATCGTTTAATTTTCACAAAACTTTCCCATTTTACAAAACTCTTAACGTCTGAAGACTTGAAAACAGACCTTAAAAAAAAATTAAAAAATTATTTTTAAATAATATTAAACAAATAATCGGAAAAATTTTAGAATCAATATTTTGGTACATTTTCCAGTTTCCATTTTTGAATCCCTTAACCTGTCTATAAAACTATGAAAAGTCAAAATTTTTAAATTTTGACGATTGGAAAATTTTCGTAGCCTTCAACGAATTTATTTCCAAAAAAAATGCATAATCGATTATTTCATTTTCAGTAATAGGCACATAAAAATATTTTTTATTTCAATTGTTTAAATGATTGTTACAAACAAATACATTGTTTATGAGATTATAAAAAAAAAATTCTTTTGGAAATAAATTCATTGAAGGCTACGAAAATTTTCCAGTCAATTTAAAAATTTTGAATTATCATAGTTTTATAGACAGTTAAAAATGAAAACTGGAAAATATATCAAAAAATGTATTCCCAAATTTTTCCGATTATTTTATTTTCGTATTGTATAAAAATATATACAAATAATTTTTAAAATTTCTTTAAGGCTTGTTTTCATGTCTTCAGAACTTCAGAGTGAATAATTTGTAAAATGGGATGGTTTTGTGAAAATTAACCGATTAATTGTGAAACAAATACCTATCTATACAAGCAATTTCAAAGTAAGTTTGATCGAAAAATGTCAAAAAGTTCAAATTACTCGCTCTAACCACCCATTTTCTTTTTCTTATATAAATAATTTTTGCCCTCTCAATAGAATATTAACATTAGTAAATATAGGTCTTCTTAAACATTATTTTAGTTAAAAAAAAGGGTACTTTTTTTATAGTGTTTACTGAAAATACCACATTCATGGATGCATCTCTTTCGAGAACCAGAAAATTGTAATCTATGTCATGGAATAAACAAAATTGATCGTGTTGAGAATATCAACGCTGATGATTTTGAATCGATTTATGCTTATACAGGACGTCCTGTTATCGTAACAGATGGTACGAAAAATTGGTCACCTTTAAGTACGTTTACATTTGAATTCTTTCGAGATTTGTACAAAGATTTTGAAGAGGAACAAAACGAATGCCAATTTTTTCCATATAAAACGGAGTTCTTAAATTTAAGCGATGCATTAAATATGAGTATTGAACGTGCTCATTTGATGGAGGGTACAAAACCTTGGTATTTTGGATGGAGTAGCTGTAATAAAGACGCCACTAAACTATTACGTCAACATTATACACGTCCATATTTTTTACCAACTATTTCGGAGAGCACAACGTTGGATTGGATATTTATGGGGGGTCCTGGAGATGGTGCCCATTTGCATGTAAGTTGTTTTATGATAGATTTATGCCATTTGTATCGTAATATAATCCGTGGGACAAAGAATAAATCAAAGGAAAAACCACGATTGATTTAACATATAATTTTTTTTTATCATGGAAATTAAAAATGTTGTATTTTACTAAATGAAACAAAAATGACTATCGATTTTAGTTCTTTAATAACTTTCATTGAATTTTTAAGCTCTTTTTTGCCATTATTCGCTGAACATATGAAACTATTTAGCAAAAATATTAAAATTTATTTAATAACATTAAAATTGAATTTTGTAATATTTACATTTAATTCGGGGCATGTAATTTATAGAAAATTGAAACATTTTCCGAAACATATAATTACCAATGCGGGATATAGTTATCACTTCTATGAATCCAGATCTAATTATCCGGTAATTTGTAATTTGCACGGCTATTTAAAAAATTGATGTCATTAGATTGATTGCTTTATCAGTAAATTGAAATGTTTTATAATAAGCGTATAGTGCTATAAAATTTTCCTAGAATTTACTTAACGTAAATATTAAGTAGGATATTTTGAATCTCGTTGCCATAGAAATCGACATAGAATTGATTAACAATGTTTGAAAGGTTTTTCATAATTAGCATTCATAAAATTCTCTGAATATCCAGTCTAAATGTTATAAATTGTGTTTATTAACGAAATTTGAGCTTAAATTTTGGCGATATCAAACATTTTGCTAAAAAATGATTCAAACAAAAGTTTTTAGAATTTTTCTTTGATTAATTAAAAGTTGAGTAATGGATCAATTGTATCCAAATGACCAATTTTTCACATTCATGAACTTTTAAGTTCAGAATATACCACCAAAATTTCTGTTCTTTATCTGATTACACTTTTGAGTTAGCTTAATGACGGGTGGGCAGGCGGCTAAATCGAAATGGGCTAAATAGGTGATTCTATGAACAGCTATACTTTTACATAAATAATCAACGAACTTTATAAATATCGACATATTATGTATACGTCAAGTATAAAACCTTGAAGAAAATAAATATTACCCTACAAATTCAGTAACACAGGTGCACTTAAGCCTGTCAAATATGTATGACAGAAAAATTCATTGATAAGTTATTGAAAGTATGCAAATTATTAACAACAATTTGTTATAGTTTAAAATAATTTTAATATCCACCGTTTTTCAATAGATTGATGATGTAAAATACCCATCATGGCAAGCACAATTATCTGGACGAAAACTTTGGCGATTAGTTCCACCTCCCGAATGTTATTTTTATTGTCATGAAATCGAGGAAATTGTAAGCCCTGGCGAAATAAGTAAGTAAACAGTCGTGAGTAAATTACATAAATGTTAATGAAGGACACTTTCTTAATGACCTAAACTTGTCTGTTTTATCGTTCTAATAAAAGTTAAATTTCGCAGACATAATACAATATTCAATGCATTGTTAGAATATTAGAAAGCCCTAAATCCGTGGTCTCAAAATTAAAGTACGCAGATCCCTCAATGCATGCAGCAAATTTTAGAGAGTATACATTGCTTCCCTTCAATTTTCTACAAATAAATTTTATTGTCTTGTAGTTGAAATTAAATAGTTATTTTAGATTAAAAAATTTAAAAGATATCTTCTTTGGCCTTTGTAGACTTTTTATGTCTTCGTTAATTTTTTACAATTATTATTGTCCTGGTAAGGTTTCTGGTTCATACGGATATTCCAGTAAACTGTGAAGCTGACGTTCCTTAAAAATGACAGAATGATAACCGATTAAATAATTATTAACCCTCCAAATGCACTATTGACGAAGTTACTTTTTTAACTAAACCAAACTAAGAATGATCAATATTGAATAGAAAAAGAAACATATTTGTAATACTGCAAGGCAATACTTTTTATGAACTTTTGGTAATTTTTTTTAACTTTAAATAGTTCCAAAACATTTTTTTCACTATTTTTTTACATAAATTTTTTACTTTTTCTTGTAAAATAATAAAAGTGTTTTAAATACAACGTGATAAAATCAAATGCGACAGGGTAGTATATGATACAAAATAGGCAATAAAATAATACAAAAAATTTAATGTATGTAAAATTCGCTCAATTTATATGCTTCTGAATGAAAAAAAAGACCTAAAAATAAAATAAATAAATAATACATAACTTGTTAATTTAAATACATTTTTTTTTAGTTGTTGTAGACACTAATAGATGGTATCACCAAACATTTATCGTCTCGTCAAATGTGAGTATAACAATTGGATCTGAATACAATTAAAAAAATTCTCGATTACATGAAACAAAACAGTAACATGTTTCATCTATTGTACAATATTTCTTATTCGTTATAAACAAAATAAATATTTAAAAAAAAAAAATTATGTAAACTTAAGAAGCCATACTTGTGTTTTATGATTGTTCAGGTTTTATATTATATTTAATTCAAATCAATAAACTGGAGATATATTTTATCAGAATATATACGATATAATTTTTAAAGATTACACTCATAATAATTAATTATTAAATGAATGATCTTATGCATTTTCAATATTATTTATGTAAAGATTCAAATAAAATATGTTTAATGAATGATAATTATTTTTTATTCAAAAATCCAATAAATGTATGCAATTTACATTACATACATGACATTACTCTTGTGTGGTAGCAAAAATTAATTGTATGAAAATGTATAAACGGTAATCGAGTGTAAATCATATTTAGCAATGTTTAAAAACAAAATCGCGCACTTAGGCTAAATACATTTTAATTCAATGAAATATAAATTAATTACACCCGTTCCTGCATCGGGTTTAAGCTTTGACCAAAATTCTTTGACCTGAAACAGGACAAAAATGTATTTATTCTCTTATTGGTTTTGAGTTATCGTGATGACGGACAAACAGTCAGAAATGGACTAATTAAGTGTCTCTATGATCACCTATACCATAATGTTATTTGTGCGGTCAATATTTCCTAGTGTTTCCGTTTTCCTAGCGCAATCTTTAGACTAAAATTAATACACTCTGACATATTGTGTATGTCGAGTATAAAAATATTGAACATTGCCGGACACTTTCCTCCAACCATAACTTCTAGCAGATTTTCCAAAAAACAATCATATTTGAACTTAGCTTGTATTCTAACGCTTGATTTGTATACATGTTATTTAGAGGATTATTTCTGCTATATATTTTTTCAGCCAGACAAACCATAAGTGCTAAACTTCCTCCGCAAACAGCAAAATCATTCAGTCAAGAGTATGAGGTCAAGGATACTATTCTTGTGCTTTGGAGATAGTGACGATTCTTGGAAATAGAACACTATTAACCCAAAATTATAGTATTTACTTTAAATGTAAATTTTATATAAGTTGCAGTTACTATTATAAATATTAAATTGTATATTTAATAAATTGTATATTGTATATTTTATATATTTTTTGCTCATACTAATGGCTTAATGATTTTGTTGTCTGGGGGGACAATTGGCCCTTACTACTACTCAGGCTAAATAAATATATATTTGAAATAATCCCCTAAGTGACATGTATAAATATCGTCAGGAATATAAGCTAAGTTCAAATATGTGTTTTATTTTGGAAGGTCTAAAGCATCTAGCAGAAGTTTAGCTCGGTGAACAGTGTCTGGCAATGATCCATACATTTTTAAAATAATATTTTATTGAATATATATGAAAATCCACTATCACAAAATAAAGTTTGCCTGGAGCCTCTGAGATCTCAATCCATTATATTCATTAGTAGGGCAATTTAAACAGAATCACTTAAAAAAATTGAAGTGGATTAATTTTGGTCTTCATGCGTCGATTCCTACTCGTCTAAAAGGTAAGAAGTATCGGAGGTAGTTTACTTCTTCTAAACTATCTAGTTTTGTATTTATAATTCAATATTATTTTCAACGAAACTATTAGTTTTCACAGCAATTTTCATTTATAAGGATTCACAAATACACAGGTAGGTAATCAACATTTTACAGAAAAAATAGTTCATATCACTATTGCAAATACTTTATTTTTAATATAATATAATTTTTATATTTTTACGACACTTTTTAATATTTACCAAGTCTTTTTTACAACGCATCAAAAAGAAAAAAAAAATATTAAAATATTATTATAAAATTTGGAGAAAAATTAAAACACAGCCATTTTGTCAATAGAATTGTGTTACAAATAGCTTAAATATTAAGATTCTTGATGTTGTCGCACTAATTTTTGGTCCCATGGACTCTAATGTTTGGACCAATTTTAATGATTGTTTTATATGAAGTGGTAAAAATTAACCATTAAATTTTTCAGAATTTTCTTCGTTTTCATGCTTTTTGAAAATGAAATAATTTTATACTATGCAAATTTTCATAGTTTAATATCCTACGGAATAATAATTTGGGAATTTACGACAAATATTGGAGGTATGTTTCAAATCCAAAACACGGAAATTATGTGTAATTCTGAGAAAATCGTGTATGGCAAGTTTAACTTAGTAAATTTTTGTTAAGAAATAAGATCTCAAAATATCCAATTGAATCAGAAAATAAAGTCCGCTAAGCCTATTATATTAATAGTTTCATTCCATATCACTCAATATTGTTAATATTAAAATTATGCTCCTTGAAAACTAAGTTAATAATAAACCCGTGTGTAATTCATTTAAAATGTGAAAAACACTCAATATATTCTAGAAATGATTAATATACCGCTTCATCAACATAACAATATAAATTCTGAGAATCTTTGAAGCGCATGTATTTAAAATATTACAATGTATACAATATATTACTAAAAATTAAAAAAAAAATAATAATAATAATAAAATTAAAATACTATGTTTTGAAATAAACTTTTTTTAAAAGCCAAGTATTCTATTAGTATTTTCCCCTCATTCCAATATACAAACAAACTTAATTAAATTTAAGAAAATTAAATTAGTATTAATTTAATAAAAAATTATAATAATAATTATCAAATGGATCCATCAGTAAAAGAGTCAAATAACTTTAATACAATTGATAACACCACATCAACATTAACAACAGATAATACCAATAGTTTAATTCAATCTTCTATTAACAATAATAATAATAATAATAATAGTAACAATAATAATATTAATAGTAATAATAATATTGTGATAACAGCTACAAGATCCAGTGAACATCATAATGAAGGTTTGATTGTTTTATTTATTGTGAAAATTTTATCAAATTTAAGCAAATTTTATAAATTTTTTTTAAGTGGGAATAATAAGAACTGTTGTTGATTGATTAAATATAGTGCGAACTGGTTTTAATCATTACTAACATTATTCAATTAAACAAAATTTCTACATTCCTATCAAACTATGTATGTGTTTGTGTTACGGTAAATGTACACTTTTACCGTAAAATGTGTATATTTCATAAAAAGTTAGGTATATCTGAATAAATTTCTCGAATAAATTTCGATTTTTGTGCAAACCGTCACCAAATTAGCAACGAGTAACATCTCCTCAGAGAATCATTACAACTAGCTAATTCATACTGATGATGACTACTTTGTAGTCGAAATACGTATTTATAAAATACAAAATAATTTGATCTAGGAAATTGGGGAAAAAATCGAAATTTATAATACAAAAGGCTTTAATAACGAAAATTATTTTAATTAAAAAATGTAAATGACAAACAGAACATACTTTTCTTTGCATATTATATAATATGTCGTAGGTCATGGTCCCAATATTCATAAAACAATTTTCGTCCTAATTTTTCAGGATATAATACGATGGGAATTCGGTTAAATGATCTTGATAATTTAAAATAAATTTAAATTCAATATCTGGTTGTGTCTGTAAATCTATAAGATCCACTTGACACCTAGAATTCATTTCACTCGTCAAAATTGGTTTTATCACAATTCCTTTTTTCTTGCCATTTGCCTTTTTTTGGCATGCTTCACATAAAGGTAAATACAACATAACTACTTCAGTAGTAATGTTGTTGTATTTGTTATTAATTTCTTTCACTAATAATACTTACTAGCACTTGCGATTTCTTATTTTGTATGCTCACATTTTCCACCAGGGCATGGTCATTGTGAATTCAATGTACATTTTCCTTCTTTGAAATTGTAAATGTTAGTTGAATGCATATTATCCAAACGAGGAGGCAAATATGCACATTTACCGGAAAATGTGTACATTTGCCGAAATATCTACTTTGACTCCAGTATACTCAACATACTGGTATAAATAAAGTTATAATGCATATGTTACGGTAAAAGTAGATATTTCGGCAAATGTACACATTTTCCGGTAAATGTGCATATTTGCCTCCTCGTTTGGATAATGTGCATTCAACATTTACAATTTCAAAAAAGGGATATAATGTACATATCCCTTTTTTGAAATTGTAAATGTTGAATGCACATTATCCAAACGAGGAGGCAAATATGCACATTGGAATACATATAATGTACATATCCCTTTTTTGAAATTGTAAATGTTGAATGCACATTATCGAAACGAGGAGGCAAATATGCACATTTACCGGAAAATGTGTACATTTGCCGAAATATGGGCGCTTGCAGATAATTATTTTTGGTCGGGTAGGAAAATTATTTTTGTGCAATTTCTATTATCACTCAAAAATTGGTATTTAATAATCTATAAATTTAAATTTTTTAAGCTGTTTATTTAAATGTTAATTAAACTTGTACACGAAAATATGTAAATTTGCCAGTGATTAATTTTATAGATTAATGTTGACGAATCAATGATCTTCGGTTAAATTTTTATAAAAAAATAATGCGAATTTATAAAGTATATTGACTAATTAATCTCCATTGATGTAAAACAAACAAAGAAACTAGTGTGTATCCTTTCTTCTTTCTCTCTCTCTTGGTCCACAAAACGTTCCTGATTTAATATCACACTAGCTGTAGAACTAAACAAATAATGATCAAAATTTAACCTAATTCTCAAAAAGTTTGGCATTACTGGTACATAGTTTAGTTATTTTCAAAAGCTATTAAACATTCAAAGATTGAAAATTTATTCTAATAGAAGACCATACAAATTAGAACTGATTTTCACACATCTGGATAAAAATTATTTTTTATTAAATAATATAATAATATCGCCAATGGGTTATCCAAAAAACACGGCTTAGTCTATTAATTAAAATTATAATAATTAATTATTTTTTTAATTTTTTTAATCGTTCAAAAGTAAAGTGTGAAGCAGAATCATTTACACACTATGTAGTAAGTAATACGAGAGGTAATGTACCTACTTCAAATTCCTTTTAAAAAAACCTTCATATGAAAAGTAGTAATAGGCATATGTTCCAATTTTTGTAATGTCGACGTTCTGGAACTTCCTGAGTATTTTTCGTCCCGTTTCCGTTGATCTGTCAGCTTGAAAAATTCAACCGAAAGGGCATAACTCCAGAACAACATGAATATTTATTAAGTTTTTGGTAAAAAAAATTATGCAGAAATATTCTCAAATATTTAAAATTTGAGTTATAAAAGAACATTATTATTTTATTATAATAAAATTAAAATCGATATTTTTAATTTTTATATCACGAGACCTAAAACAACGACCTGTCATGGTGTGACGTCACGTTGGTATGCACTATTAGTTGTCATCTGTCAGTTCAATCTAAGCAGTTATCTTAATTAGTAGTTTCGGATCTATTTTAGTCTTAATGTGTTTGTTATATCAGTACTCTCAATATTATTATTATGTACCAGTATTACGTCACATATAATTCTATGGCAAAAAATCAGTGTTTATTTTGCCAAAATATTTTGTTTTTGTGACTTTTTACTAGGAAATCAACATTTTTAGGTACTTTTTGAAACAACGCAAACTTTTATTCTTATCGGGTATTCTTATTCTTACCTGAAAATTTTTTATTCTTACCTTATTGTAGAATAAAAAATTGTCTATAAATAAAATTGTTAGAATCCATTAAGAGTTTTTTGGAAATTTACATTTCAAACGGGAATAAACCTAAAAATATTACTTGCATCTAAATGAAAAACAATATCCAAAATCGCATCAAATTCGTTAAAGTGTTGTGTTGGATATTATTTATATTATTATTATTTTGTGTTGGAGTCTATTACAAGCTTTGCCAGTGCTCAATCAATCACGTCGCCACTGG
Organism: Chrysopa pallens; assembly: GCA_020423425.1. Lineage (NCBI taxonomy): Eukaryota > Metazoa > Arthropoda > Insecta > Neuroptera > Chrysopidae > Chrysopa > Chrysopa pallens. The sequence continues at coordinate 60,183,206 of CM035591.1, forward strand.
CTCTTGTTTTTCAACTACAAAGAATAATTTTTTGCAAAATACCTTATGCCACTGTGTTTGGATTAAAATTACTTGTATTTGATATACATGTATTTCATTGTAAAGCGTGTTTATTATCCGCAATGTTTTGCTAATAATAAATGACTTATTCCTTTACATCTATTGTATCTATCTTAAGAACCAATCGATCGATTTAATTTTTTTTTTAAATCTTTGCAATTTTCAATTTTAAAGTGGTGGTGGTGAACCTCCCCTCGATGTCTAAATCAGCGTATTTTTACTCAAAACAACAATCACATCAGATTATTAAGGGTGGATACTTTTGAAATGAACAGGCTGTAAATGTATTTCAATACAAATAAATTTTATCTATAAAAATTTCAAACCAAAGTAGTATGCTTTAAAACAACATTTTATATGGATATTCTTTATCTCTCTTACAGTTACAACTTCTAACTGTGAAACGATTCCTTGGCATTCCGCCAATTCACGTAATAATTGAAGGTGGACCCATGAGGTCGGCCTATCGAGTAGTTTCGGGCAATGGCACAATAGAACGAACAAAGGTCACGCGCGTATGATGAATAGGCTAGAGTCTGTGGCCCACTTGTCAAAATGGCACAAGATTTCATTATTCCTACTCACAGCTTTGATCGCAAACTTTGGGTTGTTCTTCCTTCTCGAGTGGATTCGGTTCGGGGTGTATCTAATTTCACGCCCCACCCGGACCACATCTCTACACGGATGAGTCAAAGGCCGGAATGGTAGAATAGTCAAGTTGCTCTTCTTGCCCTTAAGGCTTCAGGGTTTCCGTCGATGATTGTTCTTCAATGCTTCGAGGAACTGAATCACTTAGCCCTGAATACCATAGTCAGACTGAACTGAGTTCCCGGTCACTCACAATGGAATGATGTAGTGGATTCGTTAGCATGAAAAAGGTCTTCAAACACATTCTTCTTGCCTGAACCTATTATTTTTATTGCAACATGTTCTGTGATATCCTATATTGAGGACTGTCTTCGACAAACACACCTTGATTACTGGTACTTCACAGGTGGAAAGCGAAAGGCTAAGTTGTGAATTTCCACAGCTATATTATTTAACTGTATCTGTTTGAAACTGACCAGAATAGTAGGTAATCTGATAGGACACTGTCGGTTGAACTAACACCTTTGTAATTTGGGAATCTCAAACGATTTTATTTGTTTGTCGTATCTTGAGTATGATGAAATCTCTGTGCAAGTCATTTGTAGCTTTAGAAATCTTCAAGGTGATAGATATAGAATATTCATCTGAAACTCTAAACCCATTACGGGAATAATATCGACTGAATAGCTATGAAGAGGCTTTTTAGGTGGCCATTGGAGTCGGTAAGATATATCAATACCTGGTTTGGATGGTTCTTTCACTGCACGTAGACCCAGAAAGCATCATGGCCTTCTACTGTTAGAGTGTTCTAAAGGATAGTACAGAAGACTAAGAGATCTTGGTGCAAGGAACGCAGCTGTATCTCCCTTCTTATTATCTTATCTTAGCTTATCTCTTTTACCTTTAAAGGCAGATATTTATGAATTTCATAAAAACATGACTTATTTTTCGATTTTTTCTCCATGAACTTCTTCATTTTTTCGTATATTCTATACACAGTTAAAATTCCAGTTTGAAATATGTTTTTTTTTGTTTAATTGAAAAGAAAAAAAGAAATTGGCTGTTTAAATGAATTTATGAACACCTATATAATTATTTATTTTTGGGACCAAAATGTTTAAGCGTTACAATCGTTATACTAAACTCAAAACCTACATCTGATCAGAAATTTTTGGAAATACAGGATTATAAAAGCTATATATCATGTTTTCTTTTAAAGATACTTTTTTGTTTCATGTTATTTTAAACAAAATGAAAAGAATTTTAGAATTTGTATTCATAGACTCATTTATTTAGTCAATTTGTCTGTCTATTTGTCAATCTCCTGTATATTTCATTAATGTTTAATTCAAAAATTTTAGGTGTACTCAGGCATATGTCGTATATTTAAACAATTTAAACCCTTTGCTTATCTAATGGGATGATTGAAAGCACTAAATTGCCTTGAAAGATAGAATTTTCCAAAAAATTGTTTTTTTTTTTTGCATATTTCAGGTCCATATAATGATGAACAATTATTGGGACAAATACATGATCAAAGCATGGTTTCATTCAATATTGAAGATCAAAGTGATATGGAATCATCGAGTTCTTTATCGGTAGCAACAAAACGAAAACAAAGACGATATCGAACAACTTTTAATAATTTTCAATTGGAAGAATTAGAACGTGCTTTCCAAAAGACACATTATCCAGACGTATTTTTTCGTGAAGAATTAGCTTTACGAATTGATTTAACAGAAGCACGAGTTCAGGTCTGTATGTGATTTAGTTCATGTATTCATACACAAACTTATATAGGTACATTAAGTTTCAGTTTAATTCTTATTTAGGTTTGGTTTCAAAATCGACGTGCAAAATGGCGTAAACAAGAAAAAAATTCACTTAGTCCATTATTGAAACAGCATGGTATACAAAAAGAATATCCGAATATGATATCCATACCAGGTAATTTGAAAATGAAATATTTAATAACGAAAATAATAGAGTAGCAGGACCTTGCATTATGACAAAGGTTCACAATGAAAAACTATTAAAAAAAAGTTATCTTAGTTTTAAAAATAATTTTGGTTCAGTTTGTTTTCTATATAGATATTATATGTTAAATAGACCGTAATATATATTACGGTATACTTATTTTAGTCTGCTAAATAGCGTACTTCACGTATTGTTTTAATAGATTTTATATAAAATAATTTTGGACTATTATTATACCCAAGCATATATAACTATTATGATCTTTACGTGTAAGATTGGAACACAATCTATAACTATCGAAGTTAACTGTCAAGATTTAGACTGAACTTTAAAAAGCTCATAACTGACTATTAATAAGCTTATTATACAAAAAATTTAAAAAAAAATTATGATAATGATCCAAAGTGAAAGTTACATTTAGAAAATATAAATAAAGGCGGCCAATATGTGGGTGATTTCTTTGATTTTAAAATCATGATTTCATTGTACAAGCAATAATTTAATCATTTGGAAAGTGACTTCTCATTACAAAGTTGAGATTATAAAACTGTGATTGGAGTAGAGTAAACTGTTCAACAGTGAACTAATTTTGACTTTCATGGATATTAATTGCGAAATTATATAGCTATACTTTAAAAAGCATGCTCATTGGAACATTGTAGTTTTACCTTGCAATTTAAGAATTCAATTGGGCACTGATTAACTAATAAATTTCGATTTTTTGCCCCAATTTCCTAGATTAAATTATTTTGTATTTTTATAAATATGTATTTAGACTACAAAGTAGTCATCATCGGTATGAATTAGCTAGTTGTAATGATTCTTTGAGGAGATGTTACTCGTTGCTAATTTGGTGACGGTCTGCACGTGCATCTAGGAAGTTGCCATATTGCTGGAGAGCTGTTGCCATATTTTCAGGAGTATGTAAACTAGTGGTTGACAGTTGGACACAGTGATGGATTACCGCCTAGGCCCGTGAGTCCCTGGCCAAGGACGGCACGATTTAGGGGACGGCAAAATTTCCAGAACGTTAAAATTTTACAGCCGAAGAAATATACCAAAATTTTATTCTAAAAATCGGGTATAATTTTTTTATGTGAATCTATAGAAAATTTACTATGAACTATAATATAATTAATTTGGCCATTTAATTCTTAATTTTTTGATGCAATATTAATATTTCGATAAATCAATCATGTTTATGCACGGGCGAAAACGAGGAGAAAGACATTTACAAATTGAGCAATACATTAATAATCGAGAATAATGTTTATTATTATTATTTAATTTTTTTTTTTTTTTTTTTGCTTTATAAATATTTCTTTGTATTGTGATTAAACAATAATTATAATAATAGTTATATTTCAAAAAAAAAAAAATTAAAATTATATTTTAATAATAATTGTAAATCAGAATGTATAGAATTTTGTTGATCAAAAAGGGCGGCGCATCTGACCGGGCCTAAGCTGGCAGTGAGCCTAAATCCTTCACTGGTTGGACATGAGCCATTAATTATTTTACGATTAAAAAACGAATCTCCTTTTTATTTAATGTGTTAAATGTTAAATGTTTAACATTTAACATATTGAAAAGTTAAAAACAATAATTTTACATTACGATAATAAAATATGCGCAACGAATTGGAACAGAAATTTTTTAACTTCTATATCCAGAAATTTTGATTTTTAAAACATACTTTTTGGCTGCCCGTTCAAACTAGCCATGGTGGTCAATATACACGTTAGATTAATGCTGTTGAACATGTTTTGTTCCTACAATGAATACTTTAATGATACATACTTAAGGTTCACTGTGGAACGAGGTTCACTGATGAACAGTTTACCCAATAATTATTACTCATAAGAGAAAAGTAGAACCATTTATATACAATATACTTTAGAAAAAGATTTAAAAATTTGACTTTTATTTATATACGTTAAAATAAATGAGAATTTTTTTTTTTTTTAGTTTGTACGAGCCCACTGAGTCCGCCATTACTATTTTCAACACAGGCACCAACCAATGGAAATTATCATGAAATATCACTTTATAACAATCAATTTCAAAGTACACCGTCGACTTCATTAAATATCGAATCAATATCACCATTACAACAATCATCAAATTCATTATTTCTTGATTATAATTGGTCTAATAATTTTAACAATACACCAATTGTTAGCAATAATCATACGAATTATGGTACATACACAAATATTTTGACTATAGATTCTAAATTAAAAGATGATAAACAAAAATTAATTGATAATCCAACAGATGATTCAATATGTATAATTACAGATGGTATTGATAATGTTTCATATACAACAAAACGAAGATTATCAAATGATGATAGTACTGATAATACAAAACAATCAGATTTTGATGAAAATCAATATTTAAACATTCCTGAACATAATACAGTGGAACATGAAAAAAGTTTGAAAAATAAATTACATAATTGTTTAGATGAAATTATTGATAACGATAAACATGATAATTATGATGACATATGTATTGATTCCGATTTGTTAAAATTGAATACGAAATAAAACAAGTGAAATATCAGTTAACAAAATTGATCATTTTTTAACCGAATTTAAAAAAAAGAAGAAGTTCTCAATTTAACTGTATTTTTTTTTTATTATTTTTTATTTTATTTTTTTATGTTTGTTACCTCAGAACTTTAGTACGGGATACACTGATTTTGATGATTCTTCTTTTATTTGAAAGTTGATACTTTCCGTGTGGTCCCATTTCACGATTCAGATCTGCTGTCTCGAGGGGGAGAAAAGGGTCAAAAACAATTTTTAGTGATTCAATTACATCCAAATAAAAAAATTTTCGTGGTTATATAAAATACTCAAAAGCAAAAAATTTAAAAAAAAAAAAAGGAACCGCTTTAAAAAAAATGAACTAAAAAGTAAAAAATAATTTAAAAGTTTTCCTTGTAACCAGTTACCTTTCGAAGTTGGTGCTCATCTTATCCTTAGCTAAAAAATTGATTGGTTGGCGTCGACGAGATAATTTGATCATAAGATATTTTTAGTTGATATTTTGAAGACGGCTATTTTTTAAAATTTTTTTCATCCTGTTCCTAATAATTTTATTGATTAATTAAACAACAGAGAATATATATCTATGTTTTCAATAAGAATATGGACATATGGTTTTTTTATTGTTGCATGTCAAACTTTGCATTCAAAAATTTAAAAATTGAGTTGCAAATGCCCTCACTTATTTTTAAAACACTATGATCGTAGGTTTTATACTATATGCCATTATGATAACCATAATAGACTAGTTAATAGGCAAACATAAAATATTATATGCATACGAAAGCTTATAAAATAAAACATCGAAATTTATTGATTATTATTCCAAAAAATATATCGGCCTGATTCGTTAGCCTGCTAAGCGCCATTTTGCAATGTATACAGGTGGAAGAAAAAACTTAATAGTATTTGTATTCATTATGTGATCAAAATTCCAAAAATTCCGTTGGTTAGATTAATTTTGTTTAACATTTTTAAAGTATAACGAGTACCATATTTTATACTCATATTACAAAATTCAGGAAAATAATGTAAATATCCGGGTCGGTTTTCAACTTCTCTCAATAAAATAATATGATGTGTAAAACTACTAAGTCCTTAATATTCAGATTGAGAATTGGAAATTAGATTAAAATTATTAGTCTTACACATTAAATGAATAGATCAAACAAAATAACTGTTTACATGGGACACAATATCGCTAAGAAACTGAGGATTTGGCAATATTTCGTTGTCAAAATGCATTTTTCATTTTTTCGTGCAAAGCATTTCTCACGCATTATAATAAACTTTATAGTCTGTACAAAAACTCATTTTAATCTAAAATTGATTTACCAGGTTAATGAATCAGGCCGACGATGTGGTTAATTTAATATTTTTAAAATGTTATCCGACTTTCAAAATCTGTAAGCCATTTTTATAAATCTATAAAATGAAATATGAAGCTTAAGTTACAAAAAAAGTAACAGAAGTTACAAAAAAGAATAGAATATCAAATAACATTGGTATATGATCTTTATTAAAAGTAAATAAAAATATTGCAATTGTGACGTAATTTTGTTGTTATTGGATAATTCAAAACGGTAGACGCATTTTAAATCTATTCTTGAAAATTTCAGTTCTGATAAGAAACATCTAGTGAAGGGTAGAAACATCTAATGAGGGAGAGATCTACTAAGCCTAGGACGTTCAAATTTAAAACTTACACGGGTTGGTCTGAATTCAACCTGTGATTATACTATCCATGCGATGCTTACAAAATTAACATATTTCATATTTAATTACCAATTTCATCATTTTTAAGAAGCTTAATAAATTACAAAAAGCCACATATATAGAAAGAATTAAGAAAGATGTAAGTTGTCGCATTTTTATTTTTGTCGAGTATACAAAACAGTCATTCATTACATACATATTCAATTGATTGCTTAATACCATGTGCGATTATTATAAAATTATTTATATTACTATATGGTCAATCAATTTACAAAAAAATATCCCAACATTACGATGCCGACAAAACAAATACTATCTCTTCTCGGAAAGATAGTGTCCACATTGCGCATATTATAGACAAACAAATGATAAACAAAATATACTTAGTATCTCGGAGAATGACATATTGGCTGTGTTCGTTACATAGATATAATATATGATTTTTATGGTTCATTAGCATTTATTTTAACTGACAGATAGTACTAGCGCATGCGTATATTATGTTACTAATCAATAGTGTATTATCTTATATATAGACTATTTAATAGCAACATAATATACGTTAAATTAATTATTAATTTTATAAAATATATTAATCATCAATTATAATCAGCCATTAATTTATAAAATATATTTTACTTAAAACAAATATTTGACCAACACATAAAATTTTTATTCACAAACTTTCTAGTCAACATAGCAATTCCGCATTCTTTGTATTCATTTTAGTTTCTGCTTTGGTTGCTTTATAGCGATTATTTTCTAATTTTGCCAGATAATGAACGCGCATAACTATGTAAATATCAATTATCATTTTAGTTAATTGATATTCATGTTCAAAACAACGAACTTTAAACAAAACTTCCTTTTACAGATCAATTGCTTTCAGAAATTGTCGCTAAATTATTAATAAAAATTCCCGCTTTCAGCTTTTAGAACACTTTTCTAATTGCTTATAAAGATTAAATAATTCATTAATTGCAAAACTTTATCCACCATATAGATCTATTTTGCAAATAACTACCGTAAATGAAAACGGAGAGATTTACAAAATCAAAAATTTTGTTTGTAAACTGTTGTAGAATTTTTTATAAGGACTGATAAAATAATCCCATTCAATCTGATTCAATCTTTGAATCAGAATTAATAGGTCATTCGAACATGTTTTAATTAGAACGAATAGGAAATTGACATTAGTCATCTTTTAAGTTGTTTACAATAAATTATGAGCTTGATTTATGTAATAAATGCTGTATTATGGACAGAACTGTATTATGTACAGAAACAACACAAACAATAATTTTTCCAATAATTGATTTTCAAGTGAAGAAAATACTACTTTTCTAGGTATTATTTCACAAAAGGGTACGAAGTTTTTAAACTACTGCTATTTCAATATGGCCGTGCGCTTGCGCTTGTTAGTTGATGAAAAGGCCTAATAACAACTACTATATTCACACGATACCCTTTGCCCATGTTACATTTGGTGGATTTTTTAACTATTTACTATCTATAGTTGGACACTTTCTCAATTCGTTCACTTTATTTATTATATTGACTTATAAGTAAACATGGTCACAATATGGCCGACAAAAAAAGATAATTTTTTTCATTTACTTGAGGTAAGTTATGCCTTCTATTTTCAATTTAGACTTCAATCCTTAATTTACACAGTTTTCTACACTCAACGAAACCATTTTACAACAAAATTAATACTTTTTAAGCACAAAAAGGGGAATACCTCGTCATACAGTACTCTAGTTACAGAAGGGATTGGAGACGATAGCTGGAATGCTCACAGAGATATTCAAGACTTGTATAGCTATGGTCTATATATCCAGAAAGTGGCAAGAATCCCGTGCGAACTTCAGACCAATAAGTTTGACGCTATTTTGCTCAAAAGAGAGACTTTTCTTGTAGAGAGACCTTTGTCAGAACCAGTTTACTAGATATAACGATTGGTAGGATTCATCGAGGCAGCGCATTAGGGGTTTCCCACGATATCGAGGAAGCTTTCAATAACACCTCGGTTGAGGCGATGCGCATTGCACTAAGCGGGCTTAGGGGGAAGACAACTTGGATAGACGGATCTGTAAAATGTTCAAGGTGAAGCGTATCATCACTACTTTACGTGAAGGATCAGTTAGAGGATTTGTTGGCAGAGAGATGCCTTTATAATGGAATTCTTTCTCCATTTCTGTGGTGTCTGGAGATGAACAGCTTGCTAACCAGTCTCAAGGATATGGGGATATTTTCCCAAAGATACGCTGATGACATATCTATATTAGTGATAGACAAGGACGAAGACACTTTCTACGATATGATGTAATTCTAAGATTGGAGACTAACTAGGGAAATAATTCAGAAAATGGTGGTTTTTACAATGATTGTTAAACCGATGCTCACATTTGACTGTTTAGTTTGGGTGAAAATCTGTGGGCTTTTTGCATGAGCATAGGGAAAAACTACTCAAAGAAGTATTCTTTTTAAAAACTTTGAAAACGAAACAAACAAACAGCAAATATTAGTAGACGACGAAGTTTCTTGTGACTTAAGGGATGTGCATAATCAAATTAGAGCAGTCTTAGAAGAGTCCATGTTAAGTCGACAGATCATAAATCATTTATGATTAAATGAAGATCCTCTGTTACTGTAAATATTGATTAATGTTCCAGTAAATATATTGGAGTTTATTGTAACAATAATTAACTACTGTCCAATTACAGGCCATTTTCCCTAATCATAACGAATTGGCACTAAGCTAGAAAATTAATTCGTAAAATTTACGATTATTTAAAACAGAATGTTTAAGTTTAATGAATTTTTTTTTAATAAATTAATGATGCTGTAACCTGTAATTTATTAATTTATTTACTTAATTTTAACAAATTATTTAATATTCGTCATATGGCTATTATAATACCCAATTAAATAAGCAATTTTCAAAAAGCTGATTGCTTTTTTACTACGATGCATAAAATTATTAAAATTCAAAATTAAATTGAAAAAAAATTTAAAAAAGTTATTATTTATTTTTGTTATTAAATAATTTTTTTAATAAAAAATTAATTTTATTATTTTGTTTTTTTGAAACTTATGCGCTTTTTTGAAATTTACCCTATTGCTACGTAGCGCTATCGTTATTAATACATTTTGATGAACACTATTTTATACAAAGATAGTTCTCCTATTTTCTACCCTCCATAATTTTATGGTACAGAAAACTATGCGCTATTCAACAGTGATATTAATTTTAAATTGATGAATGATTAAAAATATTTGAAAATGATATTTAGATGCCGAACTTGTTATAATTTAATTGAGGAAAATCAAGGGCTTGATTTATTTGCAGAAGGAAGCAGTCTCACAGAGCAGGGACATAAATCGCTTGCTGCGATGTTACTGGAGTGTACCTCCGTAAATGTAAGTTAAAGTTAAAGTCTTTTAACCCACCTTAAAGACTGTTGTATAGAATTAGGAACAATGGCATAAAATATAGTATTTTAATCATGTATCATCATTTCAAACGTTATTTTCAAAATTTTGAGTTTTAAGATAATAATTTATTAGTCTACAAATATTTCCTTAAGGTGGATGGATATATCTGTAATAAGTACACACTTAAATATAATATACTTACATTTTATTTCTTTCAATGTACGCGGGTAAATAACTAAAAAAAATAAAAATCCAAATGTCATGTAATTTGGTAGGCACAATATTAACATGTAAACGGTAGGATTGTCGGAGAGCCTTTTTTCGAGAAATCATTTTATAAATATATATACAAATTTTGATTTTTGACTTCTGCGAAAAACTGATCGACAAGCCCTCCTGTTTTATGTTAATATTGTGCACACCCAATCTCATAACATTTGGGTAATTGTATTTGAATTATTTGTGCGTGAGATTTGATATAAATACAATTTACATTACATTAAAGAGTGTACTTATTACAGAGATTCCAATCCCCTTCTTGTGATTTAGAATCATAAAGGAGCATCAATTTCTAATGTAGTATGCATTGTAGTTCTTTTAATTAACGCGAATACATAACTCTAATAACTAACCAAGTTTTATACTTTTACATGAACAGTTCTAAACTAAAAATCGTATTTTGTTTTATACTTATTATTAGAAAGGTTTTTCAGGAAAACTTGTTGACAAATCCTCCGTTTTCATGTCTAAATTGTACATTCTAAATTTGGAAACTAGTTTTTGAAGTAAATAATTGAAAGAAATGAATATAATGTATACGTCATTAAGATTATCCTTTTTATAGATGTCTCTTTAAAAAAGGTGCCTTAATTTTAACAAATACCCGAATTTTCAAAATAATTCTATGAACTCATACAAGAAATGAATATCGAATATTCACGGCGCCGTGATTTGACTAACAATTAGGAATTTTAGTAACAAAATTAAGAATTAGAAACACAAATTTATGCTTTTACAAGTTTTTTCCGGAATTTAATTTCTTTTATTTTTATAACTGAATGAATATGAGTATTTGTTTATAGGTTTTGGAAGGAGGAGAATTTCAACATATTCGTGAACGTAGATATATAATATGTCGGCCCTGTCAATTGCAATTAATTAAACTTTATGACTTTCGTAATCAATGTATACGAGTTCAAAATTTATTTAAAAATACTAAATCAAATACAGATAATACTAGCGATGTAGGAAATCATAATCATTCAGCTATATTTTTAATTGATACTGATGAATTTAATGATGAAAATGTGAATTGCGAAAGTGAAGAAAATATATATTGTGAAGGTAACAAAGAAAATTTTAATGAAAACAGAATCCATGATGATAACTTTCTCGTCAATGATGAAAATGATGAAGAAGACGATGATGAAAATTGTTCTGACAACAGTAAAGATGAAACTGGAAAAATTTATGACCGGCTTAAATTCTGTGCAAAGGTTAGTGGAATGAAAGAAGAAGAAATACTCAGTATTATTGACAGCGAAACGCCGGCTGTCGGAGAATTAGTCAAGAAAAAACGAAAAACGATGCCAAAAGTTGAAATAGACAACAAAGAAAAATTAGAACAAGAGAAAAAGGAAAGATATAAAAATTTGAAAGTATATAAGAGAGATTCGACTAATGTTTCAAAGACTCAAAATAAGGATACAGTTTGTTATAAAATTAAAACAACACTACAAGAGAATTATGAATTATCAAAATTATCAACACAAAAAGAAGAAGAGATCAACAAAGAAATATCTGAATATTTAAGTAAAAAAGAAAAACTATTTCCTACTTCTACTACTGAATGTGATGTAAATTTAAAACTAGATTAAAATACTCACATATAAATCAGTAAAATAGATCGAAATGTTTAAACAAAGAGTATTTTGGTATTGACATAAGAGAAATTAACTTTTTGTAACTCTTATTGTTTGAATAGTTTTACTCAACACGTTGATATAAAATACCTGTATTTGAAATCAATAATTTACCTGAGTTTTATATTTTTATTTTTTTATTTGTTACTTATTTTTAATTTATTTCCATAATTTAATCACTTATTTGATAAACTGTTTTAAATCGAAATAATTTAAAAAAAAAATAATATACCTAATTTTTTTATATTAATGATATTGTAAATTAAAGATTTAAGGATAAATTTTTCTTAAAAATATTCAAATAATAAATTAACCGAAAGCATGAGAAAATACATCTAAAATATGTAATGATTTAAATGTTGATTTAAACGTATCAGGAAATGCTGGTAAAATTGTCACTATTACAATTTGGTCTGTATAGGCCATTTTCCAGTATCTTTTTAACGAACTTCAAGTTGTTCAGTTAAATTTCAATGTAACTAATAAGAATGGAACTCTATTTTATTTCCTCTAAAATAATAAATTAAATTGATATTCTTAATTTAAACGCTACCGTGAAACCTCTTGGTTCTTAATAGGGTGTACTTCATCGCCAATTGGAAAAATAAATATATACCTACCTATCTATAAATTTTCCTACAATGCCTGAATTATTTCTTAGGAAACAAATAGAAAAATAAAAAAATCTATTTATAACAATTTTCGTTGTTAGGACTTCAACTATAATACATATTTTATGTCTGTGATTCAGTCATATAACGTGTTTCGTATATGGTATGTTTATCAATTTATTAATTGATATTCTTAACTTGGTTGATTCATGAAAAAGTTAACTGCAGTAAGAATAAAATAACACTCGTAAAAATAAATATGTATAATAACGGTTTTTTATTTTGTTTGCAACATAAATCCTTATTCCTGAACCATTATATCAAAGCGTGTAGAATATACTTTGAGATTAAGTTAAAGGCTTGTAGTTTAGCTAGGAGAGATAGGCAAAATAGTCTATAGCTACTTGGCTTATTTAGCAAGGAGATACAGACAAAATAGTCTATAGCTCTTTAGCAAGGACATATAGACAAAATAGTCTATAGCTCCTGTTAATCATGCACGTAAGAAGTTTGATATTCAGAAATATGTATAAGGGGGGGGGGGGAGGCGAAAATGAAGAATACTAATTTTTGAGTTATCGATACTTTTTTTAAAAATTATCGTGTTTATGTCACATAAATACAACAATTTAAAAGTTGTCACAAGATTTAATTATTATTTTTTGTTAAATGACTATAATTTAAACACAATTCAAGTACAACTAACCGAAATTTAATTCGTTTAAAAGAAATCAACACTTATATATTTAATACAACTATTAAAAATACATGTACACCATTTTCGACTGTTATTAACCCATGGATTTGTGGGGTGCAGTTTACAAGGGTCGGGTTGGTTTTGGCCCCTACGTTCAACCTGTGATTAAACTATCCATGGATAACTCAAAAAATAGGCGAAAACTCGAAAATTGGTATTCTTCATTTTCGTCTTAATTTGGCTTATTTTGCCAAAATTCATAAAAAAATTGAGTCGCCACGGATATCATAATCGAGCCGGTATAGGTTATCTAAAATTTGAATATATGGACACTAAAATTTTTGAAATATGTGTGATTGTTGCAATGTAAGATAAATAAAAAATGGCCAACCATTATGAAGTGCCCAGTTGGTAAGCTTATATAAAATAACATTAATATAAATAAAATGAAATCAACTAAATTTATTAGTTTAAAATTATTTTTATATAAATAATAAAATTATATTTAGTAAATATCTCTTGTAACTTTTTATTGACGTATTATTTTATAAAAAGGTTATGTTTTAGAAAGTTTGTAAATAAGTCAAAATTTTTTATTTTTAAGGGCAGGAAAGCCACCAATTGGTCTACATTTAGATGTTTTAAAAGGCGATAAATTAATACAAAAATTGATGATCGATCAAAAAAAATGTTATTTGTTTGGCCGGAACGCTCAATTGAATGATTTTTGCATTGATCATGCAAGTTGCTCTCGAGTACACGCAGCATTTGTGTATCACAAACACTTAAACAGAGCATTTTTGATTGATTTAGGAAGCAGTAAGTTTTCTAATATATTTGCGTAATTTTTTTTTTTTTTTAATGTTATGTTTTCGAATGCTAGCTCATGGTACTTTTATTGGTCCATTGAGATTAGAACCTTATAAACCTACACAGCTAGCTACGGATTCCACATTTCACTTTGGTGCTTCCACAAGAAACTACGTTTTACGTGAACGCCCACAAGCGGGTTCACGCCCTATTATCGACGAGCTGGAAACAGAAACTAATGAAGATGGAGAAGGAGGACTGTTAGGTCTTCCAGAAAATGAACTCGAATTGGATGTAAGTAATTATTTTTGAAATAATTTTGGACAAATTACCAATTATAGTTCAAAGCATTGCTCTCGGATTTACCATTATAAATTCCATTATTATCATCATTCGGTTTCCCCGTCATTCTGATGTATTCTAAAAAGGATTTTAAAGCTTTAATTAACATACTTTACAAAATTTAATATCAGTATTATCAAAATAATCAAAAAATTTATTTTGTTTTTAAATCGGTTTTGCATCAACACGAAGTCCCTAATATATCAAGCAGAAATTTTCTGAGACAAGCTTTGAATATCTAAAAATAAACTTGAACTAGGAATTTAATAATTGAAACTCTTTCATATATTATTTAGTTGCTACCTTATCTATATATCAATTTCTATATAAATCAAAGGTTTAAATTGGTAATGTTAGAATTTACCAGAAAATTTTGTGCTCAATTTATTAGTGATAGATCTTTATAAACCAAATCATCATTAAAGAGCGTAATATATAGTGTGTCTGTCAATGGAGCTTACGATCCTAAGCATTTATAAAATCAATTGTCATAAAAATTCTAGGTATCCTAGAAAATAAGAAATGGCAAGCAACGATTTGTTGATTTGTTTCTTTGATTTATTGTGGACACCTGTATTGTTTATGACATTGAAATGCGGGTATCATCTCATCATTACCAACTCCATCGTTGACACATTATATATAGAATGAGCATTCAAAATAAGGAGTGTGGTCACAAAAAAATAATTTTTTTTAAATTAGAATTTAACAGAATTTAATACCGCACATAATCGTCGAATTTCTATGCTGGGTATATCCGATGATAGCGAAAAACGGACAAATTCACGAAAACGCAAACGAAGAGGTGTGTCATTTAACGAGGATGAAGAAATAATCAATTTAGAAGATATTGATCCAACAATTGGTAGATTCCGAAATTTAGTACAAACCACAATAATACCCTCAACTCAAAAACGGCCAAAATTAGCAATGGATCATAATTTATCTTCGAGTTCAGCAGAAATTGGTTTGGCCAAAAATTTACATCCCAATATATCACATCTGTATCATGATATTCCACCAGAAACACACTCGGGTGGTCCGATTTCACCATCATCTTTAATATCTAGTTCAATGTTTACTAATTTTAATAATTTAAGTGCAAGATTAGGTATGTCATTACCAAATCCAGCTCCAGAAGTTGACATGATGGAAACACAGCCAATACCATCAAATTCACAATCATTTAACAATGCATTGCCAAGTAATAATCAAAATATTAGTGATTCGGGACAAACACAAGAGCCCAAAAAGAAAAAGTATGCAAAAGAAGCTTGGCCGGGTAAAAAACCAGTGCCGGGCCTTTTCTGAATATCTAACCCTAAAATATACCATTCATTTTTGGAAATGACTTGGAAATTTTTCATTTGTAATGTATAATAATAATTATTTGTAACGTAAATAGTTAATTTCGTTAAGCTAAAATAGTGTTTAAAATGCCTTATCGTTTAAGTCATAAACATTTTATTTTTACTTTATATTATTATTAAAACTTATTATTTTTTAATAAAAAATTGTATTTATTAATTTTAATGAATGTAGATAAAATATAAATTTATCAAATTATAATGTTTTTGCTTATTAAATATTTGTGATAATCGGATTTTTGTTTATAGGTCTTTATCAGATATAATTTAGTTTATCTAAGTAAAACTTTCGCTTTTAAAACTGAATAAATTATAAAATACATCATAAAAATAATGTATTTTATAATTTTAAATAAACATGAAATAATCAGGTCGGTGCGTTTTTTTTTTTTGTTTTTTATGTGAGTTTACATATAATTCATATGCTGCGGTCTTTTTCTTTGAACAAGTTATAAAGTATCAAACGGTTAATTTTATTATAATAATAGATCAGGTCAAAAATTGTAGATCATGCAATTCGCCACAATCTTGCACCTTTTTTCCTGAGATTCACCATTTTTTATAAAGCGATTTACAAGTTGTATTTTCCATAATATTGTACTCAAGTTTAATCTAAAACAGAATTTAAGGTTTTTGAAGTCACTGATAACGAATGTGATATAAAAGCATAACAATAAAACTACTGACCCAAACCTTAACTATTCTCCAAAATTGTTATGAACATGAACATCCAAATTGTGACTTAAGAGTTTTCGAGGTTGCGTCGAAATTATAAGTATTCATAAAAAGCAACGAAACAAAGTGTCGATACCTCATAATATGGATCCAAAACACTCATTAAAATATATTTTGTTAATACACATTTTATAAAGAATTTTTAAATTTATTATGCATACAGTTATGTACATCGGCAGCGCAGTCGTGAATATGATGGAGATACAGCAAGGCGCAAGGGTAATTTTCTTTCACCCCTTTTTAATGTTTTTTGTTAGATGACGTTTTTATAAAAACTAGGTGTGGAAATTTTTGATATTTTTTGGCTTCACTCATTGTTAGCGAGTTGGTAAATTTATTCTAGTTTTGAAGGTGATCATACTCATTAACTTAAAAAATCTATGTTTTCTCATCATTTATGATTTTTTATGGAATAAATATCAAATTTAATTTTCATTTTAATTTAGATAATTTTTATTTAATAGGATTTACACGGATATTTTCATAGGGGATCAAAATTGCTATCCAATCTAATCACTGTCAATAACAAAAATATTGGCAAGTCATTTTTTATTCCGTAACGGGTTTGTTCACCATTTTTATTAGAACAAAGTTCTTTTACGGTGGTTACAGTACATGAAAATGTAGGTATGCCATTCAAAATTAATTTTCCTTTTTTAAACATATTATTTGCGTATATATCTCACTTTCTTATTTTTTTAAGTGCGTTACGAATTAAAATAACAATCAAAGCAATAATTGATTTCAGAATTCTTCTGTTTACTCTTCTTGAGTATATATGTATGGCCTCTGTGTATGATTCCAACTAGTGTCTATAGCGAAAAAAGAAAAATTATTGATCGACAGTATATCATTGTCCTTATACTGCGAAATTATTAAAAAACGAAATATTTTAATTAAATGAAATAAATCCGTAAAAAGAATTGAAAACAAAATGTACGTCAAAATAATTTATTCAGAATACTGTTTTTTTTTCATTAAACTTTATAATAAATAAATAATGTTTCATTTTTACATCTTAACCGAAAGTCTTAGTGAGAGTACTGATTCCTTCTTTATAATAAGAAAATTTTATAGAATTGTAGTTATTTTCACTTTTAATTAACTCCGTTTATATAAATTAGAAATCAAAGTTTCCAATAGCGCTCACTACGAACCCTAGTGTCGATAATATTTCTAACTCCGCCCCGAACATGGCCTATATGTGTAAATTTCGTTTAAAAATTAAACATTACAAAGCAGTACAAAAATTTATGAGCTAAGCTCGATTACCCAGCTACTAAATAATTAAAACGATTAAAGTAACATATATTTTTATTAAATTATTTACAGATTAGTTACTAAATCATTAAAACGATTAAAATAATTTGTCTATTTTTATTAGATAAATTATTTACATGTTGCAATCATTGTCAGTATTGCAATTTTAGAGCGGAAAATAATGCAAACTTAGAAAATTAAGATATTAAATTATATAACTTAAAATTAATATTTGCTGTTTACACACATTTAATAATTATTCAAGTGATATACATAAATTTGGTAAATATGTACTATTTACATGCATTACAGAGAAATAATACTGAATAATATGCTCAATATCAGAAAAAGATGAGTATCGAAAAAGAAAAAAAATCCAAAATCAACATCTGAGTCCGAAAATTGATTTTAATCCTTATTTTACAGTTTTGCTTTGATAAAATTATAAATAATAAAATAAAGTATACAAATTAGAGAGTTAAATAAAAGAAAAATTGACCCCCATCAATAACACAATGTAAATACCGTACCAAACAGATATTCAAATTTAAGCAACGATAATCAATACTTGTATGAGTGACTGCCTGCTGTGTTGTTGTATAGTATATTGGAGTCAATAAGTAGTTAAAAAGTTACTTAAAATAATTTTAAAAAAATAAAAAGTGGACTGCGCTTTTTGGAGTGACATAATTACAAAAAAGGAAAGTAAACATGGAAAATTTATCGTAGTAAGAATGTTATATTTGGTTGTGTGATAGCTAACCAATTTTTTTTTAAATTCATTAGTAAACCATTATTCAAAATTATCATATTTAAATTAACTGATATAAAAATATGTTAGAGAAGACCAAAGAAAAAATTTCTTTATTTTTTGTTATAAAAAAATAAAATATAACCAAAATTTTGTAAAATAAATTTTTTAAATGAATGCATCATATACTCGTAGCATTCAATTGTTTTATATCCAAAGTATTCAATAAGCTATGCGTGTGATATTTCGTATAAAATGGACAATATAAACGTTATGTATAAAATTAAAAACACAGGCAAGGATTTTTTGTCTTTTTAATTTTACAATTTGGTGCAAACCCATTTTTTTAAAAACTTTTGTATTCTTCTTTAAATAACTTATTTGATTGATTACCTAACAAAATTCTTTACAATAATAATCTTTATTTTACTTAACAAAACAATTTTTTTACTTACAATTTAAACCATCTTGGATTGTTTATGCAACATTTCACCGAAAAGCAAAAATGGTAAAAACATTAATTTTTTTTCAAGTTATTTAATCAAAATTATTTTATTTGGAATTAATTGACGGAAAGCTGGAGATGGCTTTAATCTCTTCAAATGGAATCATGGAATCTGAGTTTGCACCATCGTGGGTAGTTTAATTTTTGACAACTGAAACACTCCGAAATTTTAGCTGTCTTCTTGGTTTTGCACTTAATACTCGAAAACGATACATCTTACCGAAAACTTGGCAAACATAAAAATGCAAGTACATAAATCAGTCGCTCTAAGTTTTCAAGTTGAACGTTTGTTCCCAACTTTGCTATAGGTTGACAAAACTCAATTCGAATTCTATAACTTTAAAACAAAGCATTCTGCAGAAACATTAATATATATATATATAAACAAAAGTATTTAAAATTCTGCGTCGAATGAGCTCGTAAAAGTTAAAATCAATTCAGTCGTTTAGCCGCCATAGATTTTCAAAGTCAGGCGATTTTTCCAACTTTGCTAAAAACTTAAAAAATTCAATTTTGTACTCCTATAACTTGGAAACGACGCATCTTACGAAAAAATTGGCTAACATCAAAATGAATGAACATAAAATTTTTTGTCAAATGAGCTTTAAAGTTAAAATCCGCCCTTCTTCATCTTCGCTAAAATGTTGACAAACTTCAAATCTTATGACTTGAAAATGACACATCCTACGGAGAATTTGATAAATATAAAAGCACATAAAATTCTTCATTGATTGAGCTCTTAAAATCTAAAATTGGTTTGGCCGCTACAGATTTGTAAGGTTTTTAGATTTACTCGTTTTGTAGAATCTTGTATTCTTATTTTTATATCAAATGAAATAACTTGAAATATTTTAATATTATTTTATTGTAACAAATTATTTGTACATGTGCCACGTGGCATGGCTTAAAATGTATCCGTCGTACATTGTGCTGTGTTGTAAAGCTACTCGTGTATCGTTCGTGCAGTTGTCATGTTGTATGAATGGCTACTTATGCACTACTTTACTTGCTGAGTTCTTGTACATGAAATATGCGCTATGTACAATTCGTGTATCGTTTGCACGAAGTTAACCGACGTATCGGACGAACTTATATTTTTGACTTATTTTGATTATAAGGGTCAGATGCCACTACAGCGAACGTGGAAAAAATTGCTTAACTTTGAAAATAAAAAGTGCACCAACGGCTTAACCGATTTTAACTTTTAAAATCTCATTCAACGCAAAGTTTTATAGCGGACAAACGATTGTAACTTTTAAAAATTCATTTGATGTATAATCATGTATTTTTATGATTACCAATTTTTTCGCAGGATGCATCGTTTCCGAGTTCTATGCGTAAAACCCAGAAAACTAAAAAAAACTTCGCGGTCTTTTAACTGCAAAATATTAAGCACACTACCCGCGATATTGCAAACTCAGATTCCTGTATTTGAGTCTATTTGAAGATAATGAAGCTATTTCCAGCTTCCCGCAAATTAATTCCAAATCCGACGAAATTGGATCTCGTTTACCTGGCCTATTAATTAATATTTAACATTACTTACTCAAATAAAATTTTAATGGATTAAAGTGGGGTAAATATATATTTTTCATTACAAATATAACAAGTATTTAAAGAATATCTTACACTTTTTTTATTAACTTGCATTCTTTATGAAACTGATGATTTATTCTTTTCAATTTACAATATTTATTATTACAATAAAATGAATTTTAATATTCATTTAATTTTTTACAATACAATCATCTTATATATAATAATAAAACAAAACTGCACATGTGTACAATTAGTAAAGATTTTGTTGTATAATATAATATAATTTTGTATATTTGACGGAAAAAATGCTTATTAAATAGTGGTTATCGATAGACATACATTAATATAGTTGATTGGATGAAATTATTCAAGATTTTGATATTGTATTAATCTTGATAGTTTAGATAAAAGTTAATGTAATGAGTATGTATTCAACTTTCAAGTAGTTATGGAGTGATATAGAGAAAGAAGTAAGATTGATTTTATGTTGATATTACTGTACTCGTTTCCATTTTAGTTGTGACTCCACTGCTGTTCTCATCAATGAAACGTTGACTGGTATCAAATCCATGCATCAAACTATATTTTAGACTATCGAGATTAAATTCAAGCATGTCATTTATTTCTTTTGTTTTCGGTATAAAAGTGGTCCACTCGTTTGAATATTCGTCCAAATATTCAATGGAATTCAAAAATGTTTTTCCTAAAAATCAAAATGAAATATGTAAACATTCTTTCTGTCCTATCATGAAAAAGGTGTACTTTTAAAATAAGTTCTTCGTTTTTTTTAAATAACTTCTAATTTTATTGATGAAAAACGTTAGAATATTTTTCTTTTGTTTTATTTAGTATGTATTTAAAACTCTACCCTAATCAGTTTAATGTGCTATGCCATAACTTGATTCTTAACCTATTATTTTATATTGATTTTATGATTTAAATTATATGTAGTACATTGGTTTATGACCTTTATAATTTCTAGTATTATGACATGAAAATGTCCCTAGTATGTGCAGGGTTGCCAGATGTTGTGGTTGTGGAAATTGATTGCTATTCTGGATACTAAACGTTAGCCCAGACGACATGATTTTATCGTTTGACTACTTATGGCCAGCCAATGTGATGATAGTTAAGTATGTCCTTTATATTAAACAAGTTTATTTATTTCAGTAAAAAATTTTTTCCAGTATGCGCATACGTTGTTTTTTGTATGCGTATATGTAAATACAAGTCTCACACAGGCATCACTGCTGTGCTCTCTATCTAACATATAGTATACACAATACATATTACGTTATCTATCTATACTGCCTACAATATGTTTGGAGTCATCACAAACATTCATAAATTTCGTTCACTTTGTCTTATGTAAACTGCATAAGTAAGAAAAGGATGTTGTAATTGATGCTTTTAATTTAACACAATAATAATTCTGTTTTAAAAGTAAAATATATGATTAAATATATATATATTTAAATCCTAAATTGTATACATATTATTAAAAATTTTGGGCGATATCATATTTAGACTAGGCTACTTTTGAACTACTTGAACGCCTAAAAATAGTTATTTATAATATCTAAAAACCCTGAGCATGTAATCATTACACCATCGAACGTGGATATATTTCATTAATGATGTAATGAAACTCACAAGGGTAGACACAGAAGAAAATAGAATATTTACTTTATTACGTTAATTAGAATTTTTGTTTTAAGTAGCCCAAGGTGTTAAAGTTTTGTTGGAACTATAACTTTAGTTAATAAAATATTCAAATATTTTATGCCACATAAGATTAGCTGTGTATTGTTTTACTTACAAGTGGATTTTATGAAAGTAGTTAATAAAATAATTATCTAAATAATTTAAAATTAAAGTTGAACACAATCTGGATATGATAAATAGGTACCAACATATATTTAAAAAAAAAAAGCTATTTTTCTCGTGCAGTATATCCATAAATCTGAACGTCTTGTTACGGTTTTCATGTTTCATTGAGAAAATACTTTATGAAAAGAATTTTCCACAGGAAGGTTTATACAGCATTCATAATAAAAAAGACCTTGGTTATGCTAATTTTTCGATAATTCTTCTATTTTTGTTTCCTTTGCTTTTTTCCATTTATTAAACTATACTAAAATAGTTTTTACCTGAAAAACCACCCACTGCATACAAACGATTATCGACAACAGCTACTGCAACATTTGCTCTTGGTGTAGTCATACTTGGTCCCGCAACCCATGTATTGGTATCTTCGTCAAAGATTTCAGTTGTACTCAAAGATGATGTTCCATCCGAACCACCTATGAAAAATATTACGATTGGTTCACAAGAATTTTCAAATGAAAAACATATCCCTACAGAACTTACCAATGACATACAGTTTATTTTTAAAAACACAAGCACCACATCCACGCCGCGGAGTATTTATCGTATGAGAATATGTCCATGTATTCTGTTCAGGATTATAAACTTCAACAGAGTTCAGACAATTCCAATTGTCTGTTCCTCCAATTGCATACACCATATTATTAAGTGGGGCAACACCAGCTTGATGTCGGCCTATTGAAAATTTTAATTGTAATTTAAAATAATACTGAAATGTAGTTTGTTTTCAGTATCGTGTAGTACTACAGTTCGAACAAGTATGTTACAAACCAGTATTTAATGGGGCAATTGCAACCCACTGATTGGAACTTGTATCGAAAATATCACATTGTTTAATTCCAGCTTGTCCATTCCAACCACCAATACAGTAGATTTTATCATTGAGTGTACACGCACCTGGAAAATATTTTAAAAAAATATCCCAAAGTTTTTAATAACATTTAAGAAACATTTTCAGTAGTATATTTTTATAAATTAATATTGTTTTACGAATATTCTTACATAATAAATTTTGTTAATTATTATTATTGGAAATAGTTTCAGAACGATTTATTTCAATTGTAGACAAAAAAGTTTATTCTGTTAAAAAAAATTGTTTACATAATTTTTACGTATTTTAAGTCTTAACTATTTTATTATTTGAAAACAAATTTAAATTTAGTAAAAGTTAATAAAATTTTTCACATTTAACTTACGAATAACTGCACGGAGACAACGTTACTATAAAGTAATATTTATTATTTAAATATATTAATATTTATTTTTTTAACTTAAAGAGTAGATTCTGGTAAGCATTTGATTTCGCAATTCGTGAAAGAGCCTTTTTATAAGCATCAATTATCTTTTTTTTTATCCTGAAATAGTGTACTAAATAATGAATAAAAATACGATTACGTGAAAACAAGCGAGCCTATTCGAAAAAAATAAAACAATTCGTTTGTGTTCATAATAACAAATAATAATCATTTGTACAAATTAATACTTCTTTCAACACAAATGAGATGGTAACAGATGTTAAAATTATTCCAAATAAATTATGGATATTTTCAAAATTTTCTCTCCAACTCTCTAGTTGTGAAATGTTTCTAGAATTGTTCAATATATTACCAGGATACTAGATCTACATTAAGATCGGTAAGTGATATAATTCGCAAAACAAATAGCACAATAAAATATTAGTATATAAATTTAATACCATGATTAGATCTGGCAATGGGCATTGGAATCGATTTTTGCCATTTTAATGGTGTGTTACTTAAATCCAATTGTTCAACGGAATTTAATTCTGTATGGCCATTTGAACCACCAAGTGCATACACAATACCATTTACAAATGCAATTTGGAATCTTCCACGATTTTCACGCATATTTGGAAGGTTTATCCATTTATTTGTCATTGGAATGTATATTTCAACTGTCTTTAAGCATTCCACACGATCGTATCCACCTAAAAAAACAAAACAAATTCTTTAATTTTTAGTAAAATTAATTATTCTGAAAACTTAGTATGACTTAGTTAAATAATGATTTCAGGAGTTGAGTTGTATGCGTTACAGAGTTTAGTTATCATTTATATCAAGTTTTCAGATTCATTATTAGAGTTTTAACGATCAAACAATGAAACTTATCGTATCAAAATTTATTAAGATGTAAACCTGATTGTAAGATTCTTATGCGCTTTGCCAAGCTAAATTTCATGCATACTTATTCTAGCAATTAATATCAAAATTGAGGAAGAGATCGGATATCTTTCCACATAGTTATGTAAATTACGGATAATGGGTTTTGACTAAATGCGGAGTAGACTAATAATATTAATGTTTATTCAGATTTCTTAAATAACTTCATAACGGCTTTTTTATATTTAAAACATTTGTATTTATATATAATGTCTTTGATATCAAACGATAGGTGGTTCATATTCGAATTTTCTTCTTCCTGAATTTTTTATTTGTTGGTACTGTATCTATTCTGACTGTAAATAAACATGCATTTCAGGAGCAGAGAATCGTTTTCAAGGTTGTGATAAAACCAAATAATAGAAGCATTATTATCGTTAATGAAACTGACTTGGTAATTGTTTCGCAGTAAAATATTATCATTGATCAGATATTTTTCTAATTTTTCTATTTAGAAAGGCTTTCCAATAAGATCATTCCACAGATATGATATGGCGTTATTTATTTAGAGAAATAATTATAAATAAAAACAACTGTAAATGATGATAAAACTTACCACAAACTATCAATGAATCTTTAACACCCAAACATCCTACAGCACACTTGCCAGAACTCATTGGTGAAATAGCACAATATAAATCTGGCTCTTGTTCATAAGAGAAAGCAGTAGCGATATCCGAATCAGCTCCAGTACTGCATGTACTTATTGGTGTATCACTACCATTCAAACTACCAGTATGACTTCCATTATAGAAATTACCATTTGATAATGTTAATTCAGGGGGTGTACGACTTCCATTAGTACCATTATGATAATTTACAACACCGGGTGTGTTTGGTACGGAATTAGAAGTTGTTGGTGGATTTAAACGTAATTGTACTGATAATGTTGTTAAACGACCACTTAATGTGACAAGTGCAAGGAATGTATGTTCAGCAACTGTAGATGATGCAATTAAATTCCAATCTTTATCAAATTCTTGTTCAACGTCTTCTACACCTATATCTCTGGAATAAATAAGCACACGCGGTTTCGATGGTTGTCCTAAACATTTACGTTTCTGTTTTTGTGAGTTCGGACCATTTTTTAGTGATAGTTTCTTATAATCACGGACCATATCTGTATTGGACACATCTTCTGATGGTAAATCTGAACAATCTTGCAATGAGTTATCCATCGCTAAATAAAGCATGTGCATCTTTTCATATAGAGGTGGTATTTCAACGAGATCATTTAATACTTGTCGCTTAATCCAATCTAATACTAAATGGCATAGTGAATGAGGATTACCCAATGACATTTCTTGCCGTGTTTGGTTTAATATTTCAACTTGGACACAATTTAACGATAATAATACTTTGTTCTTTGTAAGATTGTCAAACTAAAATAGAATAATCGTAAATTATTATTTTATCACTGGTAGATTTGTAAATTATTTATCATTGTTAATTTAATTAAATGAATGTTTTCCGCTTACTATTTCAACAGAAAACAAATGTGATTTGATTTTACTAAAATTAATTATCGAAATCATCGTCTGATTTAATAAAATTAAATCGTAGCTCGTTTGATCTTTGCGCTTATAACATAAAAAGATCAAGATGTGTTTTTATAAAAACAATTTCTCTATAAAAATGATTCAATGATTTTTTGACGTTATAGATGGTATAATTATTTAGCCGGTTACGGTAATTTAATTACTATGTCGCTGACGGCTGGTGAAAAAAGATGTTAGTAAAAGAAGTCTCTGTCTTAAGTTTCATTTCGGTTTATATTAGGTAAAAATATATATCAATAAAAAATCTTAATCATTATTTTAATCTGTACAATAGTTTAGTAATTATTTTAAGATACATTTAATGAAAATATGACCAGAAGAAGAGTGATAAATTACTTTCTACATTAAAAACCTACTACTTTATAACTTACTACATGATTAGCAGTAACCAAATCAAATTTAAATTTCGTATTGCATTACAATTATCTGGACTATAAATTTAAAAAAACATTTATTACAATGTAATATCAGTTTTATTAAAATGACGTTATATCTGTTTTATTCAAGAAAATGGTTGAACTCGCATGTATTTAATGGTTTTTTAATCGTTGAGATGAACCAAAAATACGAAAAATAGTACAATTTTATAAAGTTAAATGATGAAATTTAAATTTGAATGGAGACAGTTTTTCACTGAACAATAAATTTATTTGCGATAAATATAATAAATTTATTCGCAACTTACTTCATTTGCAATAAATCGATCAACTTGTGCAACAAATTCCCGATTCTTTGCAATTCCCGGTAATGATCTTGTCTCAATGCAGTTTTCTATATTCAAATTTTTGATTAAATGTTGAATACATTCTTTTACAACTCTGTCCATTTTTAATTGGCATGCTGCCAAATAAACGGCCTTCACCTGTTTGCAGAAAAAAAAATGAATTAAAAAATAATGAATGGGAAAATTTTAAGACAGGAAAAATGTTTTTGTGCCAGACTAACATATTTCACAGTAAATTTATTTGCACTTTGTACAACGAAATCAAAACTAGTGAAACATATTCACCTACACACTTTTTAAATAATAAATTTACCGTGATTCCGCATGGCATAACTAATAGTTTTTTGACTTGAAGCAGTTCAGACCTAGATTGTTTGGTTTTTTTTTTTACATTTGAATGTTTAATCTTCTGATATAAGATACATGCATAAGAAGATAGATAACGGCATGCCTGTCGTTGCTGTGATCGGTATTTATGAAAATATTCAACTCTTAATTTATTTCAACCACCAAATATTTAACGTTAATTTAAATGAAATTTTTTATGAAGTCTTATACAGATAGGGCAGTCGGTAGCTCTTAAGCACTGATAGCCATTACATTTAAAACCTACGATGTTTATGTTCATTTGTCAACACAAATGTTATTATCCATTATTGTTTTTAAAGTTTTAATAGTTTGGATTTCTTTGTGTTAAATAACACAAATGAACATAAATATTGTGCCTGTATTCCAAACCACATACTAGTACGCTGGGATCAATATTGCATATTAGAAATGTTAAATATCATATTTTAATGACGTCAATTGGTTCTTGTCAGTTTGTTGGTAGGTATTTTGAAACATGACTTGTATTTTTTCAATCTATTGGTTATAAATGTAAATATTTTTGTGTATGTAAGTATGAAACTTATTATATTCTATATAGATGTATTTTAACATTGTTTTCCGTATGCTGCCGAAAACGATCTCTATAGATAATGATGACCATCATCACTACTTTAGCGGTTAAGAATAAAAATACGCTCTTACATGTGTGTACACAGTGTGAAAGATTAATTAATAAAATATTCGTGGCTATTCACAAAAAATTTGTCCATAACTGACCTTTTTCGAAATATAAAATTTTTCAGACTTTTAAAGTTAAATATATCTTAAATGAATATTCCGTTATCCTTCAAACATGAATTTCTGTATCCAGATTCACTTCTATTCTCTATTCTGAATGTTCCCGTCATGTTTATACATAATCCGCGTATCTTAAAATAAATATAAATTTTTTACAAACCTGTGATTGTGGAATTTCAAGTTTGGATGTGTAAGTATATTCCACTAAACGTTGTAATGCAAATTTATCAAAACCACCATTTAATTTGTATGTAATAACATTCTCACATTTTCTTACGTTATTATCTTGATCCGTGGTGAATAATTCTAATAAATATGGAGATGCACTAGCTAGTACACATCTATGTGCATGGATTTCAGTGTTTCCAACCTAAAAATAAATAAACAGCTAATTTAATCATAATAAATAAATACAAATAATTAATTAATTGACCATAATAAATAAGTACAATTGAAAAGTAACTATTGATTATTGTAAATTAGAAAAAAAAAATTATGGAATACATTATGTTAAACGACGTAGTTCTTCACGAAAAAGCTCGTTATGAAAAACACGCGCGCGTATATATATATATATATATATATACGCATATATATAAATTTTTGTATTTTTTCATGTTTTAAAATTCAGTAGCTTCAAATTTACAGGTGTTTAGGAATGTTTGATTTAAGTATTTTTTCCTTTATATCGTTTAAATTCTAAATATTTTTAAATTATGAATATATATATATTCATAATTTAAAAATGTTTAGAATTTAAACGATATGAAGGAAAAAATACTCAAATAACACCTGTAAATTTGAAGCTACTGAATTTAAAAATATGGAAAAATACAAAAATTTAAACGAAAGCCAAAATCAAACCACAACTTGAAGATTATTTTTTAAATTATCTATTTTAATATCTTCACTGATATATATCTAAATTGCTCGAAGGCGCATAAACATTATTGATAACAGAGAATATATTAATAAGTATAATGCCGGAAATTTCTTCCAGGGAATATATTAATAACTCTAATACCGGAAAACCAATCTCTAAATACTTACATGTAAAATAACATCACAAAAATGTTTATTTTTTCTCATTGTATTTAATGCTTGTAAAGTAAAATCTTGATGCTGAGTATCGAAAAATATAAAATTTGTATTTTCTATAATTTCTTCTTCCATTTTTTCTATTTGTATATAAAAAAATTTCTGTATATATAATTTATATAATAAATTTTGAACTAAAAATTTCTATTTTTGTAAATATTTCTTATCTTTAATTAATACTATTTACTGAAACAAAAAAAAGAAAACAAATATTATTAATTTTTTATAGGGAATTATTGATATTATAGTAATACACTTAGTTCATTAAAATAAACGCGACCTTATACTAGAAAATCATGGAACTTTACAGGTGTTATGTTAATCCCATTTTACACTTTCAGTTAATGTTTAACGTATTTTCTACGTGTTCGTTTCATGTGACTGTAATCATATGTAAAAAAAAAGACTGTAGTTACATGTCCCGTAACTAGAAAAATAATGATTTTAGAAAAAAATTAATTCAAAATTTGATGGGTTTGAAAAGTGTACAGGTAGTGAACTTGAAATTGACCTTGAAGTTATATATTCACATAAGTCGGGTATAAAAATGACATGTGATTCTTATTACGTTGTACGATAGTATAGTCACCATATAGTTAAAATCATATTAATAATTTATTAATAAGTCATATTTTAGATACACATTTAATTAATACACATATAATACTGAAATAAAAATGGTATACGGCGTTTAAAATATTTTTCGCAGTATCTTTTTCAATGTACCTTTTAGCGATATGGATAGGTACATTTTGATCTCCAGTTTTTTATTGTATAAAATTTTGTAAGTGGCGTGTTTTTAAAAATTGAAATGGAGTTGATTATTAAAAAGCATGTATCAATAATTTATTTGAATAAATATCCTTGTAAAATCAAGTTATAATTTTTATTCAGTCAGCTGGTCTAAAACGTACCCATCTTCGATTATTTATGAAGCGAAAAAACTTAATAATAAATTTGATCACTAAATGCAGTTGGTTTGTCAAGTATATCATCTTAATTTCAATTAGAATGAAAAGTAAATAATATAATTTATTTACTGTTGAAAATATAATAAAATGGCTTTGTGATTTTATTTCAAAAAAGAACTCGATTTATTAGAGAAATAATTCTTTTGCCTGAATACACCTTTGTGCTGGAATTTTGTGGCTACACGAATTTCTAATGAATGAGAGGTGATTTAATAACAAATTATAAAATAAATAGAAGGCTTTGTAAACGATTTTTAATATGATTTATTAAAAATAATTTTATCAGTGGTAAGAATTTATGTTAAGCATGAAATTCTTTAAATGACTATCTTTATGAAATTTTTATTTGTTTTTAAGGAAAAATTTTTATTGAAAATGAATAAAAAATAAAATAAATTTTTTATTGAAATAATGAAACAATAATTCTTCTAAGTTTTCTATATATAATATTCGACTCGTATGTCAATAACCGATTTCTTAAATTGTTTGCTAAAAATTTATTATTATTTACAGGCAATATGACATTTTAATATAAATATTTGCATAACATGATCTGTCATTTTGATTTATGTAAGTTATTTATAGAGGCTAGTATTTGTAGTAATAAATTCTGAAGTAATGTACACACTCAGACCAGGCGCATATAGTAGAATATTCCTATAAGAATTTTGTATCAGAAAATTTTATATAATAGGAAGTACGCTACACTCTATTAGAAATTTCGTTCATAATTCAGACAACATGTTACACAAGGCAAAATTTGAATATTACGCGCGTCATAAGAGTAATACTTACAATATACGGAGTGCTGACATCAGACTTTCTGTTCAGAAATTCTTGAGAATTTGAATCCCGATTCGCAACAAAAATTAATTTAAATTCATTCGAGTAATGAAAAAATCTTAAGTGCATATCATCGGGTACGTACAACGAACCAATGAACTTTCTTCAAATATTTTAAATTTATTTATTACTTTTTTGACAAACGGGTGACTACTGAGATATTCTGATGTTATTTCAAACAACGTAAGAAATTCTGATGCTACTTCAGACAGCATCGTATGTATTTGCGTGCACACGATAAGATTTTTGATCAAAAAATTTGATGTCTTGAATTATTACCGAAAAGTTACATCAAATACTCTGATCAGACAAATCTTATCGTGTGCGTCCAGGCGGCTAGTATTGAATATGAGCGGTATAGTTTTTTATTGATGAGTATAGTAATAATTTTAAAATACATGGATCAAAGTACATATGCAATTAAGTATTCTAAATATTTTTAATGTTATTTACAATAAATTCAAAAATTAATTTACAAAATAGATAATGAATAAAATAATAAAAGTAGGTAAATTGAATACGTGTGAATTAAAATTGTTTTGTAAATAAATATGCCATTTATAATTGATAATATTTTATACATAAAATCATATTTTACTATCAAAATAATGAACAATTATATAATAAATCATCAGTTTCTTCATTAGTCGATGTAGTATGCTCTAACTACTTCAATACACAAAATGGTGGAAAAGATCCACATTTTGTTCCTATCAAAAAGTTCCATCCATATCTCATAAAACTATGTAGTTTAAAACAAATGTTAATATGTTAAAACAAATAAAATTAAAGCAAATAACATTTGGAATAAATAAGTTAAGCAACTAACGAGAGTTAATTGTTTAAATACTCGACATATGGTTTAGTATGAATGATTAAACTGTTTTTAATTATAAACTTTATATAGAAGCATTATTTCCGACAACGAAGTTCTTAGAATTGTCCGAAATATAACACCAAATAGTTTTCAAATAAAATATTTGACTTTATCATCATATTAATCGTTTATTTTTTTTTAATGAACAAATTTATTAATAGTCTATAATTATCCTTTTTTTAATAATGATTACAAAAATGATCAAAAACAGTGAAGCCACATGAAAAAAGTAAGAATATAAAAAGGGCTTAAAACTGTTAAAAATATAAGATCAAATGGTTTTCTAATCAAATTTTGTATGCATCCTAACATTAGCAAATTAATTTTAGCATTTAAATTTTGCATATTAAAAATACATTTAATGCTTTGTGTAGTACACCTAGGGACATATTTTTATCAACCATAATGGGCGTCTTGATTATTTGGTAACTACAAAAATATTTTTTTTTTTAATCACAGCCATATTGAACACAATTTGATAATTTTTTATTTATAAACATATGTTATTTTCCATGCTCATCGATTCGGTTAACCAATTGATTAAACGCCGATTACTGTACGCAACATATTATGAGTTAAGAATTCCAATCTCGCTGTTGTAGCAAAAGTACATATCAATGGACTGGAATAATGAAAGTCTACCTCGGATCGCACAATAACATTCAAGAAATACAGCATTTCAAAATTAATGAGGGAGTAAAATAATTAGCAGTTAGTTATGGAACGCATAAAAAAATCCATCAATCAATCTAACCTTACCCAAGTTTATGTAAATAAACACTGTTCATGACCTTTACATAGCTTTGCTTGATTGATTGGCTTAATGAGAATCAATTAATTTAAACTAAAACGAGTCATCCATGTTGGATAGAAGTTTTGTGAAGTAGACCAATTTTTATAATTTGGAGTTGGTATATGGAGTTGTTTTAGATGTTAAGTAGAAAATTTTATGTTTTAATGACACAATTCAATTAAATTTTTTTTGTGGTAATGAACAGATCTCTTTTTTTGCGATTTAATTGAAAATGGTGGATGAGATGTAAAAGGAGACCACCCCGGACACCTACAGTAATGTTGATTAAATTTTCTAAAAATACGTTATTTTATTGTTTTGACCGTTCGTATAAATGATAACAAGCAAACTGGCCAACAGATAGGCAAGGAGATTTTCAACGAGAGCACAGAAAACTTTTTTTAAAAATGAACATATTACTTTCGATATGGACAGATAATTTGGAATTAAAATAATCAAGTTTGGTTTGTTGAACTTTGTTTATGATAAAATAATTTTAAAATAGTTTTCAACTGTGGACTACAAAATTCATTTTTGAAATATATATCCCCTTAAAAATTTTAAATACCCCTTAACAAAAAAAATTTTGTTTATTGTGGTTAATGGATATATATTTCAAAAATGGATTAGTTTTATAGACAAATTCTAGTAAAATTGATATTTTACAACTTATGGTATTTCTTTTCGATTTCTTTGTAAATATTTGGAGTGTTTTATGATGCCTATTTCCTTTCTACTAATATTTACCGAGAAACTTTGAATTTACCTTTTCTAGATTTATTTGCTAATTCGCAGTTTGTAAATCAACCGGAATCGATTTATCAGAAAATACCACAGTCAGTTTAAGTTTTAAATGGACTTCAATGTAATGTTATAAAAATGTTTTAATTTCGATTTTCAGGATGGAAATAATATATTTTTTTATTAAGTTGACATGTTTAACATGATTTATAATACATTATACATATGCAACAAATTAAATAAAAATGGTCAGTTTTACTATTATTACCTGTTTCAGTTCAGAAAAATTAATAAACAATAATTGTTTTTTCAATTCATGCTTTTGTCGGGTATGACTTGTATCTACACACGTGTATCTAAGGCGGGCATTAAATTAATAGTTTATTAATATTGAAACATTTTTAACAGAAAAATAGTACATAAACGAATAAAGTGTCATTGAAATTGTTAATAGACATCATTTAATTCAATTTTTCATATTGTTCATTATTAAAATAAGGGGTACGTATATTATGTAATCAACTGTTAAGGGCTAGCGTACACCGTAATATCAGAAATTCTGATCAGAAAAGCTTATAGTCAACGCACACCATCGGACAGCCCTATAATAAATTCTTTGAAGAAAATCTTATATAAATTATAGTAGAATGAAACCCATTGGAAACGGAAGACAATAATATAACAAAAATGAAAATCTGTTTAAGAGTGAAACATGGTTTATCTCGATTTCCGGCAAAACTACAAGTCCTATGGAAAAAAGTTGGGCTAGCGTTTAGTAAGAAGCCAAGTTTTTCGAGAATATGCCTATATAAAAAAATTGTTAGAGACTCATTACAAATGAATAAAAAGTAGTACCTACGTGATTTATTTAGATGTATTACGAGTATTTTTTAGTTTTTTTTTTTTTTTTTTTTTTAATATTTTTATGAGAAAAACATGATTAGGAATCTTAATTACAAAAAATTTATTTTTTACAGACTAAAAATACTTTGCATTAACATCAACCACCTTGCTTTGTATGATCTGAACAAATAATGTATTTCATAGTAAACTGCTTTTATATTCCATTTATGTAATCAATATGTCAGAGTATATTAGTTTTAGTGTAAAGTTTTTAACGCTAGCAAATATTGACCGCACAAACAAAATTTTGGTGTAGCTGTCACAAAATTATTCCCTTTCACGTAATAGAATCACTTAATTACTCCCTTTTCGTCCGTTTGTCGGTTATCAAGATAACTCAAACATGAAGAAATAGCTAATTGAAATTTTGGTGACGTATTCTATAAATAAAAAGTGAGTTTCAGTTCGTGAACGAGCAAAATCGGTCCATTAGATCAAATGGATCTTTATCCCAACTTTTAAACCATAGAAAATAGAACAAAAATTTAAAGACAAACATGTTTGTTTTTTTAAAAACAAGCACAACTTTAGTTTGAAACATTTTTTCGTAAAATGATTAGATTAGCCACATACATTTGCAATATACATTATTATATATGAATTTTTATAACTGTATGAATTGCATATTTAGGTTATTTTATAAATGTTACTCAATTAAAATAGTTCATACATTGATACTGAACCTTATGTCGAGAATCTTAGCAATTAACTATGTTAGTTGTTATTTTCAACTTGTATCATATAGATACTTATTATTCGATTTTAGAATTTAGATGGATTTAAATGTAAAAACTGCTCTCGAACCAGACATAATGGTACAGGAAAATCCAAAATCAAATAGTGCTTTATTAATACCGATCAAATTTCCATTAAATCAAGAAAATGCAATTCCTTTTATGAAACTTCGAGTACAAGTTTTAATTGCTATAACAGGTATGTATATTTATTGGATTCAAAACAAGGTTCTTTTTGCATTAATCTGCTCCTATTTTAATATGGCTACAAAATCTTAACAAAAAAAAGTTTGGAAAACGGTTGACTCCAAAGGCCATTCCTGCAATTTCCCGCTAATTCCATACCTAAGCACTTAAAATTTAACATATTACAATGTTTTTGAGACCTTCGAGCTCAAAAGCTAGCTGTTCCCGAATATTTCGTTAACGATATCTCTCTAACCAATCAACCGATTGGTTTCAAAATTTTTTTTTTTAGATTTCTTGAAATCTACCAGTCCGAATCGATCCAAATTGTATTCAAAATCTAAGTTTGGTCAAGCGCTTTCGAATGGCACCAACAGGGATGAAATCGGTTGAGCTCTGATGAAAACTCAATATTTTTCAAAACGGGGTAAAAAACCAATAACTTCCCGCTAATATAAAAACAATTATTGTTTTTCGTCGAACAGAGAACTTTAAAATAAAAATTATTTAAATTTGAAAACGTCAAAAAATACGGCCGACAGTATACTGAACTGTGTTTCGAACTGTACTGAACGAACATCAGCCAGTATAGCTGCCTATAAAATAAATGAGTTCACAGTATACAAACTGACGGCATTCCTTTCCTCATATTGGTCGCAGTGTATAACGGAACATACCTCAACTGTTTTAATTTTATTTACTGTCAACTATTTTGGAAAAATTAGAAATACGTCTGAGAATTCAACAATTAATAGGTATTAATTAAACTAATATGTTTGTCAATTTGTTTAGCTTCATTACTGGCATGCATATCTGGAATGCACATAGGATGGGTTGGACCAACAATTCTAAAATTATCATCAAAGGAATCAGAAATACCACTTACAACTACTGATATATCTTGGTTAACAATAATGCTACCATTAGGCGGTATAATAGGTCCAGTATATGGTTCAACACTTTCAACGTTTTTCGGACGTAAGCGTGCGATACTATTAGGAACGATACCATCAATAATAACATGGACGCTAATATTTTTTGCTACAACAAAATATGAATTATTTATTGCACAATTAATAAGCGGCTTAACAGTGGGTACCGCATATGTTGCACTACCAATTTATTTTGGTGAAATAGCATCACCAAAAATTCGTGGATTTGTTACAACTCTAGTGATTGTACAAAGTTTTTTTGGAATAACCATTGAAAGTATCATAGCACCTCATTTTTCATTAAGCAAAAACGCACTCTTTGGTGCAATTGTACCAGTAGCTTTAATAAGCATTTTTATATGGATGCCAGAGTCCCCATATTATTATGTAGCTCAACAAAAATGGGAGAATGCCAGGAAAGCATTACGGATTTTAAAACAAGATTCAAATATTGATAATGATTTTGATGATATAAAGAATTTTATTGAAGAAGAACAAAACGATTCTATCAATGTAATTAGTTCATTACGCTTAAAACATAATCAATTTGCAATCAGATTAATTTTAGCATCGATGACAATACAAGAATTTTCTGGAATTAACGTTACAATTGCATACAGTGAGATAATTTTAAATATAGAAAATTCGCCAATTCATGCATACACTAGTGGGATAATTCTCAACCTTTTTGGTACTTTTGCTGCAGTATTAGGATGTTTGGTAGTAGATAAATTGGGACGTCGTTTAGTTTCACTAGTATCTATATTTAGTACAATCATTCCACTTGTATTAATTGGTTTATATTTTCACATGGAATACGTGGATTATAAATATAAACATAATATGACATTATTACCATTGATAGGATTAATATTACATAAAATCACATTTAGTATTGGAATGGGTCCTATAGGATTTGTTTATTTGGGTGAAACAGTATCAACAAATATAAAAGGTTTTGTTTCGGTAGTGGCAATGAGTTACGGTTCGGTTTTTCATTTAATATTAAATAAATTATATCAAAATTTTTGCGATTTTTTCGGTGTGCATATAACATTCTATTTTTTTGCATTGTGTTGTTTATTTAGTGGGATTTATGCATATTTTGTATTTCCGGAAACAAAAGGGAAAACTTTACATGAAATACAAAATAATTTTAAACAAAAACAAAATCTGGTGAAGTAAAAAATATGTCAATAAATTTAAACTTTTTATACCCTTAAAGTAAAAACAAAAATTTATAAATTAGTGTTTACATTTCTTAGATAATATTAATATTGATCATTTATCTGAATCCATTTAAACTAATTTCAACATGACGTCTGTATATATTTATTGGCCGTAGATGTTGAAATTTGGGATTTTGAACTATTTCTATGTTTACCTTCCCGGTTTAGAGTATAAAAAAGACGGTGGTAAAAATGGCTTTTTTTAAATCTAATCTAACTCTGAGAAGATATAAAATAAATGATAAAGAGACAATTGTCATTCTCACGTGTTTTGTTTACAGTATTTCATTGTCGTTTTTAGTTATTGATAAGATAATTTATATTAACTATTAGACAGACTAATATAATATAAAAAAAATGTTTTCTAATCCTACAATACATGATGGGGAAATGTGTCAAAATTAAAGCTGGCACAATTACTCAATCTAAATTTTAATTCCATTGAAATGAAAATTTTAGATTTAGGTCTAGCGCACAACCATCGGACAGTCCTATAAGAAATTCATATAAGAAAATCTGATCATACATCAGGCAAAATTCTTAAGCAAAAGCATATCTTTCCAAGCTCAGTCAGGTTTATAAGAAAATATAATTTTAATACTTAATATTAAGAAAATTGTAAAAAGTAAAGTCTTGCGGTTTTTCATGCTAAATAATTTTGTAGGTTTTGGTTTTTTGAAAAAGAAAAACGGATGTGTTGACTTTTAACAGGTAATATTGACTTGGCAAAATTGTGTATACATAACATTGGACGTTTTGGCAATTTTCATAGTTAGAAGATTTTGTAACACATCGTAAAAATAATTTTTACAGCATTCATAAATATTTTAAAAAAATTCACTGACTTGTACTAAAATTGCATAAATTCCCTGACTTTTCCAGATTTTTCCTGACCAATAAACACCCAGAATATCTATTTATCATGCATCATTTTTTCTTGAATTTTTATTATAACACGAAAAACGTATTTATTATCAAAATATGGTGGAAAAAATGCATTAATTCAAAATAATTAAATTTTTTCCATCGCTACCATATTATTCATGTACTCCACAGATTATACATTTTTGGTTTATTATTATCTATGAAGTACTCGTATTATTTTGTATTATATATTAATAATAATAATATTTACATCGCTTATCTTAGATACTAGTATATTGTCCAAAAATAAAATTAAATAAAATGACATAGAAAACAGGTTTATACTGGGTCATTCCATGCCAAATCATCAACACACGCATTCTACCCCACCATTTCAGATTTTCTTAAAATTTGGTATACTTATACTCTCACACTGTTTTTTCTAAGTCATGACTATGAAAATTAGCCAAAAAATATTCAAAGGTATTTTTAAATTACTCTGGAGTTTTCCCTAATTTATATAGAAAACTAGAAGATATGTCATTTTGCAGTATTTAAAATGATATGCAACATGATAATAATAAGGATATGTATTTAAAAAATTATTTGGAAAATCCATATATTTTGATACTATTTTTTTCCATCAAGTACATAATTTAAAATTCTCAAAATTTTTTTTATAAATACTTATTATGTTGTGGCTTATATAGTAAAATATAAATGTGAGGTCTTAATAGGTACATTGTGTAACAAAAAAATTATGTTGCTAGTTTTTCTCTTTTGGTAGTTGTTTTAAGGCATTATTAATGGTATGTTGTTAGTGTAGTAGCATATGTTGGACTTTTTCTTCGTTCGTTGGTGCATTGTCATTCGATTTACATATGTACGCTCAATTTCAGCTCAATCAGGAAGTGGGTGTAATTTATTTTATAAACTAGAAAAAAACCATGAGCAATTTTGGTTTAACCAAAAATTTTTATAATGATTTCAATTTCATTTTACTAGATTAAAATCTCAAAAAACAAATATAATAAAACAACACTTGACAATCGGTGGTTTTGGTCGAAAAAAAGCGCTATGAAGCAGTTTTACGCAAAATGGCGATCAAAAATGGCTAAGCAAATTGATAATAATGAATAACTATTGAAGGTAGCTCTAGTAAGCGCTTTTTACTACCAAACTCAAAAAATTTTTATGTGATTTGTCTAAAACATTGTCGAAGGTAGATGAAAACTAATTGCTAGGACGTACAAACTTTCTTCCCTCTATCTCTATCATCGATTCGATGATCGCTTTTATAAGAGCTATAACAAATAATAAAATAATAATATCACATATTAGAAAACTTATATTCCCAAGAAATAAAAAATGTTATTGAAACAGCAATAAATTTCGCACGATAATATGTTTAAATTGGAGTCCATTTTATAGCATCTCTATCAAGGACATTTAATTAAATTTAATATTAGTTAATTGACACTTATGTGACAACATAAAAACTTACTTAAATAAGAAATTATTTAGTAACTCTAAATGTACTTAATTACAGCCAGGTAATTGTATAAATATTGGCATTTTATATTAAATATTTATTCATACTTCTGTGTACAATGATACGTACACAACGTAAGAAAAGGTACTGGTTTTACCGGGAACTGTACCATAGAAATATTGCAAATATGCCGAAGGTGGATTTCCAAATTTTGAAGAAAAAAAAATTGAGCCTAGTTGTTTAAAAAAAAATAATTAAAATCTTAGTCCTCGTTTTAGCACAACCCAAATAAAAATTTAAAAAAATATTTGTATACCCACAAACAAAATTTTAAAAAGAAAAATTCAAAGACAAAAACGAATTTTTTGTTAGAAACATTTTTTCGTAAAATGTTTTGATACGTCACAATTTCAGCTAATAAGCACATAATTGTAATATATATTATAATATATGTATTTATAACTGTATAGACTGCATATTTGGAGAATTTTATGAATACTTATCATTAAAAATAGTTCAAACCTTGATGCTGAATCATGTATGTCGACTATCTGAACAAGTAACACTGGTAATTATTGTTTTCACTTATTTTCTATGATTTAAATAAAATCATTTAAACTCAAAAAAAAAAAACGATATCAATTAGCCCACAATATCAATATCAATTTCAAGCAAATTTATGAAAATTATTATGTGAGGGCTTTTAAGATCGAACAAGTTTGACAAATCAACAACTTACTATTTCCATAGAAATGATATGTAATCCATTATTGTATCTAAACTTTATTATCCCTTATTTAAATATAGAGGTGTCCTGTAAATTCTACACAAAAGATTTTTTTCATTCATTATTAACAAGATGATAATAAAGTAATAAATTGTAAATAAAACTTATGTTAATAAATATCAAATGTGTACTTATAGTCATAAAATTAATTATTAATTATATGAAATATTTATATTAACATCTATTAAATTCATTTTAATAATAATTCATTGACATTGAAAAACATGTTTTACAAGGTGGTTATTACTATCATATTACTACTCCCAATGAAATATATTAGTGTGTGTATTAATTTTAGTTTAAGCAGTAACCAAATTTTGGTACAAGAGTTCATAATAATTATCTAATTAATCCATTTTCGTATGTTTGTTCGTCCGTCGTCAAGATAATTCAAAAAGGAAAAGAAATAGCAAGCCGAAATTTTGGTGGCGTATTTTAGACCTCAAAACTTACATTTTCGTAAATGTGTAAAATTGATCCAGTGGGTCCCATGGATTTATGACCCATTTTTTAAAATCTAGATCTTCTTTAAAATCTGTCATTTAGTATATTTTTATACTAGAATTAAAAATTGTTGAATCAAAGGACTCTCAACCATTGATCAGATATTATTTAAATATCCTACACATAGTTCAGTGTCATATTATGATTGTACATACTGTTAAAATAATTATAATGAAATTTTTAAGGACTCACTAGAATTTATGAAAATATTTCTAGTTATTTTAAAAAATCAACGAATCTCTTATACTTTAAAATATATCTATAGGACCACCACTATTGTACGATTTTGATTGTTGCAGCAACTCAAGCCACTTTTTTTTTAGTGATGACAACATTGAAGTTTCAACCCACTAACTTTTTTTCGGTATACAGACCGATGGAAATGGGCTAGTTAAGTGATTTCCTATTTTCATATGCAACTATAATTATTCAAGGTATTTTTCCGAGGAGTTAGTTTTATAGTGGAACTTCTTTAATAATATCATTGTAATTTAAAACTAGATGAAAAGAACAAGCAACAGTAAAAAGAGACAACCGATAACATCTATACGATATTATGTGCGAGAGAATCATATAGTAAGCATTATACAGTGTTTATTACAAGTTTAGTATGTGGTTGCGACAGTAAAAAGAGACAACCACATACATATCATGGATATAACGTGTGAGAGAATGAGATAGAAGTGTCTATAGGATTTAATTTGCGAGAATGAAATAGAAGGCATTATAAAATGTTTATTAAAGGGTTAGTATGTGAATGCGCACCTGATTAAAGAAGGTATCATAACAATAGCGGTGTATATATTTCATTATTTTAATAAAAATATTTTTAAAGTATGCCGAATATGAATGCAGAATATAGTCGTGAATGATATATTTATCTGATGAAAACTAAAGTATTTATTTCATACTTCAGTTACCATAAGCCTCTTGTTTCATTTATCGAAAATTCAAACTCGGAGACCATCACAAATAAACTCTAAAATTATCCTACTCTTGAAATTCAATATTTTTCTCCGTATCTTGAACTTTGAAGATTCCCTTCTATCACGTATGCACTGTAAACATTATTATTGTTATTATTATTTTTTTTTTTAATTTTTGTTAGTATTGACAAAATCTAATCGATAGTTTCTATAAATGAATTTAAAATCGTATAAATTAAACGCTCAATTTTTATTGTCGTCCTATTTTTCTTTTAAATTATGGATTCATAATTATAAATACGTACTACATTTTAGTGGAGAAAATTGTATTTTAAAATAATAGTCAAGGTTTGCCAATTTTTTTTGTTTGAGAAATTTATAGTATTTTGTCTATTGAATAATGTGGATAAAAATAATTTTAGTAAAAAAAAAAACAAATTCGTTTAATTTCGAGTTATTATTAAATTTTCAAAACTAAATACTCTTACAATACAGTATAAATCTCAATTTAAATTTAATTTTTATTAAATAAATTTACTGAGAGATGTATTTTTTTGCCATCTAATCTTGTGTAATAATTGTTAACAAGGGACCAAAGAATATGAGCGTTTGTATTCTTTGAAAGGTCACAACAGTTAATTTTTTTCTTCATTTCTGAATAAGTAGCTGAATCGTAAACTAAATCGATTCAATCAAAAAACGAACCTGAGAAACTAATTCCGGACAATTAAATTTTATTACAATTTTTCCAGTTTGTTTTGCGAATGGCTTGACCAGTTAATTACTAGTGAAAACCACCAACGATGAGCATTAACTTAATATATTGAATAAAAAAATAGTAATTTGCGAAATAAATACAGTGCTATCCAAAAACAAATGACGTACTCTAAATTATAATACTATATCAAATCTAGAATCTTCTTAAAAACTAGTAGTCGTAATTAAAATTATATCATCGAATATTTTTTAATAGATAATTGTGTAATAAACAATTTTGTTATAGAACGAAAGCTGGCTGCAAAAAACCTGAACTATCGAGTGACCGGATGAAGTATTTTTTAAATGATACTACTACTCACTGTAACTATTGAAAAAATCATTTAGTGCCAGGGCAAATATGGTGCATAACATTGCTATATTTTTTCT
This sequence comes from Chrysopa pallens, assembly GCA_020423425.1. NCBI lineage: Eukaryota > Metazoa > Arthropoda > Insecta > Neuroptera > Chrysopidae > Chrysopa > Chrysopa pallens. The sequence continues at coordinate 60,226,583 of CM035591.1, forward strand.
ACGGTACATGTTTTGGACATAAACTGTACCAATCGAGTAAAATTTAGTTTCTAGTGAGTAGAAAATAATTATGAACAAGTGCCTCGTTAAATCTGGTGCTTACCCCTTGGCACGACACAGGCCTTGAAGGAATATAAAGTATCGTGCCAGGCATTTGTAACTAAAATAGAAGTGGCATTAATGTATTTTCTTAATAAGAAATGTTTAAACTTCAATTTGATTACAGTTTGAAGCGGTTACTCGGTAGATATGGTAACACAACAAACAAAAAAATTAAAAATGTGTCGTGCCATGGGATTAGCACCAGATTTCACGAGGCACTTGTTCATAATTATTTTCTACTCACTAGAAACTAAATTTTAAAATCAGTTTCATGTGGTTACTTGATTGGTACAGTTTATGTCCAAAAAATGTACCGTAGAGACAATACAGCAATGATATTCACCATATTTGCCCTGGCACGAAATGATTTTTTCAATAGTTAAAGTGAGTAGTACCATTTAAAAAATACTTCATCCGGTTACTCGATAGTTCAGTTCTTTTGCAGCCAGCTCTTGGACCATTAATAACTACAAGTAGTGCACAATTATCAACCAGTAAGCGAGATATTTGAATTGGATTGTAGCAGTATGATTTGGATAATATATTGATTCTACACTTGTCATTAGATAACATCACGAGACGCAGTAGTATTGTCATTATAAATTACAATTGTCACGTGTTTTGAAATGAATTAAATTGGTTTCTTTGTAAATTTTCTTATTACTTTAGTGATATGATTGGAAATTATCTATTATTATTTATCTATAAGGAAATTGCGGCTTTTAATTTAGGTTATTTCTATTGTATTTTTGCAAAACAAAAACACAATAGATATGATTAAGTTCTATAATCATATCAGAAAAAAAAATAATTTTTAACCGCTTTGTTTCTATGAGAAATATTACTTTTGACTCGTAATATGTCGTACCTCATTGCTTAGCAGCTTTATCGAATGGCTTGGATAAATGGGAAGTTGGCTAGAGCTATGTATTAATAATTCTCCCATATGTCCACCATGTCGTTACAATCCTGAAACACTGTCCACACTTTTCAATTGATTTAATATTTACATATTTTTTTAAAATATTAATATAGATAAATTTGGCAATGGAAAAAAATGAGGCTGTAACTTTCCTTAAAGCCGAGAAATTTGCGTTTAATTTTGTTCAATTAAAGTTTTTTCATTTAAAATCTTTTTATTATTTTTTTTCATTCTTATATGTTACACGTAGTTGATAACACAATGCGTAATAGTAAGTTGGATTGTGAAAACTTGTTAAGAAAACTCGAGCTGTTTCAAAGTTTCAACTCTTTCAAACTTTCTTTTAAATTACAGCAGTCAAAACTCAAATATGACGTCATTATAGAATCATGTTTTACAATGAATGTGGTTTGATGTAGGAAAATATATACATGAATGCGAATCAAAGTCGCAGTCCATATCATATTCCAGACATGGTGGCCGGACACAGATTTAAAAAAAAAATTCGATGACTTTTCTAGATTTTGCAGGGTGAATATTGAGAAATTACCTGACAGAAATTTATTTACTCGACAAATATAAAATATGTCAGAGCATATTAGTTTAATCTAAAGTTTGTAACGCTAGTAAATATAGATCGCACAAACAAAATTTTGGTATTGATGTTCATACAATCACTTAATTAGTTCAGTTCATTTGTTATTTTTTACACGTACAATTTTTTTTCTGAAAAATATTTTCGTAAAAGGATTGCGTTCGCCACAATGCTAGCTAATAAACACATGTATGACTACAAGACACATTATTATAAATGTATTTATAACTGTATAGATTGGATTTTTAGAGTATTTTATGAATGCTATGATTAAAAATACTCAAACGTCGAGTATCTAAAAGATTAACTCTGTTGTTTGTTATTCTCAATTATTAATTCTTTGATTAGTTTAAGACAAATAGTAAAAGTACATTGCGTACTTTGAAAAATGAGTTTTATATATAATAAATTTTCTTTGAAATTTTTACTTTAATTAAAGAATTTTTAATATTTATCAAATAAAAATTTATTTTTAATTTATCAATTTTATAGTTTATTAGCAAATTTCCCGGACTTTTCTCTGACTTTCCAGTATTTTTAGTAGTGTCAACACCATGTCAGATCACTGTCAATTAAGAATTAAGCTATCTACTTGAATAACGCTTTCGGATTGTAAATATTTTGCATAAAATGACTTCAACTTAAATGTTTACTGTTAGTTTTATTAAGTAATTATAATTTATCATAGTTTTTGATGTAATCGGTTGATTTTCAAAATTTTAAAAACAACCTACATTACATAACTAAAAACTAACTTCAGTGGCATCACATTTTCAATTAACTTTGTAAAATAACTTTGCTTTTTTATTTTTTTAATTTAAATAATAAAATTAAATTTTAAATACAATAAAAAATCGAATAGTAAAAATAATAAATAAAATGATCAGTGTAATGTCGTGATATCGTAATCAACTGATTATTGTTATCAAATGTTGTATAAATGTTCATTAAGGTAGCACCACCCAACAAGTGAAAAGCAAATTTTTATAATATTAATAGACGAAAATTAATTGCAGTACTTATTTTACCAATGAAAATTTGCCTTTCACATCCGAGGTTGCTTGATTAATGGAAATCTACACAAAATTGTATCATTTAATAACTAAATTTCTTTCTAAATTATTTTGGAGATATATAAAAATACTACGAGGCGAATGAAAATTTAGTAGAACGTTTATCATTCAATTATAAATCACCTGTTTAAATTACAAATGGATTCACTAAACTGTTAAAAAGTTATTTAAATTTTTAAAAACTGTAATTTTACATGTAATCTTATAGAGATTCATTAACCGAACTGATTAAATTTATTTTTATAAGCTAAAAAAAAGAAGCTTGTACTTAGTCTTGTGAACTAATTGAACAAAAATTTATTAAAATTCGCTTGTTTTTGAGAACAGAATTAAAAACTGGTCGATAACGTCGCTTTTACTGGAAAAATTAATTAGTTAATAAGAAAGTCAGGCAACATTGTCATCAGCTGAGATCTATAATCACTAGCAGTTGTTGGTTTTAACTCATTATGAAATTGTTTTGACCAATTTAAATAAACTTAATATTATTTTATTTTTCCATCAATACAGGCATGATTTTGATAATTTAAGAATTTAAGCAATAATATATCATATTTTAAAATAATACCAACCTTAGAATTATATCACTGTTTTACAGTATTGATTAGATTAGTACAATCAAATAAGATTTTATTTAATTAATGCATGAAAATAAACTAAATTTGTAATAAAAACAATAAATCATACTCCTAACTATTCGTAATGTATTCTAAAATAATTTAACTATAAGTTACAGCATAAAAAACCCGCATATTTTTTTTCTGTTTGAATATGAATTCAAGTCTACATGCTGAGACAAAAGTTTTTTATAAAAGATTTAAAATAGTTTCACTTAAAAAGGTATCGAAAACAAAAAAAAAAACTGTGTTATAAATTTGTTATCTAAGATTTATTAAAACTGAATTGGATCAATTTTTTCTAATTTTATAAAACTATAATCGTCAATTGAAATAATGAGTATATTCCATACATTTTTGCCGCCAATTGTATCTCCCAAACATCCATTATAATGCAATTTCATTCAATAATATTTTTTGTATAAGATTTCAAGAAAAATATTATATCAGCAATATAAATTAAATTTCTTTTTAAATTATTCGAGAACCATACATTAATCTCTAGCATTTCTTATAACTATATAGTTTGCAGATGTTTTCAATAGATATATGGAGTTTGTTGAATAGTTTTTATGAGCACCTGATTAGCACTTTGTAATTGGTGTGTTTCGTTTTTATACTCGACATATATAGAATATGTCAGAGCATATTAATTATAGCGTACAGTTTGTAACTCTAGTAAACATTGAAGTTTTGTAACTCTAGTAAATATGTCAGTTCGTCTGTCATCAAGATAACTCAAAAACGAAAAAGAGCTGAAAATTTGGTACTATATTCTAGACATAAAAAGTAAGTTTAAGTTCATGAATGAGCAAAATCGATCCATTGGGTTGAATGCAAGGATGCTATGAAATTATTTCGGATTATCCGTTTGTTTCGGATATTTTCGGTTATAAATATTAGTTTTTTAAGGAATTGTATGAAAATAAAATAAAAATATGTAATGGCTCTATTTAGAGTTTTATTATTTGATATTTTAGTCAATAATATAAGTAATTATATGTCATCTAGACTTTAGAAATTTTTATTTCAGATTCGGTTACGGGTAAATATTTATTTTGAATATCCCAAAGTTTCGGTTACGGATACAAAGCTCCCTAACATCTCTGAGCCAATGGATCCATGATCCAAGTTTTAAAACATAGAAGATGAAACGTTAAAAAACAAACAGAATATTATTTTGGAAAGACAAAATTATATTGTTTAAAACATTTTTTTTCAAAACTGTTTAGATTCACAACAATTTCAGTTCATATTTAGCTAATAAACACATACTTAATATATGTTTATGGTGTATGGACTGCATATTTAAAGTATTATTTGAGTTTGTCAAGATAAATTTTTGGATATGCGTGCGACCTTAATATTAAACCTGCAAGACCAATATAAATTTCATTTAGTACAAAATTTTTAACCATGATATTTTATTAGGACCTAATTGTTTTATCCAAAAATTTCATATTCAGTGGTGTGCTAACTTCAAGTCCATTGTATTTTGTAAAGATCACTCCTATAAAAGGAATGTTATTATATACGAGTATATAATAACCGTTAAAAATAACACTCAACAACTGCTTACACCACACACAAAAAAACATGTGATATTTACAACTAGCCAGCTTGCAGTTATGTAGTACTTCCCGTATTTAGTATTACATTTTGTACATACAAATGTGAAATATGAATTTGTATCATGGTACAACCGTGAACCGATCATCATCAACCATGGTAATACACCGATAATGTTTTACTTAAATATCTTTCGATATATCGAGATTCTCAAATCGCTGATATTCGAATCAATTGTGACTAGTTACATATCGTGACGTAATAATCATTATTAAAATTTTTTCACACAAATGAAGTTTTTTTTCTACAACTGTTCTTAAACATAGAAAGTGCAAAATCTTATATTTCAAGAGATTTTCAGTATTTACGAATAGAATTTATGTTATGGTTATTCGTACACGATGCACTATATTATTAATTTTATTGATATAGGTCAGGGTTATCGTAAGATGTCTCTCACACTAACAATAAGTGGAACGAGTTTTATTTGCATCTCTATCTTGGGCAGTCTCATTTCTGTTCATATACAAAATATAGAAATATAGTTTCTTTTTTTTTAATGCTCGTATATTTTCATGAAATATATGTCGTTAAGTTTTTTCGACCTCATGGTTTTTTTGGTGACTAGTTTTCTAACTAAAATAGCACGAAAACGATATGTTTATTTAAAAAAATAATCATTAAAATATAACTCCAAACATTATTTTCCATTTAAAAAGAGAGGGGATGCTAAAACCGGATCAGTAATATTGAAGCTATTTTAACATAATTGCATTGATAGAATGCGGTGTTTTATTTTTTTGTTGTACTCAAGTCCATCCAGATTCTGCTCTAATAAAATAAAAAACAAAACTGTATTACTTATTGCTAATAATTAGATTAACTACAATTTATATTGTTTCATAACCTATTTTTATTTAGCTATCGTAATATGTGGCTTCTCACATTGTTAGTACATATGCACTGAATATGCATAACTTTTTCATATATAAAATTTTGTCACTAAATCTGGTGACAATTGATTGATTTTCTAAAAATATATATGATTTTTTTTTAAAAGACCGTCCAACTGTATCAAATCAATCACAAAGTTCCATTTAAAAATAATGTATTATATAATACTTATTGAATTGCACAGAATTTAAAGAAATTTATATTCAGATTGCTAAAGGTATTGTGTAAGTATCATTGATAAAAAATAATACTTTGAATGGTTATTTAGACCAGGGTAGAAGCCTTTAAAAATAGTAAAAATCGAACAAAAATTACAGTAGGATGAAACTCATTGGTAACGGAAGAGAATATATAAGAAAAAGAAAGGAAAAATAATTTACGGGCGATCTAAGGTCGGAAAGTCGAAGGGTGAGTTTTTAAGGGTAAAATTACAAGTCCTATGGAAAAAAGTTCAATAGCAAAGTTGTAGATAATAAAAAGATCTACAACTTTTGTATTTACACTTTTTTTCACATAACCTCAAAATTTTTCGATTGAAAATTAGTGTTCATTTTTGATATTTATTCAGAATATCGTGAAAAAATAAATATTTTAAATAAAAAAAAAATTACAGTATACTTGAAACAAAAAGATAAGTGTTCAGCAAATTTCGTGAAAAAAACATTTATTTGTAAAGGATAGAAAGGTTATTTCAATTTTTCACATAAATTTTGAGGTTATGTGAAAAAAGTGTTAATACAAAAGTTGTAGGTATTTTTTTTACCTAAAACTTAGCTATTTAAATTATTTCCTTAGGGCTTGTAGTTTTGCCGGAAATCGAGATAAACCGTGTTTTACCCTTAAAAACTCAACTCCCTCATTTCCCGAACTCATATCACCCATAAATTATTTTTTTGATATACTCTTCCGTTTCCAATGGGTTTCATCCTACTATAATTTCTTTTGATTTCAAAAATTATCGACCCTGGTCTATATTCTTTGAATAGTTATTATGATTGAGTATGCATGCAATGACTAAGTTTATTTGTTAAATATTAACATTATTAGAATACACTAAATACGTATAATAAAATTGTGAATAGTTATATAATAATTATAATAGCTGTTCCCTTGTCTTAGTCAGCGTAGAATTCAGTTATAATAATTACCATATTCAGGCCCTGGTAGTTATAAATACCTTATAAACTGGCATATTATGAACCCTAGAACTTGAGTAAATATTGCAGAAGCAGATAAAATTGGCCATGGGAAAACGGTCCTGTACTCAAGGGAGATCATATGGAATTGAAGAAATATACGTAATGATACAATTTCCCCTTGTTTAGACCCAAGACAAGTTATATACCACTTTCTGCATCTTTTAATATAAGGAAATTAATGTTAAAATATGATTCAATATACAAATTTTTCAATAACCACGAACTTAATGAATTTGTATTTAGTTATTTTAAGTTAAATTGAAATAAATAGCATTTAAGGTTGAGTAATATCAAAACGCAAAATAACAGAAAACTCATTAGACCTTCAATGAGATACCCTAAAAAAGCGGGAAATTTCAAATGGTAATTTTTAACTTAATCTAGCCATTATAATTGAGTTCCGATGTAGAAACCTAAACTGCACTCCTATTTATTTTCTGTATCTATTACTTAATTATCCCTGAAAAATTTTTAAGTACATAGATATCTTATTTCGAAAAAAAAAACATTACTTCAGAGGCGATTAGCACAATGTAATCATATTGTTAATATTAAAACGCAGACTGAACATACAAACAAATGAATTAGTTTTTTAAATAACGGTATTATTCAATCAACCTTGAATAATGGCAAATTAAACTAAATTAAATCTAACTTATATTAAAAATTGTAATAATTGAAATATAATTATATATTATATAGGGGCACTTAATAGGTTAATTGAAATTTGTTCCCAAATGGCTTTTTGTTATGAACATATCATGCAATATTTACTTAGAAAATAGCATATCGTGCGATTGATCCCATATGAAATCATTATGATAAAAAGCATACAATTAGGTAAATTAAAAATTGTTTATTATCTTTACAAACTATTAAATCAAACAAATAAAAAATATTTGTTTATGCTAAACTTGATAATAAAAATATCAATTCCTTAACAAATTAAATAATCGGTTATTAATATATATATATATATATATATCAAAATTACTTCAAATATTCGTCACAAATGTTATTTTAAATCATTTACATTAAAAGACAAACAAGGCGAATATTTTACTGCTTTTTTTTATCATTTTACCTTTTTTACCCATAAAAAATTTAAAACTACAAGATACTGACTATATAATAAAAAAAAAAAATTTACAATAAAATTAGCACATATGAGGTCGTTTCATCCCACAGTAGAAGTTGTTAGACAAAGAATGTTGTATTATAACATATAAACATGCTTAAACAAGGAGAACATTATCTAAAATAATAGAAAAGTACGATGTAGAGATATGCGCTGATGGCACTTAAAAATATTGTGGCCGAGATTTTTCTATCGTTTTGTTAATTTTATGCGCAATAGCGCAATGGTATCATATTCATATGGTAAACAAAGACAGAAACCTATCTAAAATGGTTAGAAAGAATTCATTGCCCTCAACACTGAATGTTAAAAAAAATATATTCCCTCGTTTTAAATGAAATTGAGAAATTTATTTATTACAAGGTGAAGGACATATTTAATACCTTATTTGTAATATAATTATAAATCTTGTTTAAAAATATTACCTCAATGCGCATAATTTTTAATGTCTCAATTTAATGTTTACTAATAACAATATATTCTTAAAAATAAGAAAATTATTTTAAAAAAATGAAAAAAGCACACAGATTTGAGTACATGTTTTTTATAAACATGTTTTAAGCATAACACTTAAGGGTAATTAAACACGCGGATCATTTTTACGCTAAAACATAATTGTTTTTACTATTTATCAAAATTTTAAATATATGTGTACTTACCAGGTTTAAAATGATTTTAAATTAAATTAATTACACTACTGGTGATTATGTTTTTTGATTAAATGTTATAAATACGAATGCATTTTTGACGAGTTATTGGTTGTTTGGATTTGTTTCTAATAAATTGGTCTCACAACACTTTCACACCGGCCATGCTATTTTACAACAGGAATATTCTTTGATTATGTTACAATTACATACACAATGTATTAATTAAGTCTGCTATTAGTTCACAATTTAATCTATAGGTAGCAATAATGATAGATAACTCCCATATCGACATCTATATATGTGTTTTGGAGATATTTGTTATAAATTAAATTTCAATGTGTTTGAATTTTTCATTTTAATTTCAATTCGCTTTTTTTTTTCTATTCTACTTGATCAAAAAAATGAAAATAGCTAAAGCCAGAAATTAAAAAAAAATTTTTGTATAAATTTTAATCTTCGATTACACAATAATTTAATCTAAATATAATGTATATATTTTTTTAGAATATTATTATCTATATATAATAAGTTTTAGAAATTTGTTCAATGTGAATAATTTTCGATTACGAAATTTATTTAACGATTGGCTTTAAATTGAGTTCTCTGAAGCTGTAAGTAATCTCATTAAGGTTAAAAGATCCGCTTACATCTTCGCCAATAGCATTTAAAATAAAATAGTGGAAATTGCCATTTTAATTGGTAGATCAGATTTAATCACATTCAAAATATTTTAACCTCCCCAAAAAAAATTCCTATAACAAATAACAATATTAATTACAACAATGTTAATTGTTTAGATAAAAACTTGCAATGTTAATTGTTTAGATACTTGATATGTGATTCAGTATCAATGTTTGAACTACTTGCAATCATTGCTCTGCTATGTCTATAAATACTCTAAAAATCCAGTCTATTCAATTATAAATATATCCCTGATAAAAGTACAATCCAATCCTATAGAAATTGAATAGAAAATTTCATTTCCATTTCAATTTACATAGGAGTAAATAGGACCTTTTATCGGGGATATATAATATACTTAGTTAAACGATTATCACCAAGATAAATTTAAAATCGTGCTTTTAAAAAAAATTTTTATAACAAAAGTATATAGTCGTGGAATATATCGGTAACTGTCATGAAGAGGGGCTATTTGAAAAAAAGTGTAAGTTGGAATACTGTTGTAAATTTCAAATTTGTGTATTCCTTCCACTTTTACAGTTTACCTATTTTATATATATATATATATATATATATATAATATATGAAAAATTTTACACTAATATATATACTCATATCTATACATAGATATAGTTTTATTTTTTAATTGGAGATACTCCCTCTGATGTTCGAACAGTTTCCTAGTTTAAACAAATAGTGGTATAAACTTTTTCTCAAGCAGAAGACATACTTTTCATATAATTATTATACGTCTATCTAATCTAAAATGAATATGAAATCTACGACTTTTATAGGACGAATTTTGTGCAAGTTGGAATAGGAAAATAAATAATTATTTTTGAATTAAAAAAAAAAATTAACTCATTTATTAAAAAAATATAATCTTCTACTCTACACTTTTAACTTCTTTTTCTTCTTTAATATCTATTTTTTCGTTAAAGTCAATTTCTGTTGTATTCGCTTCTTCCTCTTTAACATCCATTTTTTCCACCATCTCATTTTCACTTAAATTTTCTTCTTTAACATTTGATTTTTCACTCAAATCATTTTCAGTTGAATTGTCGTCATCTTCGATTTTTTTAAATTTATTCACCTCTAAAATATATTCAGAATTATTAATTTATTATTAGTTATCTCAAGGTAATGATAAATTATCTTTATCTTTTTTAATACACATTGAATTAACTAAGGAAGAAGGGAAACTGCCACCAAATTAGCTACGATTAACATACCTGTTTGGGGCCAATTTAACAGTTAATAGTCAGTAAATTTTAGTATTTAAATAAATAAATGTCTATAGTTGAGTAACAAGATTTTATAAATAATTTAGTTAATTCAAAAACTTTGAAAAAACTAAAACAATCAATAAAATATTAAGTAAAAAAATGCAGTGGTAAAATAAAAAAAAAAGGAATATCTAGCACTTAAACAAGATCTAGCTGGCCGTTTTTAGCTATAATAATATAAACAAAAGATATCCTCAAATCAAATATTACAACACTGCAAGGTTGGCTGTAAAATACCAGAATATATATCCCCATGGCACAAGCACAACATTAAACTCTACATCAGTTTATTCGGTTTACTTCATTAGTAGAAACTTGAAAGATATTTTCTACTTACCATATTTTGATGTGTCTTCACCCAATAAACGTAATATATGTACAGTATCAAATTTGGTTACATACGCACGTAGTGACCTGGTACCTTTCCACCCAGACAAATTTAACTGTAATTTTAATTTCTTATCTAAGTACTTTAATCCACAAGAACCAGCAGCTAAAAAATAGTTCAATTTATTAATTAAAGCAATGCAGGTAATTGCAATTTTATTTTCATGAAAAATTCAATGGAATTAATTAATATGTTGGGTTGGAAACAAAGTAATATAGCACAATTGAAAAGTAATGTAAGGTCTCCAACATTTCAGCCAATCACTCAAAATAATAGTTCATACATTTAGTTTATCGGAAATTATACAGACACGTTAAAGAACAGTTTTTCGGTGATCGTGAAAATGTAATCCAACAATTTCCGAAATAAATCTGATAGATTTAATTTTGTTTATAATATACTCAGAGATTCCAATCATCTTAGATCTTCAACTTATCTTAGATAAACCTACAAATTAATAAATCATGTTTAGAAATATGTGATTCGTCGATAATTTGTTTATTATTTCTACAAATCTAACCAAACTTATATTCTTCTGTTTGCGATACTGCACAATAATGACGATTGGCAATATAATTCATATTTAAAGTTCAAATCAAAGTTTTCATTAAATGTCACAGCCTAATCATTTTGTGAACTAACAAGAGAATAAAACACTTTTTTTTAAGAATAAACAAATAAAGAATCACATTTAGTTTACACACTATATTTACAAATTTTTAAAACCCATTTTCTTCTATTTTGCATTATCTAAAAATTTATTAATTTAAAAAAGAGGAACGTAAAATAAATTCAAACAGAAATTTTTTTACATTGATACATTATGTTTTTGTTTGGGTTAGAGGTCATATCGTAAATAGGAAATTATATACTAATAGCATCCGTTGGTGCATAAATGAACTAATTATGAGAGCAGGCAAGTATGAGAACTGCTATGTTGACAATTCGTAATTTAAACATCAGGTGATTTCATCATGTTTCATACTTTTCGTATGAACGACCTGTACTCAATAAACTCAGTTTGAAACATTAATTCGTATTATTCTTCTAATTAATTTAATCAATGTCTGTGTGGTAATGTTATTTTCCAGATAAACATGTATTGTAGAGTTCTTAAAGATTTTTCATGATTTTCGTTTCCTGGAAATTGATTCACACTCTGAAGTTTGATTAAAAAGTGGCACATGTCTTGGAAAGTAGGGATTTTTATAGAGATCGACTACTTTTTGAAAAATGTAAAAATTTATCTTTTGAGTAATTGTGGCCTGCGATCTATTTTCATTTAACGATCTACCTGATCTTACGAATAGTATAGTTGCTTCAGGTGGAATGTTAAATGTCTTTAATAATAAATTACAATTTAACTTACTTATATTAGCAACTTGATTCTGCGTCGACTCTGTTAACGTTGTAATATCTGGTGGATCCAATGGATTATTATGTAATAATATTGTAATCAAATCTTGTTTTTCAATAGTAATTATTCGTTTTGTACCCAAAAATGGTAAAACACTTTGTAAACCTTCATTACCCAAGCGAAATGCACATTCCATGTTCTTATTATCACAACGTACAAATGATTTTACACCAGTATTGATAATTTTCAATTTATGTTCGTTATTTAAAACAATATCACGTATCACTTCAGAACAAAAGTAAATATTTTTCTTTTTTCCAGTTGGGCATCGTGTTAGTAAACATTTTGGATTAAAATTTGAATTAATATCGTAGAATTTTTTTATTGATGGCCAAACTTCTTCTTCGTCATTAAAAAATACAAAAGGATCTTCTTTAAAACCATACATGCGACGTTTTTTCCTAGGAGGGGATTTTTCATTATCTACTCGTTTATATTCTTGAGATTTTTCTTCGACAGATTCTTCATTTAATACTTCTTTCGTTTCTTGTTTTGGTCGCGCAATTGTTTCCCATGGTAAGAAATCAACCTTTTCTATAACCGCTATGAAAAATGCACCCGTATCTTGTTGATGTGGTAGTATCCTCATACTGAAAAAAATTATTTTAACAAATCAATTCAGGAAATAATTTATTAATATAACTACACCGGCGTGCAAAAATCGGGGCCACCCAATATTTGGAAAAAGTATATAATAAGATCATAGACTATAAATACAAATAACTAAGTTTAATCTTTAATGTTTTGCTTGATGCACTTAACTATCGGCATCAAAAATTATAAACACAAACATTTCTTTTGACAATAATCAATTATTTCTCAGAAAATATTCGCAAATTACCTGCGTTAAAGAGACAATACTTTAGTTTCCGTTATCAGTCTCGACTGAATTTTCTAATTTGCTTTCTTAGAAAATAACAAAAATACTAGTATGATATGAGCTGGACGTTGGAACAATTGAGAAATATTCTTATGAGGTTACAGTCAGTTTACAAGGTGTTCATCATCGTAAATTGATCAATCGAAGGTCAGCTTTTCGGCCAGAAGCCTTGAATACTTTCCTTACGAGCGAAGCGAACACAGAGGCCGAAGGCCGATACACCTGTACCCGGAAACAAGATCCCTGCTTTTTTTGATGTACCCTGTGTAAGCATTCGAAGAAAAAGCAACAATTACGAAATTTACAATAAAAATAAATATATCTGATGTTTTTTTGAAGCTCTACGGAAGTAAAACGACTACGGCTAATCAGCGATTTTCTCAACGCGGATAACCATTTACTTTCTCAATGAATCACTTTGGGAAATATGATTATCATCAGATACCATAAAAAAGAATTAAACCAAATGAAATTTATAAAAATTTTTTCTGTTTGTCAGTCTCCAAAACGGTTGGACCGATTTCGATGAGACTTTCACCGGTAGGTAGCTGCTACAATAATTATATTATTTCTCAAATTCTTTATATATTTCTTCTTACTACGGGATTAGGAAAAACTAACTGTACAAAAACTATTGTTGAAAGATTAATTAAGATTCAATTTAAATATTTAAGATTAAGTAATGGTATAATGTATCACATGTAAGAAACTGTCGTTAACCCAAGAAAAATTAAAGAAGTGGATAACAAACATCCCAGAGTGCATATACTATTAAAATCTTTGGGTACAATTTTCTATATGACGACATCTAAGATACTTTGAATCTCCACGTAAATCATAATTTGGCAAGCAGAATAGGCGAATAATTCAATATCATATGGAAAGATTAATATCATATAGATTCAATAAGGCTAATAAGTAACTAACCGATATAAATTTTTTAGCACTAATTACAAAACATGACGTTTAAAATAAAAATTAAAGCTTAAAATTATCAAAATACTTAGACAATTACCATTTTTCTAAGGGGTATTTTGGTAGATCTTCTGGTTTAGGTGGAAACATTTGTGGGCGAACAACAGTGTGCCATTTTTCAGGGACTTCTTCAAAATTTTCATAAAACTGCAAATCTTTTGATGCCAACAACCATTTGGTCATACCGTTTTTATGCTTCAGGTTTGGTAACATTTCTCTAGGATCCAGTAACCGTACAGAATTTCCACACTCACTCAATAAACGATGAATAACTGCTTCATTTTCAACAGGATTTAATGAACACGTTGAATAAACTACTTTACCACCCACTGCAAGTAGTTCAGCTGCACGTCGTAAAATTCGTATTTGTATTCCATGTAAATTATCTCCATTGGCAGCATTCCATTTCAACCAAATATCTGGATTTTTCCGTAGTGTTCCGTCACCAGAACATGGTACATCACACAAAATTCGATCAAATTTTAATGGTACTTGTTTAGTGCTTTCAGAATCAGGTTTTACTAAATTTTCAGCTATTGTTAAATTTGGAAATATTGTTGCATCGTGATTGGATACAAGCATACACGGTGAATTCAACCGTTTAGCTTGATGTACCAACATATAGCATCGATTATTATCACTATCGTTTGCGATTACGAAACCTTTGGGTAATGGTTCATTTTCAGGAACAGATTGATGTAACATTTCTATTAATTGAGCTGTCTTCGACCCTGGCGCAGCACACATGTCTAATACCTAAGAAAAACAGGTTTTATTTTCGCAATATTTCAGATGTAAGCCGCAAAGGACTCACTTGTTTTTGATATAATAAACAATTAAACTAAATGAACTAAGAAACAAATGACGATCGATTTGCCATCAAGTCAAAATATATAAATCAAATTTTTTTTGAATATTTTTAGACCATTTTAGTAAAACTCACTAAAGTGAAATTTTATTGAAAATTATGTTACCTTATGATGTGATTTGATGTCTAATGCAATTGGTGGTATCATACTAACAGCCTCCTGTCTGCTAATATTACCACTGTCTGTTTCTGATATTAGAAAGTTGTGTAATTTAAAATAATTTTCAGATCGTCTAATATCTTTTCGTGTTAATTGCAACTGCCATGCTAATCCATCTGGATACCATGGTAAGCAGTATGGTTTAAGCTCGGTAATATCTTCGTCTTTTGAACCTCCATTTTCAACTTTTTCATTAAGATAATCTTTAAAAAAATTTTCTTTTACAATGTTTAGAAGTGTGGCTGCTTCTTCCCGGGATCCTGTTATACGGAAAGCAGTAGGTAAGTCTGATTTCATTGCTTTCAAAAATTCGGGCCATTCTTCATCTGTACAAATTTTTTGTGCCTAAAATTTAATCTTTTAACAATTATCTGTAAACAATTAATTTAAACAATATATGTTACCTCATAATACTTTTCAAAGTCTAAGTTTTCTCGAATTATCGATTCATAAGCCGGTTGTCTTCGATCTGGATTACGATTTTTAATTTCATTTTCGGCCTGTATAAAAATGTTAAGGTTATATTTATATACAAGTCGATACATATTTAAATACAAATACGAACCTTTTCTTTTCGATCTCGTTTTTTCTGAGCAAATGAACTGTATCGTATACCACGTCGTCCCATTTTATATGACAATTATTTATTTTATAATTATTTACAATTTCAACACACGTGCAAGTTAAAACATAAAATATTAATCCATCATCACTGACTAATGAGGTATCACAGACATAAATTAGTTAATATGAGTGAGAACTACATAGACTGCTGAAGTGCTGATATACAACCTAAACAATATACATAGAAAATATGGACAGCTAGTTTATTGAATAATTTAAAGAGAATATGCAAAAGATTTTTTTGAGAACTGAATAGTATATGAAAATATTGACGGTAAAAGAGAGATAATTTTAATGATAATTTAAATTATCTGTCATATACGTAGTTGATTATTTCAATGAAATTAAAAACGCTTATAAAAATAAATAATAGTGTATTTTTTAATTTATTTTTTTCAGATGTAAGATGTAACACGCTAAGAGTTACATCGGATTTTCTCATCAGACAAATCTTATCGCGTGTGTCCAGACTAAAACAAATTTTCGATTGAGATAGATATTTACTAGATATTTTTATATAAATAGCTGGAATGAGACTTATAGAGGTACATACTACAATCAGTCTCAGTTAAAGATATAGAGATTTTACTCTTATATAGATTTTTGTTCCCACGGTATGCCATTATACATCTGGTAGCCAAGTGACGTCATGTATAAAGTACTGTACGTATAGGACTCGTACATTAATTGAAGAGATTATTAGCTATTAATTTTGTAGATAAAAGTGGTCTCTAGCGTTTATTAATTGAACTTTACGAGATCATTCAGAGAGTAAATATAAAATACAAAATTATTATATTTGGAGTTTTACCTGTCATTAATAATAAAATTAATGGTCAGAATGACATAAAAGGTGAAAAAATTGTTTAAATCACGCCATGTAATAAATACTATTGAATTTAAAGATCCCAATGGTAATAGTATAATAACCTATACAATTATGACTCAAACGAAATAACGAATGTTTACAATATTAAAATAATTTAAATAATCGTATATACTTAGTAAAACAATTTATATTAGTCAAAATATTAAAGGTGTAGCAATTTTTCATAATTTAATCTACTTTCATAATTTCAACAAAGTTAAATAATTACTACTTAAGTTGTTTATTAATTATTAAAATGATAATGATAAATGAAATAAATTTATTGAAACGCAATAACTTTAGTTAAACAATAACTTTATTGAAACGCAATGTACAAATATAAACAATGTTTTTCGAACATAATAATAATAAGTAATAGAATCCTTTCAAATATACAAATCATTGTATATGCTTGTATTAGAGTACTATATACATACGTCTTCTCTGGTTTCCGCCATTATAACTCCTCTTTAAGAACTGTCAGTTTGACATTTATAGTAACAAAAGATTTTAAATATTTTAAACATTGTAGATAAAAATTATATGTAAAACATATGTATCTACAATGTTTTATTTTTAAGATTGAAAAAAACTGATTAATTTTCACTTTTCATGGAAACTACTTATTTTTTTAATTTTAAGTCCGTCATTGTTATGCCTTTTTTAACAATTAACAGTGGTACGTAGGAATACTCATGTAAACAGCGCCTTAATTGTATATAAGCAAAGTAAAATAGTATATGCGAACAAAACCTTAGACGAACTCTCATAATACATATTATAGCCAGTTTTGCATTAACCATGTCACGTAATGTGTATAATTGACAAAATAGCGACCTCTTAACAGCATATCATGCACATAATTTAACATTGTGATAATCTTTCTATGATATTTCTATGATATGCGAATGTACGTAAAAATATGGTAAAAATTCACAGACTTATATCTATGTAGATACTACTATAAGCAATGTCCGTATATAAGTTACACATTAATAATACAGCGTAAATAATTGTATTAATGTACAGTAGTATATTAAAAATAAAACAATATTTTCAAGAATTCCGGATATAATACTTATATTGAAAATCTAAATGAAACCTTGAAGACGATAGATATAATGTTGAATATTTAAAAAAAATTAATGGAGTTCCTTTTATTAATTAGCTTTGCTGATCACGAAAATAGTATTAAAAATTACCCTAGCCCCTAATGTCTATTAAAAAAGGCATTTAAAACGCTTGGTTGGTTTATTTTTTTCCGACTTTTAATTACAAATATAGCATTTAATTATTTTTTTAAATTTAAAATAAGCAATAAATTAAAGAAAATTTAAAGCATTTTTTAATTATTTACCCGATTTTGGCAAAGCAAAATGGATGGATTATGACAGTCTATGTATGTATGTATTTTTTATTGTTTCTGACTACTTCTTACAACAACACGGAGGATAGAGGTTAGGAGAATCATCTGTGTACATGAAAAAGTGTTTTAAAGGAAGCGCCAAATATCATTAGAGTAGGATAGAGAAATAAACAATACATTCATACCATACCTTTTGTCTACACCAGCGCCATTTGGGAAGGTTTTTGAACTGTTATTTACAGCTTACAGCTGGACACTTTTTTCGATTTTCTACCATATGAGATGACTCTCCTTCTTTTCTATCCTCCATGTACAACAACAAAAATTAAACTTAAAATATGTTGATAGCATTGTCATGTCGTAGTTGTTTATAAGCACAGTCTTGTAATAGCCCTGTGAATTATTTGGCACATGCGCGTTAGTGCATGTATCAAATATAATAACTCAAGTGAGAGGGAAATATACTATCTGAATTTTTCACAACACAAAATTCCCAAGGATGTCTATTTCATTCAACGTAATTACACACAAAAATGTTCTAGTCATTTTTTGTTCTAAATCAAAAAAAGGCATACAATCTGATGTTTATAAATGATAATATTTTTTATTCGTTCTAATAGAAAATGTTCATTTTCATTACAAAAAAAAAAACAAAATAATTTCCACGAAATCAAGATTTTCTCTAAAAGTAGCTATCTACTCTACATTCCCATATTTTAGTTCAAAACTGAACTAAAAATTACAAAAAAATTTTATTAATTATACTAGTAATAAATTATTTATACTAGTAAAAAACTAGTATAAATAATTATCTTGTGACCAATTACCTATCGAAGTAATAATTTCAACGAATCAATTTTTAGCCACGAACATGATTAGCGCAAACTTCGAAAGGTAATTGATCATAAGGACATTATTTATAGAAGTATTCATTTTAAAATCATTTTTGCATTTCAGTTCCATTTTTCGAAATCGATTCTTGATTTCTGAAAACTTCTTACAAATGAGTATTTTATACAACCTCGAAAAATATGTTATTTGAGTGAAATATCACTAAAAATTCCCCCTTAAATCTAGATTTTTTATTCTTTATTATTAATGCACGACAACTTTTGAAACTGTTGAACCCAACGTGAAAGTTTTATTAAAATCGGTCCATAAACAATGAATTTATACGCGAACAAAAAAATATATTTACAGACGAATTGATACCAAATCAAATTTATTTCGTACTGTTAACAATAAGTTTGACAAAGAAAGAAAATATTAACCTTTCATTTTATTCCACTCGTTATTTGATATTCTTTACGAAAGAAAAATTAAAATGACGTCTAGGAAATAATGCAATGTATTTATTATATTTGTTTTTAAGTGTCAAAACAATCTTGCCGCCAAATTGATTCACACTTCCCATTTTTAGGAGATACTTAATAACTACATAATTCCATTATATTACTACAAAATGCCAAAATAGTCCAAACTTACCTGTTTTAATGGGTATATTTAAAAGGAAATTTCAACAATTTCTAATCTCTAAATCAATACAACCTAATCTCAAATACAAAGTATGCTGCATTAAAAATTGTTTGTATTATAGATGTCTCTGTTATTATGTTTCAAATTTCATCACTCCATCATTACTAAAAAATATTGTAAATTTAAAACATAGGCATTGTAAAAAAAAAATCTAAAACCTGGCAACAGTATTATGATATATTATAAAGATTCACATACGTTGCTAATACAGATTTCTATACTATCTTTTGCTATAATAAAAATTTTATTTATCTATTTATAGGATAGATGGCACTAGCTATTTAATTTATTATTTTTATTAAGGTCATTGCACATCATTGCAAATTATTTAGAATGTATAAGCAAATTTTAAAATAAGTTTGTAAGCTTTTATTATCGTTTTAAAAATGAAATTAATTGCAAACACTTGGGAAGAATCATATAAGTAAAAGGTTGTAGAACATTATTAATTTCGGGAAATAAATAAGATTAAATTAATTCAATATAAAACAGACAAAAGTCTAATACAATAAGGTTATTAACTTTTATAATACGTAAATGTGCATAGACAGAACATTACCCATTATATAGCCCTGATATAACGATTTAAATAAAATACAGTCTGAACAAAACCGATACTCTAACTCGTGAACTACCAAAGTACACTTCATCCAATAAATATTAAACATACATCTCATTGGTATAGAAGCATCTCCAATGCGAATAAGTTAGGCGGAGTTATAATACAAAACACCACTCCTATGCATGAATATCGCGCACGCCCATATATGAGAAGCAATGACCTTCTAAGAACGGACGGAGTCAGGTAAAACAAGTATCAAATAAAAAAAAAAACCAGTTTTTTTTGTTAAATATACAGCACACATTTTGGTGCTCTCTCATTTTATTGAATTATTCACAAACATGTTGGAAACATTTAAAATAACATACAAAATTTACAATAACAAATATTATATTTTCTTTATGATATTTCAAAAGGAACAAACTAAATGTATAAATAAAAAAGTTTTCATGAAATATCAAAGGAAATAGTGTTTTTTTTTTTTAATGTTGGTTAGAATTTTACAAAACAAAAAAAAAAACTATACAAACTGAAATAATGCAGTCAAACAATCATTAAAAAAATGTTGAATAATGTATAACTGTGTTCATTCTTTTGAAGGTGAGATCGTTTGAAATTTTTAAAATAATTCAATAAATTTTTATATATTTTGTTGATATCCTTAATCTTAAGTATCAAATTCTATAAGTCATATAAAGTATACCTCCTGTAAATAAATAATGAGTAATTTTTCCATTTACTGGCGTATTTTATGGACAGAGTTGTTTGTATAAATTTATTAACGACATAACACCACAAATCCACGAATTTAAGCCATTTTAAATTACCATATACCGTGAATAGATTTAGGAAAACAGGAAAATGTAGATTTTTATTTAATTCAGTCTTCACACGTCACATCTATTGTCAAATAACGTATTCAAGTATTAGGAGCACAGCATACATTGTAGAATCTACAGTGACGCACCTAACTAAACCAAACTGAGCATAGTCGGTTTTAAATTAGAATTTTATATCACTTGTCATGGCAAAAATATTTTCAGGACGAATTGAGTATAGTACTAATATTAGCTAAAGGTAAACTAAATGAATTGGATTTTGATCATGTCATTTTGAATAAAATACTCAAATTCATATCCATAATGTTATTAAGTAACATTTTACTTGGGACGAAATGACTGGTGTGAATATTTTTCAGGCAGCTGGACAATGTAGTTGTTTCAAATTTGATTTGGAATAAAATACATAAATCAGTAAATACGCGATAGTAGTGAACCTTGACTTATTATGGCTTAATCTTCAAAATATTGAAAAATTGTTAGAAAATTTCGTTTTTCGATTTTTATCCACAGTGTTTTACATATTTCACGGACAATATGATCATTGTTTGACTACATCAAAATAAAAAAATAAAAAAAATTATATACAAATTTATTATAAAATAAGAATCTACTTAAAAATAAATAGTTAAAACAGTCTTGTTGCTTCATTTGAAAATATTATAAAATAAAAAGGAACTATTTTTGTTGTTTTTTCTTTTAATACGTCATTTAAAATTGTAATACGGTTTTATAACTAAATTAAAACAGATTTTAGAAACAAGATGGTAAAGCTAGTCCAACTTAAATACTATTAGATTATACAGTTTTGCTCGAACAAATCTTGTATTATCGCTTATTTAAAAATTAAGCATTTTTGTTTTTTTATATTAAAACAATTTATTTTTGAGACATAAAAGTTAAAATATCTGGCTGATTCTGTAAGTAACGTATGTGTAAGTGTGTATATGTTACGGTAAAAGTAGATATTGCGGTAAATGTACACATTTTGTGGTAAATGTGCACATTTGTCTCCTCGTTTGAGTAATGTGCATTCAACTAACATTTACGATTTTTCAAAGAAGGGAAATGTACATTGAATTCACAATGACCATGTCGTGTTGGAAAATTATGTTTTGTTTGTCATTTACATTTTTTAACTAAAATAATTTTCGTTATTAAAGCCCTTTTGTATTATGTTTATTTAAATAAATATTTTTTTACTGCAACAACATTTTTAATTTATTTGTATTCCAACTTTTCTTAAAACATGAAATACATTTACCAAAACATGAAGGCAAGAGTACACATTTTCCGGGATATTCAGTTCACATATACCTAACTATTTGGGAAATGTACACATTTTACGGTGTCTCAAGAGTGTACATTTACCGTAACATATACAACTTATTTCTGTCTTGTTTACTACTATAAACTTGAAATCACTTAAAGTCTGTTCAAGGTAGTCTTGTTGTTTGTATATGTGATAAATCGTATAGTTAACTACGTTGATTTTATACGGATTTCTTTGTTTGATATCAATATTGAATAAATGACGCATTTATTTCTTTTAATTTTACGTTAAATATATACTTTTTACAAGTCATATAAAATGTACTTTCATGCTTTATCATCTTAATTGATAAATGGACCTAGAAAGTTCTATGAAATATGTATGAAAAACATTCACACAAATTTTATTTAAATACGATAAATAAATAAAAAATTGATTAAAATTATTGCATCGATTAATGTATTATTTTTATTTACGATGACTTAGAGCTGTTTATATTAATAAAATTTATTCTAAACATTTAATTTGTATTTTAAGTTAATTTATCTTTCAAGAAATATAATCGTGTTTATTTATTTAATCCAAATGGAACTCTAAAAAAAAACTAAAAAGACCAAATGGGATGATTATTATAACATTCTAAGTAATATCATTTTTCGCTAAGCTTTTATAATAAGATAAAATTTTCTCAAAATTATACAAACAAAAAAATTGGATAACTGCCTAAATAAAGAATGCATTGAAGTAAAATAATTACAGTTTTATGTAAAAAATTTGTTAACAAGCCTTCCTTCGAGTGCAAGAAAGAAACTGGCCAATGTCTATACTGGCAAGTAATGCAGTGACTTGCGAATCTTACAACAATTGCTTGTTAATTGTTAATTCATGGAAATCTATGAAATTGGATAATCATCGATAGAACAGCGAAGAAGAAGAATCAAAATATCATTAAATAGCCTGAAAAATTGCATATTTTTGGAGAAAACTAAATGCTTTTAGGAATATCGAATTAAGATGCTAAAGCATTACTTGCTTAGGGGTATTAGGGGTACAGTACGAAAAAAACAAACTTTTTTTTATTAGATACAAATCCAATCTGAGCACTTGCTTAAGTAAATAGTACTGAACATTTATTTTATTGTTCTTTTTTTATTAAAATTCTCACTTCAATTAAAAATTTGACTACATCGAACGATAAAACATACTTTTAATTACAATAAACACTCATTAATATTATTAATTAGTGCCTGCTAACATTCTATTAATTAAACTAATTTCTTATACAAATTATAGTGTTTTCAATAATATTAAACGATAAGTATAGTTCTATTTTTTGGATAAAATGTATAAGAAATTGAATTTTTTTTTAGTGGAAGGGGGGGGAGAAATTTATTTACCTCATTAATCAATTAAATTATTTAATCTCACGATCACTGCACTTAATAATTATTTTATTCTAAAAAATTTGAGGTATATATTGTTGCCAAACTTATATTTAAAAAAACAAAAAATCAAATTTTGGTCATTTTATAAGCAAATATAACAATTTAGCCTAAGTTTTTAAAAACGTGTGTTCTTTTATTTTTTTTCCATAATTTAGAATAATTATTTTATCCATATTTTTAATATGAGAGTTTACTTTATATTTTTAACAATAAATTAAAAAAATAAAAACACAATAATTTTTATAATATAAATGGCGTTTCGAAATTTATAAGAGACTTGCAATTTTATCCATATAATCATTTTTTTTAAACCGTAATTTGACACTAAAATAATAAAACTCATTGCCCTGCAACTTTTGAAAAGTAAAATTGTAATATTATTATTTTTCAATTTTAAAAAACAAAAACCTGTTTTTCTTTAATTAAAATTTTTTTTTCATAAATATTTTATAGCATTTCAGCAAATCGCGGCGTACCACTGATTAGGGACTAATATGATGATTCTTTCTATAAGATCAGGCCACATTTAGAATTTCAAGGATTCTGAAACGATATGAGGGCAATAATATCCGATATTGGATAACCAGTATGTCCAAAAATTGAATTAATTTTCACTATGTAATAACAGCCCTCGATACGCTCGCGCTTTGGCGTATCATAGAAAGAACAAAATGGTGATTATTTTATACATATTGAAAAGATTTTGTTTTTTAATATTGAAATGGTTTGCAAGATAAACACCAAAGCTTAAATAACATTTTTACGTGGTATCAAGTTTTTTAGTTTCACTTACCTCTGTTCTGGTTACATTCGTCGTCGTTATCGATGACGATGATGTTGTAGATGTCGTAGATGAAGCTGTTGAAGCTACAACAGAGGTGGTAGCAGCCGTTGCACTACTAACAGATGCCGTATTCACAATACTAGTGACTGAAGAAGTTGATCGTGAAAAATTACATTGTGTTATTTTGACTGTTGGATTTTGTGTTGTACCATTTTTCAATGATGTTTTCATATCAAACATTTTCTTATTTTCACTGGATGCAGGTGTAAATGATGGCGTAACTAGCGTACCCGGTATTAATGCACTTGTTATTGAAGATGAGGAAGATAATTTTGGAGTGGCTTGCGACGAAGCAATCGCAGCACTTGGTGGTGCCGTAGAGGTGGTTGTAGGTGTTGTCGTTGATGAGGAACTTGAATTCATGGCTTGTACAGCTTGTGCATGATGTCGTGCTAATAACGCTGCACTTGGATTTGGTATATTACGCACTGTTTGATTTGGACGTATTTGATTTGGAAACGAATGCGTTGATGCTGCTGGTGACGTGGAACTATTCGATGGCGATTTTGTTATTTCTTGTAGTTTTGGTGGTATTTTTTGTAAATTACGCATTTGTAATAATTTTGTGTGATGTTGTAATGCGGGTATACGTAACGTTGTTGTATTGTTCACGTTGATACCACCAGCATTAGGTGGACGTGGTGAAGCTGGTGATAGTGTCGTGGTACCAGTAGTAGTAACCATCATATGATTTGTTTTTTTATTTATTAAATTAATATTTTTGTTGATTCCACCACCTACTGGACTACTTGGACCACTTGAGCTAGTTGTTCCCGATGTTGATACACTTTTTAATTGTTTTTGTTGGTGTGCTAAAACATTCGTTAACATTGTATTATAATCCTTTTTCGTTGGAATCAATGGTTTTGTATTATTTTTGATCGTTGATGCGGATGAATTCGATTGTGTCATATTTCGATTTTGAGCAGAGACCATTAAATCACGTATATGCACAGCCGATTCCGATAACATATGTAAATTTGTTAAATGTTGTTTATTTTGGACAATTTTTTGTACATCCTCTATTTTAATTTGTTGTTTATTTTCTGTTGTTTTTGTTGTTGTTGTTTCCGGTGATTTTCGTGATAAATCTAATGCACCAAAATTATCAATCTTATTCTTATTAAGACCATTTTGTTGTTGTTGTTGTTGTTTTATTAATGTTGTCATTGTTGTTTTGTTATTTTGTTGTTGTTGTTGTTGTTGTGATAATTTTTTTATTTTTGATAATGGTATTTGTTTATTTTTGTTATTTGTATTATTAGATGTTTGTGATGTCATTTTTGTAACTTCCATACCACTTTTAAGACCAGTTGTTGTTATTGTTCCACCCATATTACTTGTACCACTTGCTGTTGTTGTTGTTGTTGTTGTTGTAGCTGCTGTTGTTTTGTTAATTTGTGTTAAATTTAAATTTTTCATCATTAAAATTTTATTTTGCATTGTATTTAGCGATGATCTTGTGTTATTGTTATTTATATTCACATGTTGTTTTTGCTGTTGTATGTTATTTTTTGAATTTTGTTGTTGTTTTAATTGTGTTGTTATTTTTGTATTACTATTTATGTTATTCGTTAAAGTTGGAGTCGATGATGACGATGATGATGTTGTTTGCGTTGATGTTGTTGTATTGTTATTTGGATTAATTAACATAATTTCTAAAGATGGTACTTTTGAATTTGGTTCATTATTATCAATTTCGTCTTGTTCTATTTTACGTTTTTTATTTGTTGTTTCATTACTATTACTGCAGTTATTTGTTGTTGTATTCATAGTAACTGTAAATGATTTGGGTGCAACTAAATTTGGTACAACCGTATTACATTTACTATTATTTGTTTGTGTATTTTTCTGTTGTATTTCATTA
Organism: Chrysopa pallens; assembly: GCA_020423425.1. NCBI lineage: Eukaryota > Metazoa > Arthropoda > Insecta > Neuroptera > Chrysopidae > Chrysopa > Chrysopa pallens. Next base: position 60,253,281 of record CM035591.1, read on the forward strand.
TTATCTTCATTAAAACGTACTTTTTTCAATTGTTGTATTTCATTCGAATTATTTTTTGTTATTTTATGACGTACTTGTCGCATTTGTAATAGACGCTCCTTTGTTGATAGCTCTTGTTGTTGTTGTTGTTTTAAATCATTATCTTTTGTTATTTGTTGTTGTTGTTTTAAATTATTATTATCTTTTGTTATTTGTTGTTGTTTTAAATTATCTTTTGTTAATTGTTGTTTGTTAATGTCATTGTAATTTGTTTGTAATTTTGTTGCTTTTATTTGTAATTCCTTTTGTATAATTAATTCATTCGATTTTTTTAATTGATTTATTGTATTTTTTGTTGATTGTTGAATATGATTATTTTTTAATTGTTGTTTATTTGTTATTTTTAATGTACCCGTTGTTATTGTTGGTGATATTTTATGTATTGTTGGTGTTAATTTTACTTTTAATTTTAATATATCTGTATTTTTATTATCTTCTATTGTTGCAGCTTCCACATCATTTAGTTCTTGTTTTTCGTAATGATGATGATGATGTAATTTTCGTCGTTTTGATGAATAATTACCTAAATGCTTTGAATGTTTTGATTTTTTACGCTTTTTCGTTGGTGTTATCGCTAGTGTTGCCTGTTTTTTGTTTTTCTTTGTTATTAATGGTATTTCTTCGTCATCAACATCTTCGTCTACCACCACATGATTATTTTCAATAATGTTATCAGCATTCGTTGTGGAACCGTTATTATTAGTTTGTCGCATTAGATTTGCCCATTCTAAGTCACGTTTTTTAGCAAATTCTTGTATTTCCCGTTCTTTTTCACGTAAAATTCGTTCATGTTCATCGTTATCACTATTATTATTATCAATTGTAGTTTGATGAAATGATGATGAGTCATTTTTATCAATTTGTTTTGTATCTTTACTATCAACATTATTAGAAAGTAAACGATAGTTATTATCACTTTCTTCAGTATCATCATTAACAATAACTTCATCATTTTGTTGTGGTTTTTTACTTAGATTTGGATCATTATGCTTCGGTAAACGATTTGTAGACAATTTTTCTACCACACTATTACTATTTGTTTTCGATTGTTGTAATTTTGTTGTATGATTATTATTGGTTGTTGATTTATTATCAATTGTTGTTGCTGTTGGTGATGTATTTTTCGATGATGTGTTCGAATTTGATGATGATGTACTATTGTTGCTGGTGGTTGATGTATCTGGAGTTTTTGGACGATTGTTATTGTTATGATTATCGTGATTATTGTTGATATTAGTGATGTTGACATCTTGTTGTCGGTATATTGACTTGAATAATGGCATTTTAGTTGATTCAAATATACGATACATGAAACGCATCGGATTACTCTGTGGTTTTAGGAAAAAAATGACGAAACGAATTAAAAAAAAAAAAACCAGTTTTAAACAATGTTTTACATAATAATAAGGTGTCGATATACGACTTACATATGCAAAATAAGTCTTCTTTTGTTATTTAGTTTGGTAAGGGATGTAATAGACTTTTATATAATATTAAATAAAGTAGTGGTTGAAACAAGATATTTATTTTGAATAGTTTATTTTAAGACGATTTTTCAAAATTACAGTGTTAGTTCGATAGGCCTATTAATGTGGAATTACAATATGTATTTATTTTGTAATATAGCGATTTTGACATAGCTAGGTGTCGATATATAAATAACCACAGTCCACATTCATTAAGATACGTTTTTATTGTTCTTTTGGATCGTAATAATTCTAAATTTTTGAAATTATACTTGTTTAGGCGCGTTATAAAATAATGATGAGAGTGAAATTTTAAGATACGCGCGCCTGACCGTCACACAAAATTCACAGGTTGAAGCTGTTGTTATGATTTATGTTACACTGAATGTAAGAAAATATATATTTATTTATTGAATTTTTCAAAATTTAAATTGAACTTTATGTGGACTGTGTTGACTATCCTTCAACAGTCCTTTTATTATTTTATTGCAATTAATTATTTGCATGCAATTAAAAATTGTTTTTTATGATAATGCGCGTACATAAGTAAAATGATTTAAGGAAAATTGACAAAAAAAAAATATATATATATAAAGAAAACTTACCCGATTCCATTTAAATGAATAGGCCACATCCATTAACGTAAAATTTTTTGGTAAAATTTCATCTTCATAAATAATATCGACCTAAATATATTCAATGAAATTTTTAGAAAACAAATTTTAATGGTAGAAATAAAAAGCGTGAGTTTTCAATTATTGTAACATATTTTGTTTAAAATATAAGTTAAAATTTATAGATTTGATTACTTTGAATTTTCTCAAAGTCTTTCAGTTATTTCTATCGTCTATTCAACTTCTGGCAGATCAAAGAAACACTTACAGATTAGTTCGATTAAAAAAACTCAGTTTTTTATTTTTGGAGATAAGATAAGATTCAAATCACCCATCCGCACTGATTTCGCTGTTTTGTTTGTTCAGATTATTTATAACACAAAATTTGAATTAATAATTTAATCGATTTAAAAAAATTTTTACTCGGGGAAAAACCAAAAAAGCTATCAACACCAAATTGTGAAAAACTCAAATGTTTTTCAATAACTCAAAACTCAAATTTTTTTTTCTTTGGAGAAGGTAAGGTAATAATTTAAAAACATTTTTCCTTTTTAAGAGTCCAAATATTCTATAAAAATTGTAGTATAATTGTAATAAAATTTCTGTTGGTTCCTAATTCTAAATTCGTCGAAAACATTGGCACTTGTCTTAAAGAAAGAATTCAATTACTTCATTTATTTTATATTCAGTTAGTTTTTGGGTTCAATAAAAAGGCTAAAATAAAATTTAAAATCCTAAAATAATTAGGAAAATGTTTTCATAGAAACTGATATATTTTTTTATCTACAAAATAGTCAAAAGTCAAGTCTTTTTATACTCGACATACATAATATGTTTCTTTATATTAATTTTAGTCTAAAGTTTGTAACGCTAGGGAATATTGACCGCACAAAAAACAAAACAGTTAACGAGCTGAAATTTTGGTGACATATTGTTAACATAAAAAGTGAATTTAATTTTTTTTTTCAAACAAAATTCGCAGTTTGTGAAAATCGGTCCATCCGGGTACAATGGATCTTTGAGTCAACTTTTAAACTATAAACGATAAATTTCAAATACAAGAAAAATGAGATTATTTGTTTGAAATAAACAACTTTTGTTTAAATTAGGCTCAAATGTAGCTAATTATTACATATTGGTATAATTACAATAAATATTATTATACAAGTATATATAAATGTATAGACTGGATTATTATAATATTTTATGAATGTTAATTAAAAATATTCCCAGCAATGATATTCAATCATATGTCGACTATCTAAACAATTAACTCTGTTATTTTCAATTGTTTCCATCTATTTTTTGGCGAATTGACAAAGAAACATGTTGGGATATGGTAAACACTTTTATTTTTTCATATTTAAAAGTTTTAAGTTACAAAAATAAAATGAAAATTAAGGCAGCTTGGTAGCCGCAATTCGAAGTCAAAAAAAAAAAATCAAATACACGAAGCATGCTATAATAATTAATAGAAATTCACATAAGAATTTAATTGATATAATTTAGCACGGATTATAATTAAATAATTAAAATAATGTAATAAATAAAATATTATTTGACTAGAACTCAACTGTCACTAGATAATACCAACTTTAAATGAATATCAAAATATAACCCTGAACTGTCAACTTTGTTTTTTATATCGTGAATTCTTATTTTTTATTTTAATATAAATAAATAAATTATTTCGTTAGAAAATAAATTTAATATTATAAAAAGTATTTTTTATATTTATTAATGTTCAATATCCTTTTGTTGTTATATACCATTAAAAACGCTAGTTACTGTTTGAAATTGGCGCGCTTAACGGAGCCGTCATTTTTCCCTAGTAAATATGGAGGAGAGAGATAGAAGCCACATGTCAATATTGAAAAATTTATTACATGGAAAGTACGTGGTAAATTATTCTGAAATTTTGTGTATATTTGGGATATAGTTTCTATCAATTTAAAAGTTTTTTTTGCGGGGTCAACTTTGCCAATTTTCTACAAACCTTCCATTTCCGGAATTATAGGACAAGGACACTCATAAGAGGGCATGTATTTTTGCTAAACTTTAATTAATTATATCTCTTAAATCTGATTTTTTTTCTATAGGTGCATTTAATTATAATCTTTCGAATAAACACACAAAAATATTTGATTAACTTTAAGACATTTGACTACCAAACTACCTTAATTGAAAGTTACAAACAAATTTTGACATTATGTAGATAAATACATACCTTACCCCCATAATTAATAAATAAAAAACAAGAACTTACTCGATGTTGAAATGATAAACCATATTTCATACGTATAAATTTTGTTAAATGTTTAATATTGACACCAGCCGGACATTGTAAATAACGTTTATGCACAATATTCTCATTATTATCAGACGATGGCGTGTACGTAGTACTTAATGTGGATGTTGATGATAAATTTGTATGTGATAATTCATCTGATAATTTATAAGTATCAATATTATCATCATCATTCGCAGTCTTAGAATTATCACCATTTTGATGAATATTACTATCAATAATATCTTTAATATCACTTTCACGTTTACATATTGTTTTTATTGGTGCAGATGATGGTAATGATAATGTTATTGTATCATCAGTATTATCACATTGACTATCATCATTATCACCATTTTGTGTGATATTATCAGTTATTTCAATTTTTGCTAGTGATTTAGTGCATGTATTATTATAGTCATTATTATCAATGTCATCATTATCGTTGTAATATTCTAAACTTAACGATATTGAATCATCGGGTGAGAAAAATTCAATGTGGTTGTTATCGTTTAAATGTGATAATACCTACAATAAATTTAGTTCATACGTTTAGAATTCTTTTAGATGTACAAACGATGTTAAACATTGATGTTATGGCTAAGTTGATTCACAGAACAGATCAGGGCCTTATCTGTGGTGTAAACTAACCTTATTTAATACTCAAAACGCCTGATTTTTTTTTAAACAATCATAAATGGCGTACACTTGTAGCAAATTAATAAAAAAAACACTCAAGTATATAAATAAGAACCTCGCGTTCGAGAAAAGTATCACTGGCTGGTCTTATGATTTGGAAGCTAATTGAGCATATCCAGCAACGTGATTGTTGTCGCTATAGCGAACCTAGTCTGCATTGTCTAGCGTACTTTAGGTAAATGAAAAATAAACTATAAAATTTGACAAAAATTAAAATTTATGTAGAAAAAAAATATATTTTGAATTTGAGACATAGAAGCACATTATTGATCGATATATTTAATCTTTATATCACGTGACTTCAAACACGACCTGCCATAGTGTGATGTAATGTTGGTGTGGTATAAACTATTAGTAGTCATCTGTCATTTCAATCTAAACAGTTGTCTTAACTTGGTATTACGTCACAAAAATGGCAGTCAGCGTTTTTACTTTAATCAAAAAGGTTTAAATTTTAATGTAATTTTATGGCAAAAATGTCGTGAATATTTTGCAAAAATGTTTTCTTTTTTTTTTGGTGACTTTTTATTAGAAATCAAACCTTATCAAAACAGCCCAAGCCCATTATGGTAATCCAAAGTGAAAATACGAAAAAAATTATTTAATTAATTTTAAAACAAAATATTAAATATTATAATTCGTTGTGCGAATTTATTTGCCACTTTTTTTACACATAAACAAGAATTTGTTTGTTTTTAGCCAAGATATCTACCGCAGTTTGAAAATGTTTAAATAGTTAATTTTAAATAAATTACTTTACGATCAAGCCAATCAAAAATTATTGATTCTTTAAGTAATACATGGACTGGAAAGTCCCGGGCCTAACACATAGATGGTGTTAGTTTTATTGCAGTCACCTTTTTTCAGTTAATACTAACCTTCAAAAGACAGCTGTTAAAATTTCATGATATTCTATTCATTAGTTTGTGAGTTATTGTGCTAAGAGTGACGCTACTTTTGTTATTTTCAAAACAATGGATCAAAAACAATTTTGTGTTTTAATTTTACACTGCTTCTTGATGGAAAAAATACCGTTCAAGCGAAGCAATGGCTTGAAAAGTATTATGGGGACTCCGCTCCATCAGAAACAACAATAAAACGTTGGTTTGCTGACTTCAAACGTGGTCGTAGAGACACCGATGATGCACAACGCAGTGGACTGGAATGATTACGTTGCTCTTGATGGAGATAACGTTGATAAATAAAGCTAATTTTGAACCAAAAAAACTGTGTTTTCTTTGTTAGGCCCGGGACTTTTCAGTCCATGTGTTAGATAATCTATTTATATTTAACACAAGCAATACAATAAACATTTTTTGGTTAAAACTATGGTCGTTTTAAGTAATTGGGATCAGTTGAGCTGATGAAGGCTTTGCCAAACATATTTTCTTGAAAACTCCGAAAACTTCTAAGATAAAATTTGGATTTTATAATTTTTATCGAAAAGTTATGCTTCGGATCTGCCGAAAAACGATTTCTTACCTATTGGAAAATTATATTCTTGGAATGCTTTAACATTTTTGTATGAATGAAAAACCACTATAATTCTCAAATTAAAGTTTAAATTAATATTAATGAATAAAAGAAAGAGAGAGGGAGTGATATTTTAATGAATTAATTGTACTTGTTGCCTGTGTTTTATCTAAGTAGCCATAACATCAAAATGTTCATTAAATACAATATAATAGATAATTTAATTACCGATTGTTCATGTGCTTCAGAATCAGTTAATATACTATCCTCTGAACAACTACTTGATGCACGTGCATTTGAATAGAAATCTGCACGTCGTTTTACCTCATTTTGATATACCGATGGTATTAATTTATATAATAATAATTGTAAACTTTTATCAGTCCTATAAATAATATTTTAAATTCTATACAAATAATTTTTAACATTTATTACATGTTCAATAATTTAAAGAGGAAATCAGTTTCAAAAAGCATAATAAATAACCAAGATTTTTTATGATTATCTACAGCTATTATTGACATAAAGGAGGGTGCTTCTAACAAGTTGTTCATTTTAATGTAATAGATATGCATTTTTCAAATCTATTTCCCCAATAATACTTAAAAACGGTCAAAAAATAATTAATGTTTTGAAATTTGTTATGAACAATATTAATACAAAATCGGAGGGCTTGTCGAAGAACTTTACTCGAAAAACCCAAATAAAATTGTATATTTAAAAATGTATTTTAGAGAAAAGCTCTCCAGTTTCATGTCAATCAATATTGTGCATACCAAATTACAAAACATTTGAATAATTATTATGTTTTGATTTATTTGGGCGCAAAAATTGAAAGATTTTTACATAGTGGACAGGATACTTCAGTATTATGTTTCAATCCCCCTTAAAAAGTTATAATTACTGATGTAAACCGTGATGTTGTCTCTATCCGAGTATTTATGTTTGCCTGATCTTATGTAGTTGAATATAAAACATTTTGATATTAAACTTTGAACGAGAAGAAATTAATTGACACAAAAATGAGACCTCTAAAAAAATAAAGACATTCTCTAATGTAAAAAAACTTGGCCCAATCTGCAATACGATCGCGAGTTAAATACAATAAAACAAGCGCGTAGTTAATTCGCAAGTTATTTTCTTTCGTATGGAATTTAAATCAAATTATATGCGATTAAATTTGTAGCGTTTTGATAATTAATTATATGTTTAAGTTAATTTGTACATATGTAGGTAGGTAAAGTAGATTTCCTCATTAAGTTATTGTTAATTTAAAACAAACAAATTACCGTAATTGTGTTAATGGTTTACTTTTGTGTACTTGGATATCACATGTTGGACAATAATGACTTGATTCTAAATATCGTACAATACATGATCGACAAACTATAATTTAAAAAAAAACCTATCAATAAGATATTTATTATCAAGAAGCAAGCGATTATTTTAGATATTTATTGAATTATTTTAATCTGCAGACTAAAGTTTCAGGCAAAACAATTTACTTGTGAAAGCCATTTGGCAAATAAATAAGTGTTTGTCTATTTCATAAGTTTATTAAAATTCACTAAAAATATAAAAACTGGCCGATGATTTTTTACTGGAAAAATTAATTAATGAATAAGAATGTCGTCAGCTGAGAAATATAGTCACTAACGGTTGTTCGTTTTAACTCATTTCGAAATAGTTTTAATCTGTTTAAATTTTTATCGTATATATGTTACGGTAAAAGTAGATATTGCGGCAAATGTGCACATTTGTCTCCTCGTTTGAGTAATGTGCATTCAACTAACATTTACAATTTCAAAGTAAGGAAATGTACATTGAATTCACAATGACTATGTTGTTTTGGTAAATGTGAGCATACAAATAAAGAAAAGTATATTATTATTATTATTTGTTTGATTCCCATCGTATTGGTCCTGAAAAACTAGGACGAACATTGTATTTATGAATATTGGAGCATAACCTACGACATATTGTATAATATGTAAAGAAAAGTATGTTTTGTTTGTCATTTACATTTTTTAATTAAAATAATTTTCGTTATTAAAGCCTTTTGTATTATGTTTATTTAAATAAATATTTTATACAGCAACAACATTTTTAATTTATTTGTATTCAACTTTTCTTAAAACATGAAGGTAAGAGTATACATTTACTAAAACGTGAAGACAAGAGTACACATTAACTAGTAAATGTACACATACATTATATTCAGTTCATATATACTTAACTTTTTGTGAAATGTATACATTTTACGATAAAAGTGTACATTTCACAAGAGTGTACATTTACCGTAATATATACATCCTTAAGCAATATTGTTTTGCTAAACGGATTTCATACTTGAATTTTATGTCATTGTTTTAACAGAATTTATAGATTTCGTTTGAAATAAAAACAATACTTAACTGATGAATCTTTTGTCAGTGTGTGACTTAAGATTTAGTGTAACATGATGGTGTTACTGGGCAGTGAGGTATCATTAATATCATTAATCTTGTATATTGGCAATATTAAATATCATATCACCTTATTAGAGAGTAAATCTATTATGGTTTCGAAATATAGACAATGTTTTTTGTACTTAATATTATTCAGATGTATCAGAGTATTAGTTATCTAATTAATTAGTCTGCAGTATAAATAATTCAATGTATAAATACCTAATTTAATCATAGTTTTTTTAGCTTTGCTCTAAGTAGATATTTTTATATAAAACTTACATGTATGTAAACATATTGTAATAACTGTTGCATCAATTAAATAACCATCACACAAACTACACATTAAACATTCATTTAGATCTCGTACAAGTAAACGACGTCTTTGTATTGGATTATCAACATAGCCATCAATACCATCTACATAGTCTGGCATTTCACTACCCATTATTGTTTTTTTAAATTTTATTTGATATTATATGTATAAAATTATATCGAATAGTAATTAATTAGTTTGATATAATGGTTTAAAATCAAAGTAATTTTTGGAATTGAATGAGCATTTTGTTTTGATTTGTTGCAATGATGAAATCAATATATCTGTAAAGGATTTAAATAAATATCATATCAACATGAAAATATTTGTGTGTAAAAAGTAAATTTTGTAAGATTTATTATTTGAAATGTGGAATTAATGCTGTATTTTATAAATACGATTTAAATAAATGGGATACGTAAATTACTATTTTACAATAATTACTCAAGTGGGCTTGTATTTTTTTCTAAAATACAGGCAGTAGTGGATTTAGGTTTGAAGACGCCCTAGGACCAAGACGATATGGCGCCCTTTTTCTTTTGTAACAGTATATACATGAGGCAGATTATTTTCGCTCAAAATTTTATTCTTACAATAGATTTAAAAAAATTCCGATTGATTAAATTATCAATAAATTGAAATATAACGATAAAAATAAATATATTTGATTCAATTTATTTATTTTTTCATAATTTGAATTATATTTCTATATTTTTATGACTTTTCAAATTCATTCTGCGATTTTTTAAAACTGATAAATCATGCTTATGATTGGGGGCTTCACATTTAAGTAAAACTATAAAATTTTTACAAAAAAATTGATCATATATAAGAGCAACAATCCCCCTTGATTATACTATGTTTATGTTCATGTTGAAGAAACCGGATACTAGTACTTAAATTAACTACTTAAATATTCTTATGAGTAACATAATTAATTAGTTTTATGATTTTAATCGTAGGCAGTCGCCATTTTGTATTTATATAATCCAATAAAAAAAAATTATTAAATCGAAAATTAAATTAACATGCACAAACAACAATTCATAATATCTATTAAAAATAGTTGGGAAAATAATAAATATTAATTTTAAATTAATCAAAAAAACTTTAATCAGTATTAATATCTTCTATTATTATAAAAATATGTTTAAAATATGCGATAATGTATTCAGCAATTATTGGAAATTATATGTTGATAGTAATTTATATATTAATATGTGTATTCTTAATAATTACACAAAGCGTTCACAATAAGAAATTCTTTTTTTAACTTAGATTGAAATAATTTAGTAATTGTAACTTTATTACACTTAGGTTTTATGTATAACAAACTTTTGCCCATGATATTTCATCGCGTAAAAATCGAAAATTGGGATTTTTACGTTATTAATATTGTTAATAAATTATTATATGAAAATGTTTCATAACTTAAAACATAAAAACTAAGCGTAAACTTTGAAGATTGGTATATAAAATATAAAAACTAAAAGTCCAAGATCCCAGAGTGATCAGACATAACTTATTTTCACACAGATGAAGCTTTAGGATCTCAGTCACGTCTCGTGTACTTTGAATACCTGAGCATTTGCAGAATTCGTTGTGTTACACCTAGGCAGGTACCAGATGAGACAGGTAACTAAAAATGAGAGTTTAATTCAAATTTACATGGCTGATTTTTATATATATTATCTAAAATATTATTTTAGAAGTACTAAATTAAGTGTCAGACACTTTTTATGGATCAAAACTTTAAATCAGACGCTTTAAAGACATATTTAAATGTCAGAAATGTAAAAATAAGTAAAGTTTATTTATTTTTTGTGGAGCTGTAAAGCGTTTGACTAAAGTCCTGGCCCATAAAAAGTGTCTGACACTTAATTTAGTACTTCTGAAATAATATATATAAAAATCAGCCATGTAAAATTGAATTAAACTCTCATTTTTAGGTACCTGTCTCATTTGGTACCTGCCCAGGTGTCACACAACGAATTCTACAAATGCTCAGATATTCAAAGTACTCGAGACGTGACTGAGATCCTAAAGTTTCATCTGTGTGAAAATAAGTGATGTCTGTTCGCTCTGGGATCTAACTCTATAAGTAAAATTTTCTTTTATATTTGACATTCCAATTTTAAAATGTCATTGCACCATGGTTTTATGTGAGTTCATCGTTCTTTGAATAAAATCGGATTGAGATTTTCTTAGTTAACTAAATTATCAAATTATTAAGTGGCAATGAATTTTGATCAAGTTTTTAGTTTACTTAAACTACCTGCTATTTATCAGAGTGATTATCGCACAGTATTAATTCATCGAGATTTTGCTTTTTATAAATTTATAGTTGTATGAAAAAAAAATGAATTGAAAAGTTTTCTTGGTACACACAGTAAATTGAAATATGTTTGTTATCACATATTGTTTTTCATAATATTCTTATCACTTCATTTTTAAACAATAACAATGCTGTTTATTGTACTTATCATTTATATTTCAACATAATAGTATGTAAAAGCTGACTATTTTGTTAATCTAGTATTAAAACATGTTACTCCATTATCATATATCTGTCCGTCATTTTGATAGCTCACAATCATTAAGATAGAAGAGATCCAAATTTTAATATCGGACCACAAACTGACTTTGTCAATGTAGTGTTTGGGATTCCATATAATCTAAAGATTCAAAGAATGTTTGATTTATAGAATTTGCCCCCATTGGCCAAACAGTGAAAGGATTTAATGTTATTTTAAAATAGACCCAGGTGTAAACTTATTCGTTGTTTACCAATTGCGGTGTCATTATTATTAACAGTTTTCAAAATATCATTGAGTAAATGACAATTCAGAATGGGAATTTTGTCAAGTCGCGTGAGTCAGTACGGTGGTATCGTATTCTTCCAGCGTCCTAGATAACCACGATGCGGACGGACATGGATATGCCATGTCATGCTAAACTGCAGTGGCTATAATTAATAATTAAAGAATTCAATAGAAAATACTATATCATTAAAACTTATCTTTTGTTCAACGATAAAAATCAAAATAATTATAATTATTTCTATATAATTGATTTAATTAAAATGTTTTCAATATGATTTTCATTAAAATCAATTGATATGATTATTTCTATAATAAATGTTAAATATCGTTTTCATTTGTTTGGAATGGAATTTGAAATTCATCGAGAAATTTGCCAAAAATAAAAAATTGTTATTTTTAAATACCTTAGAATAAAACTCAAGATCAAACCTCACATTTAAACGACGAATAAGTGTTCTTTTTGGTTTTGTTCGTAAGGTTTCACGAAAAAAAAAATGTAAATTTGGGTAGTTTTTAGTTTGTTCATTCTACTCTCTGAGGAAATAATTCAATTATAACGTTCTTATTAGTCTTTTTATGCCGGCAAAGCAACGTCAGTGACAGTTAAACAAAATTAAAAGTTATGTGAGAATACTCGATTGAAATATATTTATATCTCTTATTACCAAAACAAGACCAAAGAGATAGAGACCAAAGTGAATACTGAGTATGCAAGCAAGGCCAAGACTAAATGGGCAAGATCTAGCTTATAATAACAGTTTCAAATACAAAAAAGAAATAAAGAGTTAATTATTCATTGTTATTTATAATTTATACGTTTAATAATCTGATAATGCATAGAAAAATTAAGTATTAGATTAGATGAGCAAGGTTAGGCAAAACCAGACTTGAAGTATTTGAGTAAGACCAAGGCCGGGACTCGAAGTATTTGAGAAAGGCTAGGATTGAATGTGCAACACCAAGACTGAATACTACTTTTGCTATTCTTATCATTAAATATAACTAGGGTATACAAACCGGTATACGAATTTGGGAGGCAGTTTTGATATAGGAAAGTAATTCCTACAATTAACTAATTAATCCATTTTCGTATGTATTTTTATCCAACCGTACATCAGCAAGAAATCAAAAATGGAGAGCATCCTTAAATTTTATATCCAACTTTTAAACCATACTAAATAAAAAACTGTTTTGTATTTTAAATAATTCTCTTTTTAACACTTTTTTATTATCTATTTATTCACGTTACAATTCACAGCATTTATTAAAACATACATAATTAGATTACATAGTAATACATAATTCGTATTTTATACCATGTTAAAATATTTTATGAATTTTAACAATGTTATTAATTATGAATAGTTAAAGCATAGGTAGCAAAGTATTTAAATAGTCAAATCTTGTATGCATGACAATCTATAGTTAGTTAAAAATTAAATTATTAGCTATAAAAATGTATAAAATACATAATTCAAAATTACAAAACAATGGAGTTATTATTAATTTTCTTCATTAAATTAACAATAAATAATTAAATTGAAATTTAATATAAAATAATTGAAATTAAAGAGAACCAAAACATTCATTTTTAATTTTACAATTCCAGTATTGTATAGGTAGGCAGGTTACATGTAAGTACACTGACTTGATGTTTATAAACAACATACACAAAAATATTAAACTAAAAATGTGTCAAGAGTTGAGATAGGTTCACTTTGTATGCAGTTCTGTAGTCTTCAAATAGTACCTAATACTATTCGCATATTTATAGTGTATGTAGTACGGCAAATTCTTAAACGGGCAAATAATTTTTTATTTCAATCATTTTGTTTTATAGTATAGATAAGTTACCACTTTGTCTATTAATTATCTAAAAAATGTACTCTGTACTCTTGTTGAAATGAACAGAACTAATACTAAATCAATAGGAAATAGTTTTTCGAATTTAGCTTTGAAATGCTTTTAATATTTTGTTTTAAAATTGCCCAAATACATGTAGTCGACAAATCAATGAAAATACAAAGTTCGATATAAAACAAATGAATGGAGCCGTAATTATACCACAATCACTTATATATATAATTCATAAAAATTAGTTCTTGCATAAGAATTTCTTATATTGTGAAAGTCTGTATACCATTGTCCATCATCGCTCAATATTGAATTGATTATGTGTAATATTACAAGGCATGCGTAGAAACCAATAAAACAAACATATACAATGTTTAATAGAAATTAGGATTTAATACGGTAAATGTACATACAAATTCAATTATACTGTATAATAAATCAATGATCACAAATAATGTCAAATTACACATTGAATCACACTTTATTCTATACATCTAACTGTCAGTCAAATAGATAATTCGTCCGTTGAACACAAGAAAATTTCTCTTGCAATCGTTCAAAACTAATCAAATCACATCAAAATGTTTACTCAACGTACGACACAAAGAGATTAATCATTTGATACTACATTTGTTTACTGCTACAAATATATTTCATGTCTATTCTCTTCAACGGTTTTATACTCCACGTGGTTTTACAACATTTCAATTCACTATGCCATTAAATCAAAAACCATCTCTCTCACATTCAATTATTTACAAAACCAATGCTGTAGTGACGTGTATCCAATATGGCTAATAGCAACCGAACCTACTTGGTACTTAATAGATGTGAACAACTATACTCCAACTAACTGGTATCGTTCTCTCAACTGCTCAATATACATCTTTCAATAGAGCGTCATTTACAACCATTTTACATTTTAAAACCATATTATGTTTTGTTGATAAACAAAAAATAAAAACAATATATCTTCCTAAATATTCTATAAGTCCTAGCCTTAACTATAATATATATTACATCATGATTTAAAAAAATGGCATTTTTAATAAAATAGCCATTGATATTCTAACAGTTGGTGGTGGAAATAAGTATTATCAATTGTAGAATATTATTTAAAGGTTCTAAATAGAAATGGCCGTTTTTTTTTTTTTAATTTTTAATATCTGTACTTTTGAGTTAGAATGTCAAAATAAATGAAGATAAAATTTTTGACAAATCATGCAATTTGAAAACCTCATGTTGTGTTGCGTAAACCAAAAGGCATTCTCAAAACTTCACAAAGGCTAACAGTATGGTCATAGAGTCTTCAAAAAATCATTATTAAGCACGAGAAATTAAGAATACATGAATATATTAATCATAATAACTCACAGAATGGAACGGAATCCTAATATTGAAAGAAAAGAAAAAGTTAATTCAAAAAGAAAAAAAAAATGTATTTTTATTCTGAATGGAAGAACATATAAAAAGAACTTTATACTATAGACACAAATAAGTACACACACACATACACACACAGAGCAGTCTCTATTTACTAGAACGAAGAGATAATAAATAAATGCCGTACCGTCCGTACATAGTACAGTAGATACCGCCGTCCGTCCGTCCATTGTGTGCTATACACTACTCACTGTACATCATCGCTTAAAATACACAACAGTTTATTACACTTTGATTGTGAGAGAATTTATTATTGTGCCTTATATAATATATAAGGTAACTAGCAATACCTTAAAGGTAACAACTATACTAAAGGTATACATTATATTCTATCTATATTGTTACCACATGGGTGACGTAGATCTATTTTATGCATCTTTATTTTTATTGAATGAAAGTCCATCCTAAGCACAAGTGAAACAATTTTTTAAATCGAGTAAGTAGTTTTGGATATGTTTAACAAAGTCTAAAACGGTCTGTTTATTCCATTACAGAGTATTCAATAAATGATGTTTTGTGCAATATTATAAGGAAGCGGATACACATTGATATGCAAACAAGCATTGTAGATGCAAGACGATTCATGGGAAATATTACACATCTGACGGTAAACGAACACGGAATCTTCTAATTGTTCGAAGAACGAAGGCGGAAATGTTCCAATGGTACGAGCATTGGAAGATTCCGGTTCGATTCTCGTGAAATTTGTAATGCTTTGTAATGTAATGCTTAATTGTTTCTGCGTCTGTAAAATTGATACAATGTATAAATACATAGTAAGTTGTTAAGAATACCTAAGTTGCAGAAGCTGAGAATTCCAATTATAGAATGATGAATAATAGAATTAGTTTTTTTTTTTAATCTCATATTAGTTCAAAAACAAATTCAAATGTAATACCTAGTTTTAGAAAAAATGATGTGACGAAACCAGTTCAGAAGATAATTCTTCTCCACCTCGTAAAAAAAAAGCAGACAGACATACAGGCAACTTAAATTGAAGGTTAATGCATACCAAATAGTCGAGAAAAGTATCATTTCAAGTTAAATTTATTTGAAAACTGTTTGCTTAGAAAGAGTTTCAAGTGATCAACTTCCAACAAAAGCTGAAAAAATATACTCAGTTTTATACTCAACACAACTTGTCAATGATATATTTTAAATACAAACAAACCTGGTGAGTGAGAATTAGCTAAGAAATATTTTTAAAAAAAAACTCATTGTGTTATTTATAAATCTTAAATTTCGTGGTACCTACTTGGGTAAGAAAAGAACCATTCAGGTGTACCTTTAAGCGAATAACAAGTTTAAGAAAAAATCTCTATGTTTATAATATGTTAAATACTTATCGAATAGACCAAATACCGAATAGTGTATTTTCGAACCATCTACATTAGGGTAATGTGTTAACAATAAAATATATGATCATAAAGTCGAATATAATACTTAATGAATTCTTTTTACGGTCAATTCTTTTGTTTTCTTTCCTATGTATAGTAAAGTAAGGTTTTTAGGTAGGTAGGAACCTAACTCTATTACAGAAGTATTACATAATTTTTATTACTTTGGTTGTAATATAAAGTGTAATAATGAATATGATGAACAAAGATAGATAGACATATAAACTAAAAATAGATTATCTTCATATCATCATTGTTTATACCAAAATAAAAGAATAAACTTATTTGAAGTTATTTGAACCCATCATTCACTCACTCACTTTACCAAAAATATATAATTTTAATTCTTCAGTCTATTGACATTTAAAAGTTAATGTTTTTATAACTCTTTTATACTTCTTTTGTGTAATACCGATATTGTATTTTATTTTTTTATAAATACTTCCTAATACCTACCTGTTGAGGGTAAAAATTATAAGATTCTTCAATGGATGATTATTACTTGTTGTTCAATAACATTCAAAGGGATGGGCCAGATTTTGTGACACTTTATATCTTAAGTATTTCAAAATTTATTAACGGATCAAGTTTCGATCCTGGGTAGTAACAGTAAGTTGCAATAAATATTGCGTTATTTTTACGATATATACAAGTCTGGAATACACGAGTTTAGTTTTTAAGCTTGAGTAATACAAGCCGATTTGCGATAGCCTGGCCCATGTTAAATCCGGCCAGCCAATTATATAATTTACATCCATATGAAAATATCCGACGTTTGTATATTGAATTTTATCGAAATCGTAAAAATAAATAGCGTTTTTTGTTTAACGGATTATTTTAAAATTGGAAGTTAGTCAAAAATAAGTTCAATAATGTATCAGATTAAAAATTTTACTCAATTTTTATTTTAAAACATATATTTGATTAGCGAGACATTTGAATCTATTAAGAATGATAACATTCTTAACGGATGATTGAACTTTAGCACTTTTAACAACTGTCTCATTTTAACTGTTTTTTTTTGTACACTTGAAGAACGACGTCACAGCTCCAAACTGTATTTGACGTCAAAAATGTTTAAATAACTCCCAGAAATTTATAGGAATCATTTATAAATAATAGATGATAAGATATAAAAGCCGGCCACAAAATGATATGTTATCGGATATCATAAATTTAAACCCAGAATATTTTCTCATTAAATCATTAAAAAAATATTATGAAATTATCATTGAGAACTCTAGGATTTTTCGAATAAATATCGATTTTCTGCTCCATATCTCCTAGATCAAATTTTTTATTTATTTTATAAATACGTATTTCGACTACAAAGTGATCATCGTCAGTATGAATTAGTTAATCGTTTGATGTTGCAGCAGCTTGGTGGCGGTGACGTTTTGGTGTTGCAAAGATGTCTCTAACACAAGGTGACAATTATATTGTTATTATGTTGTTGGTGGAGCCGATTTTCTCTAAACGACAGTGTGATCAATTAACCGCCCTTGAATTTTATTTAAATTATAATTGATCAAACTGCCGCTGCTTGGATTGGAACCCGTCCAATTCAGCCTAAGTAACGGGTAAATGTAATAGTGCTTTAACTCTTGACCAACTCTCCAACTCCAATAATAAAGATGAAAAACCATAATATTTTCTCATTAAATTATTGTTTGGAATCAATTTATTTTTACTGTGAGAAAGACAAAACGATGTTTGCGCAGCACATTTAATTTATATTTCGATCTAATCACACAAATCATGTATATAAAAATTAAATTATAATCTTTTTTTGAAGCTAATCTCTTTCTGGTCGTTATAATGAATTCTCAAATAACATAAATTATTATATTCATACTGTTTATTTTTATATACTAAACTAACAAGTTATAAAAAGTCTATCTTGGTAGTAAACCTTCAGTAAAAGTAACGTAGGTATATACATTATAGATGTATGCTGAGAAAGTATTCACATTGAAATAATATGAAAATAAATGTTCCGGAACCATTATTAATATAAAAATAGTAATCATTACAAAAACAACCAGAAGTCTGTAATTTTTTTTTTTTATTGCGTGACACAAATTATACGATGAAACAGGATAAGTAAATACATATATATATCATCTATATGTAGCCATCGAGAAGTGCTTGCTTGCTTGTTATAATAATTATTATACCGAGTGATTCGAAAAATATTCATTTTTGATAAAAGATACTTCGAACAAAAGCATAAGAAAAATGAGCTTTGAAAATTATTTAATGTTCTTCATAGAACTGTATAATTTATTTTTTTACTAATAAATATAAAAAGCATGCTATAATAATTGATAAAAATTGATAAATCCCTTGGTCGAATTGTGCTGTTTACAATATTTTTCCTAACTAGAGATAATGGTCGATAGTAGGGCTCTCTTTGACAAGAAGAAAGTATATTTGCAGTATCTACGATAATTACAGAATAAGAGTCAGTGAATGGTAAGATACATCTTAATTTTTATACGATAATAATATGCTAAGTCTCTTCCAAGAAGTCAAACAAACTCTTCCCAAACTTGACAAAATGTTCTAGAAACTTAATCAAATAAAACAATATTCGATTGATGCAAAACATCAAATGATTTTGATCTGCGAAGAATATTTTTAATTATAATGAGAAGAATATTACAAAGTTTACCTTTAAATAATTTAGAAACATTTCTAAATTTGTAATTAAGGCAAAAAATTCGTTTAAAGGAAAAGTATGAAATTTTTTTAAAACACTCTGTATATATTTACAGATAATACAAAAATTTATAAATAAAAATTGAATCAATCAATTATTAAAATTGATGTAAAAAAAAAAAAAATTACTAAATAAACTTTATTTATAGTTCGTTCAACTATGATGTTCGTTTAAATGAACGAAAGGAGCTGATTAAAAATGTATAGCTGACTAATGTGAAGGTTATGATTGTGTATTGTTGAAAAACTAGACTATATTTTATTGTAAAACTAGACTATTGATTGAGTTTTGATCAAGAAAATAACATTTGAAAATGTTTTATAAATCCGAAATGTATACATTTACTGAATAATAGATTTAATTTGGTTAATAGGGTAATGCGTCAGTATTTTTGTGGCGGATTGTGAAGTTTTTGCAAGGTAAAAAATTTAGTTGGAGTTAAGTTATAGCTATTAAAATATTATACACATTCAACCATCGTTTCTTTCAAGAAATCATATTTGTAAATGCTAAGTCTACAAATATCAATATCGAAGTATTCATTCATGGTGGGTTTTTAGCCGATAATTTACCAAATACAAGGATTCTACACTAAAATAATTAATAAATTATCAGTACTGCATCCATTTAGATGGTGTAGAAGAATATTCAAGATTAAGACCCGATCCTATATTTTTAGACTCGACATATATACGATATGTCAGATATTTTAGTTTAAAGCAGCTAGCCTAGGATGGGAGCAGACTGTTCCGGGCGGCATTCATTGTGGAGCGTTAATGGCTAAACACATTACTTATATGGTGTCCTGTGATTGGTAGAGAATGGAGGGTCGCTGAACGAGACTTTTGGTCCGGTCGACAGAAAGTGTAGATCCGTCAATGTGGTCATAAGTTTGTAACACTAGAAAATATTGATCATACAATAAAATTTTGGTACAGGAGTTCATGGAATTATCTAATTAATCAATTTACATATGTCTGACCTTCCGCCAACCAAGATAATTTAAAAACGATCTCTCTTCGCGTGTATTTTTTCGTAAACTTTGTGCCCCAATTTCAGCTCAAGTTACAGCTGAAGCTAATAAGCGCACATATGTAATTGCAATACACTCCATTATAAAATATGTGTTTATAACTGTAAGGACTAAATTTTAATGAGTACTTTATGAATTCTTACGATTAAAAATAGTTAAAAGAATGATACTAAATCACATGTTGAATATAATAATACAATGCTACCTTCAATTTTAATGTTTTCTCAGTTACAAAGAACGTGCCTTACACTGCAAGAATCAATTTGTAGTCTTCCATGTTATCAACAGCAATTATTACTGAAAAACTGTGCAAACTATATTGAACCAGTAAACACGTTAAACATATGTTCAATTTATTATTACAAATTTGTAAGAAATAGTGGATTTCTTCACATTGTATGCGCGTTTAAACCTATTTTTAAAAAACAAAATGTATCTTTAAATCTACATAATCCGGTTTAGACCAGACCAGTGTAATGGTTTACTTAAATACTAATTTGAGCGTATTATAAAAGCAACCATTAATGTTAAAAAAGTATACCTCACTTTGAATACGAGTTATGTAGATTATTCTTTATAATACTCTCACTGTTTTATAACACCAAAGCTTGCCTTCACTAGAGCATGACACTTCAACATACCATCAGTGAGATATTAAAATGATAAACATTCACTTTTTTAGAAAATACTTATGTCAATAAATTAATGCAGAGTTTAAATGCGTTACAGGTGTGCGAAATTTCTGACGAATATCCAAAGAAGGTTTTTGTTTATGCGTACCTTGCCAACATTGAAGTAACTATTAACATTTATCTTGCAAGAAATGTTGATTGAGAGTACACTTTTGCAGTTGAAATGCGTTAATTTCTCAACTGTTGATCGATACATAAACATCTTTTATATAAATTTTTTTCTAGTTATTACTCGCTACAATTTGCAAATATTAGGCGAGTAGTTGATTATTTAAAAACAAAAGACTATAAAGTTTTAAAATCACACATTTAAGTTTAATCTTCAAATTTTATTTTCCACATTTTGAATAACAATCGAATGTGTATAAATCAAATCATTCTATCATGACATTAATGATTAATTTTTGAAAGAACCGTATCATTTTATTCACTAAGTTTGTTGAATGTTCCGGGTAAGTAATTAATGTTAATAATATGACATTAAATCAAGCGTTAAAAATGTACAAACATTTTACGAGAACAATGGTTCTTGAAAACTGCATACAAGTGTGTATTAACGATATAGTTATACTTACCTGAAAATTTATTAAATATTAGTTCATTATTGGTCCTAAAACCTAGACTATCGAGTAACCGGATGAAGTATTTTTTAAATGATACTACTCACTGTAACTATTGAAAAAATCATTTAGTGCCAGGGCAAATATGGTGCATAACATTGCTATATTGTTTGGACATAAACTGTACCAATCGAGTAACCGCATGAAACTGATTTTAAAATTTAGTTTCGAGTGAGTAGAAAATAATTATGAACAAGTGCCTCGTGAAATCTGGTGCTACATCCATGGCACGATACATTTTTTAATTTTTGTTGTTGTTGTGTTACCTTACCTATCGAGTAACCGCTTCAAACTATGAAGTTTAAACATTTCTTACGAAGACAATACATTAGTACCACTTCTATTTTAGTGACAAATGCCTGACACGATACTTTTTTATTCCTACAAGCCCTATACTACAAAAAATATTAAAATCGAAACACTTTTGTTTCACACGCATATCCTAAAACTATATTCTATAATAATCGCGACTATACATTTAGACTTTAATAATGTTAATAATTATAAATGGTAAATTTAATAAATTTTTGAGAGTTAAATTAAAAATCAGTATAATAGGATAATCAAAAGAAAAAAAATAATAATCAGTATACCTCTGTTTATAAAAAAAATTTAATAATCGGTATCTTTGTAATAAAATTAATCGAGTAAGATATACCTGAAATCAAAATGATAAAAATCTATTTATAGAAAATCCATAAAATCAAAAACGCAATTGATTTGATATAAAACGGTATAAAATTTTAATCAGAAATGATGTATTTTGTAGATAAAGCGCATTTTGATAACATACTTTAAATCATTCAATTTATTTTCAATGTTGTTGAAATTTGTGAACTTACGTAGGGACTTAGATTTACATTTTCTATACATAAATTTATTGGTTAGTAAAAACAAAAATATATAATATTTTACAGAAGATGTTTTAGTAATATCACTTTTGTTTAAATCCACCATGCATGACGCGTTTTTTTGTCATGTAGAAAAACGTGTTTTTTTGTCATGTGAAACATTATGCATCATTAGTCGGTTAATTCGTATTTTTGGATTTTCAAATTCAAAAAAAATCAAAAATTGTCCAGTTCCAGAAAAATTCCAAAAATTGAAATTGAATAAATAAAATGTAAAATATTCGATATGAACTGAGGTGTGCCATCATTTTAATAGTTTTGTCCAAACATCATAAAAATTTACTATTTAGAAAAATATTTTTAATCAAAAGATTAATCTTTTTAACGCAAAATTTGATTAAAAATAATTTTTTTTTTTCAATTTCCATTCAATATCTCTGCATATACATTCTGGATAGTACGGGTCGCCATTTTGATTTTAAAGTATCTTCATGCTATCCGTATTATTCGAAATAATACACTGATTTTAACGATACCTCCTTTATTAAAATCGGATAAGTCGTTTGTTAGTAATTAAAATATATTATATATAACTTTTATAAAGAAATTTGAAATATTTTTGATTTTGATGTAACACCACTGTAACAGCCTAAAGAAACGTGTTTTTTTGTCTTTTTTTTTTGGATGAAAGGAAAGGTAATAATATTATAATATTGGAGGCAGTTATTTAGCGTATATTTAAGTAACAAAATAAAAAATTATTATAAAAAAATATTCAAAAATGACGACACCACAGCCATTTTAGCGAGGCACGTAGAATTGGAGGCGCTCTGCGGCACGCAGTGTAGCTGCTGCAAATTTGGATATAGAATAAAAAACACTTATTGTACATGCTTATAGCTAGAGATTTTAAAAATATTGATTTGTGTGATTGGCGAGTATTTGAATTAAATCGTTAAATTTTCAACAACAACAAAAAAAAACAGATAATCATTTGTTAATAAATAATGATTAAATTAACTTATCAAAAATCCCCTACGTATTTCTCTTCAAAATCTTATTTTCAAGATATTGTAACAAATTCGAATACAAAGAACGAAAATTGTTTGAGTTATGCTGCGTTTAGAAAAATCGTGTTTCGAGAAAAACAAATTTAAAGTTTTGAAATGCATTATATGAAATGCGACGACGCGTTTGGGGTAGAGCTCGAAATTACAAGAAAAAAAATACTTTGAGGTATGAAATATTTTTTCCCATATTCTAAAAGGTTCAAAGTATTTTTTAAGCCTTAAAAAAAATCGATTTTTTGAAAAATTAACAGTAGTGTTACCCCTTAAGGAGGAGACTTTATATATACACAAAAAGAGACTGAGAATTTAATTTATCTTATGATACCATTTCGACATATTGCACATCGAAAGATAGAAATTGTAATTTTCAATATTTTGAGAACAATTGTCTTTAAAAGTGATGTGTTCTCAAAATTCAATAAGTCATAAAGTGTTTTACTACCCAAAAATTAATTTTTGGGTTCGTTTGGATGTGTTGACACATTTACTCAATAAAATCGGATGTGAATCCATGATGTTTGAATATAATATATATAAACATGTAGAATAAATACAAAATATCAAATCAAAGCATTTTTCAACCGGATGCACGGACATAAACCCCGGCTCATGACCATGTATTATTTTTCCATAAAATAGATTAAAACAAAAGTTGCATAGAAATCGTTCTAGAAGAAAATCCACCGTCTAAACACTTGTAGACCGATCAAAAAATAGATTTATTCGAATGCTAAAAGTCCTATGCTCCTAATCCGTAATGGTAACACTTCTAACTCTGTGACGATTTACCCAATTGTAAGTAAGTATTTTTTCTATTTTGCATACAAATAAAAAATGTTGCATTCATATCAGAGCGATTACAGGGCGGGACAGGTACCAGATTTAAATGAAACGTATGAAATCTATGGTTGAATCATAAATGATTTGAGTCATAAATAATTTAAGCTATTTTCAAAAACAAATACATAACTTTATTACAAATAATTTACTAAAAATAATAATTATAGATATATGTAAAGCCAAATCAAGTACAACGTCATTCAACGAAGCAAAAAATATGGGAGCTTAATCAAAGTTATTACATATATAATGTACCTACCAACATGTTTTTTTTAAAAGATCGGACGCTTATTGGCAAGTATTTTCGTAAATCATATTAATAAAACATCAATAACTTTATACATTGATAGCGTCAAACATTTAATTTTCTAAAATTAATGTTATCAAAACAACTGGCAACAACTCACCATTTTTAAATCTCCATTTACAGCCGACGACGTACACCGTAAGATATTATTATTAATCAGAAAATCTGATGTAAGTCTAACTCTAAATCAGAAAATGTGATACCTATACCTACCTAAGTCTAACTTCTTACGATAGTATCTGATGGTATGCGTGTATATACGGTCATGTATGAAATATCTTTATTGAATTTCTGACGAAACTGTCTTACAGATCTGAAGTATAATCAGAATTTCGTATAAGAAAGGCATACAAGACATTCTGATTATGCATATGTTACGGTAAAAGTAGATATTACGTCAAATGTACACATTTTCCGGTAAATGTGCACATTTGACTCCTCGTTTGGGTAATGTGCATTCAACTAACATTTACAATTTCAAATGTACATTGAATTCACAACGACCATGTCGTGTTGGTAAATGTGAGCATACAAAATTTAAATGTTATAATAAAGAAATGTTATTAATATTTGTTTGATTCTCATCATATTGGTCCTGAAGACTAGGACGAAAATTGTATTTATGAATATTGGAATCATAACCTAAGACATATTATATAATATGCAAAGAAAAGTATGTTTTGTTTGTCATTTACATGTTTTTATTAAAATAATTTTCATTATTAAAGCCTTTTGTATTATGTTTATTTAAATAAATATTTTTTTACTGCAACAACATTTTTAATTTATTTGTATTCCAACTTTTCTTAAAACATGAAGGTAAGAGTATACATTTACTAAAACATGAAGACAAGAGTACACATTTGCTAGGAAATGTACATATACATTATATTCAGTTCACATGTACCTAACTTTTTGGGAAATGTACACATTTTACGATAAACGTGTACATTTCCCAAGAGTGTACATTTACCGTAACATATATATATCATATGATTATCCGATAGTGGATGCTCTAGCATAAGCTGATGTATAATCAGAAACTCTTATAAAACAGTTTTATAGTGAACGGCGTACTTGACGCTGCCTGAATGATTTTCTAATACGAATTTTTTATAAAACTATCTCGCAGTGTATTCTGGGAACAATTTGAAAGGAGAAGCTGCGGGCGTTTTACATGGTCACAGATCTCGATAAGATCCTATAGCATCACCTGTTCTGGATAGTTCTTTCTATCAGCTTGAGCCAGAAGGCACCCTGGCCTTCAGATGATGGAATTTTCTAAACGAGGGTACAGAGGCTCAAAAAGTTTAGGTGCAAGGGACGCAGAAAATCTTATAATGTGTGGCCGCTCTTATGTGTAATTTTTGAATAAAGTTTTTAGCGATGGAAGATAGCGTCATCAGAATCAAATCTCATCGATACTATCACTGGCTAATTTTTCGTAGTTAATTCTTGGTAAACAATTTCGATTCAGTATAGGTCTTTCTCGATAGCGCCAGAACAAGTTTTGAGCCAATAAATAACGTACAGTGTAATATTGTTTCAGTCAACATTATAGACATTCCATTAAATTTTTTGAGTTTCGCTTTATAATCTTCGTAAAATGGCATTATAATCTTGTAAACACCAATACTTACATTTTGATTGAATTTTGCTCTTCTGATAGTATACTTAGTAACATTAAAACATCGATACAATATTACGATGTATTTCATAAATTTCAGTTAAACAGATTTAAGCCGGTAATAATAGCCTGAATTGTTATCAATAGTCTGAATTATAGCCGATTATACAATAATTGAATAATCTAAAATGTAAAATTTACGCTGCTGTGCATATTTTCTATATGCTAAATTAAACTGGAAATTAATTTAGCGTTAAAGAAAACATATAACTTATATAGAACAATTAGAAAATAATTTTAAAAAAAATTCTTGTTTTCATTTCTCGGATCACTTAACGTAACTACAACTATTTTTCGTAAAAAGTTTCCGTGTAGCCTTGTCACAGATAGTAAACAATATATAAACTAAACTCTTCGGTTATGATCAAACATCAAAACAAAACAAACATGTTTCGCAAATTTATATTCAAACAATTTATATAATGCTCTTTTACCTGTAGAATAAACTACGCATGTACCATATTTTAACAATAACATTCAAATTTCAATCATTAAATTGATTACTATACGATTCATATCAACAAAAGATTTTTGAACAAACATAAATTTCAATAAAAAAAAAACAAAATAAATGATTGCAACACATGCGCATTAAAAAACGAAAAAATAAAATAAAAATTTTAATAAAAAAATATATTTAATAATAATAATAATAAACTGAAAATCTTAAAGGCATTTATTGTAACACAAAACATTTATTATAAGAGGGGTAAAAATAAAAAAACTAAAAAGTTGTAACAGAATGAGTTGCATATACAATATTTATTATTATGGAGGATGCAATAGCATATATACACTATTGCAAGGACTGTAATCCCAACGAAACATAAAAATTCTCCCCTTCCTTTTTTTTTTAATTTTCAATGTTGATGATCAAAAACAATATTCATATAGTTGTCCGTCTATTGCCGTATACAATACATATTAAGTCAGTCTATCTATTATCACACACATCGACCGACCGACCACGTCTATAGTGCCACACCGTGTTATTCTATTCCAATCCATTGTGCACAAACATACATTTATCCATCTCATTTTAATTTACTTTAATAATAATATATGTGTACTTATCTTTGTCGTTTCAAATATATTTATTGTACTATGCTTGTCTTTGTTCATATTGAGCGGTATTGTATATTACTATCTCATTTTAAAACACTCAAAATAATGATGATGATGATGACAATAGTAAATAGTTTTATTTCTCTACACAACTTTTATTATTGAAGTTTTTGTATTGAAAGAAATGTCTTTACTGAATGTTTTTTAGTATAAATTATGTAAATTATATCAATGTATGTATTTTTTTATTTATAAAGATACTAAGTATCCGGTTTTTTATTTTCAGAAAAATTCTGTGATAAAAAATCGTTTATTTATATGTAGGCAGGATTTTGATTTGAGATAATAATTTATTAAAAAAATTACATTTTAAAATAGTTTTGTTTAAATTTAAAAAATATATATATATTTAATTATTTATTCAGAAAAAATTGTTCGTGATTTTATTTTAAAATATACGTATTATTTCAGCTAAACATGCTGAAATTTGTATAATAAAATACTTACCACGTGACTTTAAGAAAATACTGTCACCTTGTTTGAAAATCGTTTTCAAACAATGTGTCAATATTAGCCATCAGTCAGTTCAAAAGATAAGCACGATTTAAGCACAGTTCTATTCAGTATAGATGAATGGATAGATTATTCGGTATAGATGCGTTTGACATGAAGCTATATATTTATGCCTAATAAAACTCTTTTAATTTGATTCGCTACTATTATTTCCACGCTGAATACATTATCAAATAACATATTTAAAACAATTTTATTATATTAATTTTATATTAAAATAACAATAATAAATTTTCAACATTACTTACCCATAAAATATTCACATCAATTTAAAAAGTTGTAAAATAAATTAAAAATATAAATTTAGCATATTGCCCCCTGTCATCAAAGAAATATATAATATGTATATAAATTTGACAACAATGTATGCGTAACAAAACAGCATCAGTATAAAATATAAATAAGCAACATGGCAACAGTGTACGCGCGCCGATAATATACCTTATTCATTCAAGTATCATTGAATAAAATGAGACACACATATCAAAGTACAGTGCTATACAAGAGATACTTGTGGTAATAAAAATGTTATACACTTACAAAATAACACAGAAAAAAAAAACACTAAAAATTTTTAACAACACTGATAATTTAAAATAAGGTTGGTTCCAATTGCAATAATTCTTAGTAATGTTACAAATTAAAATGATAATAAGTATAATAGAGGCGCGCGATTTTAAAAAATTAAACATACGTCCAATATACAGTAGAGTTGTATTCAAACTAAACAGTAATATCAGATGATCACAGCATTTGACTTGCTTGCATGGGTATATCATCCATATGTGTGTGTATGTTTGTGCACATGTATGTATGTGTGTATGTTGTCGAGCGGGTCCTCAGTGTATTTTATTCTATAAAGACTTGGTGCGGTTGAACCCCGCCTCCAAACCAATGAACAACTAGTGTTAGTATTGACGTCAGACGAATGCATACGAGTACGAACGAGTATGCACAATAACTCCATTTAACCATTTTGTATGTAATGTTCATCTTGTTATATCTATGTATATGTATCATGCCTTTATGCTTTACTATGTTGTACATTTCAAGCATTGATTTTTGAGTTTTTATATAATGAAGCTTCGGTTGCTTGCTGCTTCTACTCGCTTTGGTATCGTCCGTCACTTGTACGTTCGTATGTTGTTGTCATGTGTATTAGTTTTCATCATAGGAATCGTCCGCCGTTTATACACCGCTCTTCACCTCCTCTCATCTATGTAATTATGAGTTTTATCAGAATGTTATTTTATTCACGTATATAGCATAAGACAACCGCTTCATGATCGACCGGCCGATCGCTTGCGCATTTATTGTTTCAGTGTTTGTTTTTTTTTACTTCACTCAATTATCTTGTATCTCATCTAGTTATTTTCGACGCTTCAATTTTTGATTTTGTAATTCTATGGTTTAATCAGGTTTTATTTTTTGTCATAACAGAAAGCGCATGCGTTTCGCTTTGTTTTTTTGTTAAAACGTAGAAAAAATCTTATAATGTATAAATAAATGATATTATTTTGTTTTTTTTTTTTTGTTACAAAATATTAAGAATTATTTTTGTTCAAGGGTAGCCGGCCGGATTGATGAATCATTTCCTGCCAAATGTAAGGTTTTACATTAAAGGAAATTTTTATGGCTGTATGCTTAACATGTCTATATAATAATCCTATAAAAAAATTTTTATAAGGAAATTCCTTGAAACTATACTAAAATTGGGATTTCTTAAGTTACAACTTTTCGTTTACTGTTGATTATTTATTCTTTCTGAAAAGAAAATTTCTTATGATCTTTGAGGTATTTATAGATTTAAAATCTGTGAATATTATAAAAGTCATAGTCAAATTATAAAACGGATCATTTCTTTAAACTTTCGGTATGAATAATAAATTAGAAACAATTAGAAGGCTCAACATAATTTCATAGTGCGTAGATAATAGATATGGATAATTATAGACGTAAATATTATTGTGAGTGATCAAAAAGTAGACATTATGTAGATTCAAATCTGTCAAATTTTTAATTTAACTAAGTATAAAAATAATGGTCCAAGAGCTGGCTGCAGAAAACCTGGACTATCGAGTTATCGGATAAAATATTTTTTAAATGATACTACTTACTGTTACTATTGAAAAAATCATTTAGTGCCAGGGTAAATATGGTGCATAACATTGATATATTTTTTCTACGGTACATTTTTTGTACATAAACTGTACCAATCGAGTAACCGCATGAAACTAATTTAAAAATTTAGTTTCGAGTGAGTAGAAAATAATTATGAACAAGTAACTCGTGAAATATGGTGCTATTCCCATGGCACGACACATTTTTTAATTTTTTTTTGTTTTTGTGTTACCGTAACTATCGAGTAACCGCTTCAAACTATGAAGTTTAAGCATTTCTTACGAAGACAATACATTAGTGCCACTTCTATTTTAGTGACAAATGCCTGGCACGATACTTTATATTCCTTCAAGCCCTATACTATTGCTGTTCATATCGATGTTGTATTTTAGATCATATTTACTATGAATATCCTGATTTTAAAATACAGGTTGTAAAGACATGCAGCTTTTTGCATTATGTTCAGAAATTGCATTTAAAATGCATTTAAAAAGTGCATTATTTTTTCTAAAATTTCTAAAAATGGATACAGATTTATGTAACTCAGTATATAAGGGTTTTTGTGGTCGCTGATGACAATAAAAATGTTTACATTTAAAAAATACTTTATCCGGTAACTCGATAGTCCAGGTTTTTTGTAGCCAGCTCTCGCTTTATTAAACGAATTATTTGTTTAACTATGTTTCAAAAATTATGTTTTACTCGTTACGATTATATGAGATGGGCACCGCAGCCTTTTTTTGGGGCTATTATTTCAAAATAAGTATACTTTTTTTCAAAATTCATAAAATTTTTTTTCTTAATAATATAATGTTTAAATTTAGCATATTATTTTAGTCTATAAATCAAATAAACTCCGAATAGGAACTGTTATTCTGTATGAGATCTGCTAGACTCCATGTGATCCTAACGTAATTATTTGGAGGTGTTTCCGCAACGTATTATTTTGTTGACAATCACTTAAACCTCGCAGTTATAATCTACAACCATTTTTGAATTGTTTTGTTAATTTCCTTGTAAATAGTTCTTGTAATGAGGTACTTTTGAGGTTTCTAAAACTCTAAATTCAATGTTTTCGGAGAGATGTCTGTTGTTTGTGTATTTAAGTATTTCTACATGCGTTTGTTTTTTTCCTTTTGATTATCTCGATAACAAATATTGGTATCGACGTGGAAACTTTTATTCATTCGATGCAAAAGTACGCAGCCTAAAACTAAAAGACTTCAGCAAATTCGGTGTAGCCTTTGAATTAGACCTCACAATTTTTAATTATGGCTGTAGCCTATAGGATTTTGATAATAATGGTCTTCAAGATAATTTTTAATGATTACACAGCACTCGAACCCACCCTCCGATAAGTTTCCTGCTTCCAAACATTTTCTGATTTTAAATAATATAAGAAAACAAAGACACATCAATATCGGTCCTACTGTTTGTGTGAAGTTAGACCTTGTAACCTTGTGATTGAGGCTGCTTGTAATATTTTAAAAGTGTTTACGTTTAAACTGCAATAGTTAAAACGATATTAAAATGCAGGTAATGGCAAACGTAACTATTTTAAAGAAGTCATAAAACTGACCATTTTGTCAAACTATTATTATTATTATTAGGGCTATAAAATCATAAAATTTAATCACACCAATGACGTTAAGTGAATTTCGATTTAATTTTTAAAGTACCTATAAGAATGAATTCTGTTCCAATAGCCATTAATTAGGCGTATGCAGAGTGTTATACAGAAGGAGTATATGTAACATTTTACTCATAGAAGTGATACCTACTTAAAAACAGTTTTTTATTGGAAATTTGTAATAATTTTAATAAAGGTTGTTTGGTAGACACAATCCGAAATCAAATAAATTAGTTTTTTTTTATATTTTTTTTACTAATAAATATACGAAGCATGCTATAATAATTAATAGAAATTCACATTATAATTTAATTGATATAATTTAGCACGGATTATAATTAAATAATTAAAATAATGTAATAAATAAAATATTATTTGACTAGTACTCAAACTGTTACTAGATAATACCAACTTTAAATGATTTTCAAAACATAACCCTGAACTGTCAACTTTATTTTTTATATCGTGAATTCTTTATTTTTTTGTTTTTTTAATTTTAATATAAATAAATTATTTCGTTACAAAATAAATTAAATATTATAAAAAATATTTTTATATTTATTAATGTTCAATATCCTTTGGTTGTTATAAATTATTTATAATTGTATTAAAAACACTAGTTACTATTTGAAATTGAGGAGAGAGATAAAAGCCACATGTCAATATTGAAAAATTAATTACATCGATATCCCTAGTAGAAATGATTCCGGGCACCTAACCAGGTTGTCGACATTCCACCCCGTTTAAAAATTAGGGCCTGAGCAATCGCCCCGGCTCTTAGCCCGACAAGAATGTAATGCATTTTGGAAGGGACTCGGCTGTATGCCCAATCGGGTAGATGGTCGTGGAAACATTCGTTTACCCGACCAGGCGTTTGTTCAGCTGCATGTTCAGAAACGAACAGCGAGACCCAACCGGGTTGTTTGAAAAAAATCCGACGATTAACCCTACTAGAATGTAATGCGTTTTGGAAGGGACTCAGCTGTATGCCTGATCGGATAGATGGGCGGAGAAGTATTTGATTACCCATCTAGGTTTTTGTTCAGCTGCACGATCAGAAACGAACCACAAACCCCAAACGGGTTGTTTGAAAAACCCGACGATTAGCCCGACCAGAATGTAATGCATTTTGGAAGGGACCAGGCTGTATGCCTGGTCGGGTAGATGGCCGGAGAAGCATTTGATTACCCACCTAGGTTTTTGTTCAGCTGCACGATCAGAAACAAACCACAAACCCCAAACGGGTTGTTTGATAAACCCGGCGATTAGCCCGACTAGAATGTAATGCATTTTGGAAGGGACACGGCTGTATGCCTGATCGGGTAGATAGCCGGGGCATTTGTGCGTCTAGAAGGAACTGAAGAATCCAATTGTCTCTTATATGGATGAAATTTTCGACAAGGAAAGTTCTAGGAACCTTAAAAAGTTTATTATGAAACTGCTGCCAATTTGCAATTGCATAAATACTATTTTATTAAATTATTTAATGAATGCACTTCAGTTCTAACATTTTCATTTGATTTTTAATAGTAGCATGCAGTATTCATTCTTGCTGCTTAAAGAACCACCATAGTTTGAAATTATTTGATGTTCCTTTATTCAGAAACTGCCAGTAACTGCTAGTTGATTTTTCGTTCTTAATATTTGATGGCCATCCCAATCCTTTGCATTACTTAGAGCATCTCCAATGGTCCGAGGAGCCTGTTTTTCTATCTGTATATTAGTCTCTTCCACTAAAATATCTGGAAAATATTTAAGTAGCCAATTTTACAGTCCTAATACTAACTCAATATTTACAGTTTCACAATTTTTCTTACCAATCACAATTTTCGTAAATAGCATATTAATCAGATATTTGTCAATCACTGGTTTTTGGGTTGTGCATTTCATTGCTATCTCTCTTGACAGTAACAAACGAAGGATAATCGCAGTAGTTTTTCCTACTTCTGCTAGACGATTGATAGAATTTTTCAATACCGCTTTCTGAAAACGGAATAAAATTTTATTTTCGATAAATTGTTTATGTAACTCGGGAAGGTTGTACTAATTATATAGAATGCATACCAAATCATTATTGCATTACTCGTTTGCTAATATAAATTAAAAATTGTTTATATCTTCTTTGCGTTCTCGTGGTAGATGAACAGCATTTTTAGCAGGAAAATTAACTATTTTCTACAGTGCATTTAATTTTTGCATATGGCATAATCTTTTTAGTTCATTTAGCAATACTAATGTCGTGCAATTTATTTAATTTTTTATAATAATATCTTTAATCTCCATATCTTCTGAATAAGTTTTAAGCTCTGAAAATTAAAATATGATTGAATATGGCAAGATTGTAAAATCAATTTAGGTCTCAATAACTTTCGTGGGTATATGTAATATTATAATGATTAAATAATAATAAAATAGCCAGTTCAAAATACTGTGTTCTACCCACATTTATGAATTAAAAAAAAAAAAAAAAAAAAAAAAAAAATTTAAAAAAGTTAAGTAATCTTGTCCGTTGAAAAAAAATTTAAGATTTTAGCTCTAAAAATTTTAAAGAAGTTTTTTTGGTCATACGCTGTATAATATACGTTGTTTTTTTACTACATTTTTACTGTATGAAAGACTAAAACATAATTAATAATTACCTACCTCATTGTCTGAAGATTCCATGTTTGCTTCAATAAAACTATAATTTATTATAAAAAAATAATTCACTAAATATTAATTTCACTTACACAAAATAGTATAACTTATAACACAAAACGCGCACTACTATAATTGAGCAAATACAGTTTACAACAACTTGAAAAAAAACATGAAGCTAAATGTTTTATCATGTACGCAGTACGGTATTTAGAAGCTGGCTTGAAATAAAGTATCATTCAAAATTTGTTTATGATGTTAGAGTACATATATGTAAGGCTGAGTCCTTTTAGTTCTTTATAGAGAATATTCAATATACGACTTAACACAGCATCTAGAGTTTTATGTATAGTACACTTATTTTTTTTTTATTATTATGTTTTTAAAATAAAATGTGAGAAATCGATAGATAAAATTCGACATGCAGCAAAAGGTGAAAAACAATTTTTTTTTTTTTGTAAATTATGAATATTTTTTTTTTTTAATTGATTATTAAATAAAATCATAAACGTTGTTTTTTTGAACAAGGGCATATCTACATCAATTGACAAATAGACTAGATTCAACAAATTTTAGTTATATAATTTATTTATTTCAATTTCTTTATTAAAAAGGCTGGTTCATAGTAATGTGTTTTTTGTTCATACATACTACAAATTAATTTGATATTTATTTCGGAAATTATTGAAAAAATTTATTTAATTTAAATATTTTAAATATTATTAATTAATATTTAACGCACACGTAAAAATACGTGAACTTAATATAGACGTGTATTTTCATTGACTGTCACCTGACGTTTTATTCTATTTATTTACAAGAAATTACATTCAAATGAAGATCACGAGATGGAGTTATTGAATTTCACTACTCAATGTGGGGGAGGGGGCAAGCATAATATGAAGAATAATTCTTTTAAATTAAAAAATAAAATACGTTTCGTGGAATCATTATTTCGTCATGACAGTTACTCAAATTTTAGAGACATCATAAAAGATAACAAATGGAGATGACAAATAAAAATTGTTTACGAAATTCGATCTGAAAAAAGAGATATTTAAACTCAAAAATATAATTTTAAGAAGTTGATATTTTAAATTATTCATGAAATTTCGTAAATGGGTAACGTTTTTCGTATCGTTTTCATTACGAGGCGTAAGTTTGATATAAAAACTAACGAAATTCAGGTGGAAATAAGAATCATTCATACGATCTGTAGATTTTGTTCTTGGGTATTATTATGAATATTGGTACTGTCGATGTAAATAAACCTGCAGCTGTATTTAAGCGCAAAAATATTCCGATAAATTGAAGAGATAATTTTTGAAGAGATAATTTTTTTCATGAATGTATTTCATTATTATTTTTTATTTTTGAAAATGAATGTTAATTTCATTAGCGATAATTAACAAATATTTCAGTTAAGTGTGTCGTCACACAAACGTTTAACTCTTGAAAATGACGTTCAATTTAAAATTTTGTTGTGTAAGAACCTGGAATCTCACAGGGAAATTAGATAGATTTTTTTTTTAAAGCTATAACGACTGGTCTACGGCTGCTTAAAATGACATACGTTCATTCCAACGAACGTTAAAATAAACACTAGTTAGACGATTTCCATTTGAGAGTAAATAAAATAAAATAATTAATAAAACTCAAAAAAACCGCGTCAATCGCCGCCAAGAACTTGAAAATCAGTTGATTGGTTCGAGAGATATCGTTCACGAAATATTCGGGTTTTTTTAACATCAAAGCTCAAAAACCAAAATTTTAAGCTCAAAAACAAAAGTTTAACATTAAGTGCTTAGGTAAGGAATTAGCGGGAAGTTTCAGGGATGGCTTTCAGGCTCAACAGTTTTCCAAATTTTTTAATCTATATCTATTATATTTTGTTATGAAACAGAATGTAATAATGTTATTAGCTAAGGAATTCTAAATGTTATGAAATGCGGCACTGATGTATACACAGAATATATAATAAATTAACTCTATAACATGCTATATTGAATCAATTACATTTATATGGGTTAAACACGGTGTGAAACTACCTTTATTGTAGTTGGTAAAAATAAAATTTTTAATAAATTGACGGGCTACTACAGGAAAGTTATGTAATTTATAATGTTGTTCGCAAGTATAAATTTTTTATACAGTTTAAGTTAGTTAGTGACAATACCTTGTGTAAACAGCATCATTTTGTTTGTTCGATAATTAAAAAATTTTTTTTATCTAAAGCTATCTTATACAAATTTATGTA
The DNA here is from genome assembly GCA_020423425.1 of Chrysopa pallens. Classification (NCBI taxonomy): domain Eukaryota; kingdom Metazoa; phylum Arthropoda; class Insecta; order Neuroptera; family Chrysopidae; genus Chrysopa; species Chrysopa pallens. The sequence continues at coordinate 60,290,243 of CM035591.1, forward strand.
TAAGGTAAGAACATTTAAATTTATTAGTTTCTGTATTCGATTGTCATCTTAATTTATTGACTACAATAATCAAATATTCATTTATTTATTTAAAATTAAATAATTTTAGTTTATATTTCAGGAGTAATTTTTATTCTATTTAAAATAATTGTCGTTTAATTGAAAATCATTTTGGGTGCAATAATTCGATTTTTAAATTCATTTAAAATTGTAACATTTTGATACATTATTTAAAAATTAAAACATCTATTATATGAAACTTTTCAAAAATTTATTTCACAGATTTTTGTAATTTTTTTTTCTTTAAAACTATACAAGTTTTAAGGCGTAACGATATTTGGCTTAATTCAAACACAAGTCAAGTCTTTTTAATAACGATTAAAGTTATACCAAAATCTGTCTTATTATACAGGTTTTTTATTACGAATGTTGTTGGCTCTTGATTGGCCTCATGTATTTTTTGAAAATTTTGGCTACATAGAAAATATTAAAAATTTTGAATATTTTGGCGAAACTTTGACGGACTTTTTTTTAAGATTGATTTTTAACCCTTCGTCGGTATTTCGTGTCCGAGCCAAAACTGTTTAGGTCAATAATTTTCTAACGAGTGAATAGATAGAGCTACTATCCCTACCTAAAAAAAGTTAAATAGGAAAGGGACTTGACACCTAAAGTTGAAGGTCTCAGTCCCTTCTATGCAGTAACAGTGAGCAGTTGAAAATCGAAGCGGAACACAAAATACCCAGGTTTACCGACGCCGTATACTGAACTTGCAGGTAATTGAAAATTTTTTTTTTCATTTTAACTTGTTTTTCGCATGAGTAAAAGTACAGAATGAGAAAAAAATTTTTTTTTTTAAATTACATACATTTTTCTCAGTGTTAGTACAAAATGGAGCAACGGTCGGCTGATCATGTGGCACGTGTACTTCGCCAACGAGAAGTAATTTCTTATTTTGGAGGTGACGACAGCGAATTAAGTAATTTAATTATCAAAAAAAAATGTTTTTTGATAATTAAATGTGTTTATACTAATGTTTGATACATCTTTCATTGCCTGTTTTACCTGTCCAAACTTAAGCATTTATTGATAAAAAAATGAAATAAAATATTTTTTTCCTGAAAACTGCATTATTGACCTTTAATTTGGTTTATTTAAAATTACAATATCTTAATTTTTCATAAAGTTACGATTTTTTGAGTAAACCTCCGTTTTTTTAGCAAGTTGCTCCAGTTTTTTAATAAAAAATATATGCAAAAATGAATTTTTCTACAATTTTATGATTGATATGTTAAGTTGAAGGTTTCACAGATGAGCATGAATTTTTACGAAATTTTTTGAGTGCATTAACAGGTTGAAAAAACGACCGAACTTGAAATACCCGACGGAAGGTGTCGAAAAAACGTTTACGGACGAAGTGTTAAATTAAAGTTTCTTTATCTCATAATTGTATCGTTAAACATTGATCTCTTCTGATTGAAAGTGTTTAATCATTTTCATTTCAATTTTCTATTATTTTAATAGAAATTCTTTTAGGGTTTTGAGATAAATATACTGGTATATTTTGATTTCCATTTTTTTTTTCATATTTTATAGATTCAGATTAAAAGCTTTTATTAGGAGCAGATTAGGAAGGGGACGGCGATAACCAAGCCGGTGGGGTATGTTTGCTGCGTACAGTTTTGGGATATTGAGCTTTAATTTTTTAAAGTTTCTATATCACATAATTGTAACGTTAAACATTGATCTCTTCTGATTAAAAGGGTTTAATCATTTTCAATTCAATTTTCTATTATTTTAATAGATTTGCTACTAGCATTTTGAGATAAATAGTAGAGAATTTCGTTTTCAATTTTTTTCATACATTTTAGATTCGGATTAATTACTTTTATTAGGAGCAGATTAGGAAGGGGACGGCGATAACCAAGCCGGTGGGGTATGTTTGTTGCGTACAGTTTTGGGATATTGAGCTTTTAAAGTTTCTATATCTCATAATTGTATCGTTAAACATGATCTCTTCTGATAAAAATTGATTAATTTTTTTTGAAATGTATTTTTCATCATTTTTCTGTTTTCATTCACATTTCTGTTTAATTTTTTCCAAAATTTTCATAAATGAGTAAAAATGATTCTAGTTTTTGGGCTATCGATTTTAATTTTAGTGTAATTGATTTTGATGTGTTGTTTTTAAGGTTTTCTTAGTTTTCGAGATAATCTGTTAATTCATGATGATTTATGAAGTCAGCTGTATGTGAATTTGTTACGGTGTTATTAGGTTTTCTTGGTGGTTAATTGGTGTTGCATTTATTTATTGCATGTTTGAGATTATTTTATTTGTGTGTGTGTATTTGGGATTAATTTATTTTTATTGCATGCTTGAGTCCAAAAGCATTGGATTAGTTATAATTATTAGAAACAAATTCACACAACTATCAGTAAATATTTTTTTGATTTTATTACAGTATTTTTAATTTTAGAACTTTTTCAATATTTCGAAAACTAAGCTAGATATTAATCCTTTCGTTCTCATTTTAAATAGGAAAATTTTATTATTTTCGACCGAAATTCAAATTTTGTCTGGAAACTGGAATCATTTTCAATAGAATTTTCTATTATTTTATTAGAAATGCTACTTATAGCATTTTCAGATAAATATACTGGTATATTTAGATTCCATTTTTTTCATATATTATAGATTCAGATTAAGTGCTTTCATTAGAAGCAGATTAGGAAGGGGACGGCGATAACCAAGCCGGTGGGGTATGTTTTTTGCATACAATTTTGTTATATTAAGCTTTAATAATATAAATCGATTTGTAAATCTGAGAGTCAATATGTTTCCGCTTAAGTATTTCAAATATTTTATTATTTTCCTTGACAGCTAAAGTAATTGGAAAATTTCGGAAAATCTTTAACGAACATGATTCTATTTAAAATAAAAAACTTGTTTTAATATAATTCAGATTTTGAACGAAACTTGATTATGAAAATTAAACTGTTACTTGACATATGTTAAATTCTATGCCATTAATTGTGGCCTGAAATACGTTGATTTTGAAGAGAAAAAATCGAAATCTGTGAAATAAATTTAAAAAAATTTTAAATAGTAAATTTTTATTTTTAATTAATTCGAATCAAAATGGTTAAAATTTTAAATCTTGTTAATTATCAAATTAAAAAAGCATCCGAATTCGATTTTTATTTAAACTTCCAACATTTTAAGCAAAAATAAAAATTTCTCCAGAATTTATAAAAGAAAATTATTAAAAAATTTTAAAGAAATAAAATTGAATTATTTAATAATTGTAATACGAAATTATGATACTCCGCCCGTTATGAATTCTAGAATATATTTTGTTAATGAAATTAATTATCGAATAAAGAAATTTGCTTGTTGCCATTGGTTTTATTTTGAAATGAAGAGTGAATTGCGGACATTACAAAACGTTAAAATAGGCGCCCTATTTTTCGATAAAAACAAATTTTTATTCAGTGAAGTGTCGTTAGTGTAGTGTTTTGGAAGCTGTTTACATCGAAGTATCGAGGTTAGAGTATATATGGAGGTAAAAAGGTTTGTGGTTAGATTGTAAGTTATTTATTTTGATATTTTTTTTATACAGCTTTTCACAAAACTCAACAGCCCCTAACTCCCCTCTTTAATTCAAAATTCAGATAAATTTTTTCACATAATTAATTGTATTTAAAGTACTTTTTTTTTTTTAATAATTAGTTTTCATGTTAGTTTTTAAATTTTGATTTTATATTTGAGTTCACAAATTTTACATTTTTTTAAAGTTAATTCAGATTATTCTTGTAATTTAACTTGATTTTCTTATTAATTTTGTTTTTGGCCGATTTAGATTATTTAAAGTTATTAATATTCTTGTAATTTAACTTGATTTTCGCAATAACTTTTTTTTTTTGCCGATTTAGATAATTTAAAGTTATTAGATTATTCATGAAAATTATTTTCGAATTATTCATATTTTTAATATTGATTTTTGCAATAGTTATCTCAATCCATATTTTTTAAATTAACCCCCCCCCCCTTAGCCGCCATCAAATTTACAACTGTTATAACATTTTACAATTTATTTTAATATATTTATATTTTATTTATAAGGTTTTATTTATAAAGTTTAATTTATAAGGTTTGATTTAGAACGACTCCTCCAGCCTTCCCACTATCTTTTCAAATTCAATAATTTTTTTCACTTATAGTTTTTTTTTTTTAATTTGATTAAGATTATTTGATTTTAATTTTTAGTAATTTTCATTAGTTTATGTTTTAAATTTTGAATATTAAATTAGTTTATTATTTTTAATGCTATTAGATTTCAATTCTAATTATTTTTTGAATTCTCTTTTCAAATTAGATGACTTCAATTTTGAATATTTTAAGTTATTAGATAATTCTTAAAAAATTATTTCATTTCAAATTTTTTTATACTGATTTTCATTATTATTTAAATTTTTTTCAAAATCGCCCACCCTCGCCTTTGCCCAACTGATATAACATTTTACAATTTCTGCATTTATTTTATTTTTATATAGTTATATATATATTTATATTTTTGATATATTTGATTTATATTTTTATACATATATATTTTATTTTTGATTATCGATTTAAATTTTTATTTCGGGATTTTAAAGTTTGTTTTGTGACGATTCGTAGTTTTGTGTAAGTGAGCATTTTATAAGTGATTTTTGAAGAAGAAAATAAAAACAAGTAAGTACTATTTGACTTTTTATTTGTAAATTTTTAACAATTATGACATAATTAATTTTTCTAAATATTATTCGTTCCAGATTATAAATTTATTAAGTATTTATTTCAGAGAAATTAATTATATTCAATTTTAGATTATGTGAGTTTGTGCGAGATGTTATAAAAAAATTTTGAAATTTTTCCATAATTTTATTTAAAACTTTTTTTAGTAAAATTACTAAAAAAAAGTATTTTTTTGGAAAATTGTTTTCAAAAACTGTGCAGATTTTTGTAAATCTGACGTTCTTGTACCTTTTGAGTTCGCTAATTACAGATCTTAAATGATATTTGAAGAATAAAAAAAAATTGCGAAATTGTAGATAACATCTCGTATAATTCATCAACTGATGTCGACTAAGTTGATGAATTATTATAAACGTTTTCATATCGTATATGTCACCCAAACATTTTATTACCTTTATTTGCTATATTGATTCCATTTGTTATATTGATTAAAGTATTCCAAATTATAATATTATCGACTAGTTATTATGAAAACGTTCAATAATAATTTTTTCCTCCTTTTTAAATGTGCTATGGTGTGTTTAAATCGGTGAAAAAATCGTGGATTAGGCCTATAGGGGAGACCACGCTAAAAAAAACGCACTAGTGTACCTTACCCCTATGGTAGTGTGGAAACAGGTACAAAACATTGAAAATTGTTCAAAAATTATTATCCAATTTATCTCGAATATTTTTATTAAAATAACTAATACTTTTTCTTTTCTCAAAAAATAAATCTGTTAAAAATTAATGATATAATTATGGAAAAATTGAAACTAGATTCAATTGATGTAAATGACTCCAATAACCAATTATTTATATCATCTAAAAAACTAATTTTCATAATTTTCAGATTCAAAAAGGAAATAAGAAAATTCTTTCTTACTGAAACCAAGTAAAAATTAATTTTTCAATCGAAACATAATATGATAAAAATAAAAGGAAAAATAAATTACGGGCGAGTTTTAAATGGTAAAACACGGTTTATCTCGATTTTCAGAAAACTTAAAATCCTATGGAAAAAAGTTAAATGGCAAAGTTGTAGATATAAAAAAGAAATCTAAAACTTTTGTATTTACACTTTTTTTCACATAACATCAAAATTTATGAAAAAAATTTAAATAACCTACTTTTTGGTTTTTTATTTTTATCTATTAGAAAAACAATATTTTTTCCACGAAAACTTATTTATTTATACTTATATTTATTTTGTAGTGTTTTTTTGAATAAATATCAAAAAATCACCCTAATTTTCAATCGAAAAATTTTGAAGTTATGTGAGAAAATGTGCATATTAAAACCCATATAAATGTTTTCAACGGGGTTCATCCTACTATAATTTTTAAGGTTTCTACCCTGGTAAAAGTTGTTTGTATAATTTTTTTCTAAATTGCATCGATAATAATTTTTATTGTAGTATTGTATAGTCAGAAATTGATTTGAATTTTTTTTTCTAGATTTTCCAACAATTTTTTTTACCGATTGAGACGTGTTTGGCCATGAGTAATAAATTATTATTGTACAAAATCATTTTATTTTGCATAAAAATTGTATTATTTTAGATCCACTTTTACTTTTTTATTATGGTGATTTCCATTAATTTTCATTTATTTTTGTTATGGGTTTTGATGAATTATTAAAAAATTAGTAACAAATTTTGATAGACTGAAAGGGCTGAAAAATTGTTTTTTTTTTCGCATATCTTGGCTGAGTACTGAACTTAGCCAAGCCCTCAATTTTTGTATTTGGTACGAGAAATTAATTTTTAATTTGTGAAATAAACTAGTAATTAAATGGTAAGAAATTATGCTTTTTTCTTTGGTGAGCTAAAATGGCTGCATGAGATTGTAGGAGCTTTTAAAAATGGTAAACACAATTTGATTATCATATTCTTTAGAAAAGAAGGATAATATATTTTTTACGGAACATTATATTATTAGAATAGAAAGGAATTTATGGGCCATGAATTATTAACATTTTTTTTAGCTACAGATATTCTAAAAACATAGAAAAGTCAAATTAAGAATTGACAATATTAGTCTTGGTCTTATTAGTGTTAAAACACCGTTGCAGGATTAGTGCGTGCGCTGATCGGTTTTTTTCCTGAATCCAAATTTTTATGTTTATTTATAATTAGGAAAATATATTTTTACCAGGTTGTCCATCAAAATTTGGCCGCCAGTATTTTTAATTAAATTATAATTTTAATAAGAGGAAGAATTTTTAATTATATATAATTTTAATAAGAGTAGATGGCTGTTAAAAAAATAAATATTTTTCAGACGAAAAACATCATTAATCAGACGAGGATAGCGATTGCCGGTTATTTTTTTGCGAATTTAATTAGGTATTCATAATTACATGGAAAATTATTCTGAAATTTTTTCAGTATATATTTGGGATATAGTTTCTATCAATTTAAAAGTTTTTTTTTGCGGAGTCAACTTTGCCAATTTTCTACAAACCTTCCATTTCCGGTATTATTGAACAAGGACACTCATAAGAGCTCATGTATTTTTGCTTTAATTAATTATATCTCTTAAACTGTGCGATAAAACAAATATGATTTTTTTTCTATAATTGCCTTTAATTATAATCTTTCGAATAAACACAAAACAATATTGGGTTAACTTTAAGTCATTAATAAAAAATAAATGTATTTTAAAAGAAACTATAATAATTGTTTAGATCATAATGTTGACACGTCGAAAACTGATTTAGTCGAATATCGAACTGACTATACTTAGAACATTCTTCGTCGTTGCGTGATGAGATTGTCAGTAATAGTTATACTTGCAAAATATGTAATTTTTACGAAAATTATTAATTTTTGGTTGGCTTTATTCAAACCGTAATTCAAAATCATTTTTCTGGCGCTGGTTTAATACCTAAGTACAAAATATAAATTACATTAGAAGCATTCAAAATTATTACAAGGATCCCAAAAGTTCTGATTCTTAGGCATATGCCATGAATATAAAAATACTTAAATTGTATAGATACTAACCGTTTATTCTAGGAAAAAATGTTTGCTACAAACGTTTTTCGTATTAAATAGAAATACATAAATAGAAAGTCTGCATTCGATAATTCTCTATATTTCGGTGAAATTCGCATCAAAATCAGATAAGCAGTTTTAGAATAATGCGCAAATATAACATATAATTACAAAAATCCAAAAACTATTGCAAATATAGCGAAAATCGCATTTTCACAAAAATTCGATTTGTTTCATGAAAAATTGGAGGATTATCATCATGTAAAGAGAAAGATTTCACGGCATTTATTTGGGTCTACAACACTACTTTGTCGCGAAATGTGAATTGAATATCACGTTTGCATAAAATAGTCAGATTATTTTAGTGGAATTTCAAAATATATGATCCCTCTTTAATTTATAAAATTATTTTCTTGAAAATTTATGCGTTATTTAGCATTACTAACTTAAAAATTGCACCATTCATATTGTTCTATTGCTACAATTTAAGCTCAAATTTAGCTAATTATCACATACTAGTAATTACATTTTTATAATATTTTATGAATGCTAATTAAAAACAGTTCAAACAATGATATTATTATTATATGTCGAGTATCTAAACAATAAACTCTGTTAGTTATTATCTTTACTTTTTAATTTGACAATTAGAAAGCTAGCGAATGAGAATACGTTATATTAATTGAAATTCTATCTGTAACATAAACATACCTACATTTAAATAAATAATAGCCTAAAAAAACTTTATAAAAATACGCTTTTATAGAAAATCCCAACTAAAAAATAGAAAATAAATCTTAATAAATTTGAATTAAAAATAGTGTAAGAAAAAATGATTTTATTGTAAAAAAAGCGTGGGGTGTTTTTCAGGATATTATCAAGATAATCCTTCTGCTCATATCTGTTTATATAATATTTATTAACTATTGATACCATGCAAGCACCTCGTGATTTTTTTTACACTAACATCATTTTTTCTTACACTATTTTTAATTCAAATTTATTAAGATTTATTTTCTATTTTTTAGTGAGATTTTTAATAAAAGCGTATTTTTTTAGTTTTTTTAAACTATTATTTATTTCCCTTCTTGATTTTTGACGCAGACACTCCGGGTTTCAGGAAAACAAAAAATCACTAATCCTGAATATCCTAGTAACGATAACGCATCAAACTGTTTAAAATATTGAATTGTCATCGGTCCTTAATAAGTATGCCAAATTTCAAGTTAATCCAACGTTTTGAAGGCGGTCAAAATTATGTTCAAAGATTCTGTAACATACGTTTGAAGCTAATAAAAGCTTATTAATAAAACCTGTTGATTATTAAAAATTTCTTCAAAAATGGTTATGACCTTGTTCTTTTTTTTTAGAGTAATTTGGTCACGAAAATAAGGTCTTATAATCCATGTCTCATTTCACGGTACACGTGCGTAATACATATTTAAAAACTTTATTAATATTATGCAATATTATTCAAAATAATAGTAATTATTTATAATTATTACTCATTTAAAATGACGACTATTTTTTTAAAGTTGATGTCATAATTTTTAGTCACACGACGGAATTATAATTATTATTTGGAATGAACGAGTCTATGACTAAAAAAATATGTGACAGTATTTATAATAAATATTATAATATATTTCGATTTTTTGCCCCCAATTTTCTAGATCAAATTATTTTGTATTTTTATAAATACGCATTTCAACTACAAAGTAGTGATCATCATAAATACGCATTTCAACTACAAAGTAGTGATCATCAGTATGAATTAGCTAGTTGTATGATTCTCTGGAGAAATGTTACTCGTTTGTAACATTTTTTGTGTACGCTGTGCAAACCGTCACCAAATTAGGAACAAGTAGCATACAATCTCCTCAGAGAATCATTACAACTAGTTAATTCATACTGATGATGACTACTTTGTAGTCGAAATACGTATTTATAAAAATTCAAAATAATTTGATCGAGGAAATTGGGATAAAAAATCGAAATTTATTCGATAAATCCTAGAGTTCTCATTAATAATTATAAAAATATTTAGAGAAAGTTGAATCCGTTGGTGAACATATTGTGCAAATTGTGGATACTGTAATTTATTTCTAAAAGTACACCAACTATTTGTTTGTTTCAAGTATCTAATTTACAATTAAATTTTGGACATGAACAATTTTATTTGACTATACTACTAATTTTCATGTTTATGTTTCAATGAAACGATGTTGGTAAGGTCATATTGTTTTATTTTCTTATGGCTAGTTTAGCGTAAAATACTGTGAGTTTTTTTTTTAAATAATCCTAGAAGAAGTCAACAATTTTTATATTGAATAGTTTATCCAATCAAATTATGAATAAACAGAGGTGAATTTACGCTTAGTAAGACCCAAGGTGACACTATTTTAGGGCACTTTCAATTATAAATGTACCTTTTGATATATAATATTATAAAACGTGCGCTTCATAATGGACCAGAGTGTAAAATATTCAAGTATTATTTCTAAGTATGTGTATTTTCTAAAAGATTCTAATAAAACTAATTTTATTGGTAACGTCCTTAAGTTATATGGAAGGTTAATTATGAAATTAACGATATAACCATCGATTATTGGCACGAGATAAAGCAAGAAGTTAAAGAAACTATTGCAATGTTTGAGATTCCTGTGAAATGAAAATTACTATGATAAGAAACAAAATTTAAATAATTAATTGATATTGAAAAGCTATAATTAAAAATTTTATATTTTTTAAATCATTTTCATAAAGCAAAAAGGCCCCACATTGGATTGGGCTTAGGCCGCCTCAAATCCTAAATCTGTCACTGCGAACAAAGATATAATTAGTTAGTTTAGGCAATAACCAAAACCAGAAATCGTAAATTTCTTTAAACCAAATAGAAATAACATTTAGTATTGTTAATTCCTCAGATACTCGGATATATAGTTCAGTATCATAAAATACTATAAATATTCGGTCCATACAGTTATAAATACATATACAATAACATTATGAATTGTAAATATAAATGATTATTAACTAAATTTGAGCTTAAATTGTAGTAAGAGTCTAAACAGCTTACGAGAAAATGTTTCAGTATAGAATTTCTACATTATACATAATTCATATAAATTTTATTATCAATGAAATTGATTGATAGTTTAAAAAGACTTATGAAGGGTCTTGACTTGACCATGCAACGTTAAACTAATAAATTATAAGGAAATTTATTTGTTTGACATTAGGAATGATTGGAATTTCAAGGTAATTTTATTTAGCATGTAACATATATGTCTTCTAATTTTACCTTATAACAAAATGTTATATGTACACAAGTGTTATTGCAACTGCCCGCTAATTTCATACCTAAGCACTTAAAATTTAACATATTACAATGTTTTTGAGCTAAAAATTTGGTTTTTGAGCTTTGATGTTAAAAAAACACTTGTTACCGAATATTTCATTAACGATATCTCTCGAACCAATCAACCGATTTTTACGTTCTTGGCGGCGATCGACGCGGCTTTAATAATTATTCTATGTCATCAAAAACGATCCGAAAAGAAATGTCGAAGTTACGTAAAAAAAACACTTTTATATTAAATTTTCGTTTACGATATCTCTCGAAATATTCAATGGATTTTAACCGGATTGTTGGTGATCGACGCGGTTTTTAGAGCTTTAATAATTATTCTATTTCATCAAAAACGATCCGAAAAAAAATATCGAAGTTATGTAAAAAAAACACTTTTATATGAAATTTTTCGTTTACGATATCTCTCGAACAAATCAACCGATTTTAACCGGATTGTTAGTGATCGATGTAGTTTATCAAGGTTAAGATCTGATTAGTTTTTGGAGTTAATCGATACAGCCGTTTAAATGTTATTCCAAAAAAAGCACTTTTGAAAAAAAATTTTTTCGTACTTTTTTTGAGATTTCTTGGAATGTACTGGTCCGAATCGGTTCAAATTCAGAAAATCTTAGTTTCGTGATTCTTTTTGAAACGCCAACTTGTTTGGTTCAAATCGGTGAAGCCGTTTAAAAGTTATAAGCGGGTCACATACTTACATACATACACATACACATACATACAGACAGGGTGACACCATCACAGAAACCGTCAAAATAGTTTTCTAGGATCTTAAAACGTCAAGATCTGATCACGATTTTTTCACTATTAAGTTTCATTACGTATATGAATTTATAAGTAAAGGTAGCAATAAAATACTGTTAAATCTCATTAAAATAATAATAATTTTTTTTTTTAAATTACATATTTGGCAAGTTGTAATACTTATAGCTGATCATTCTTATTATAAGTTATTAATTAGTAATTACACTATCATCAAATTCAAATTTATTTTTTAAATTTATAATTATTCAAATCCAATATTATTGCTAAGTGATATGACAAATTACAATCACATTTTAACTCAAAAAAAAATTACATTTTAAGGAACTATAAAATTAAAATTGTACCAACTGACCGAGTCGAAAGATAAGACCCGTATCCGTATCCGTAGAACTTGATACTGATTATCAGTATCCGTATTCGTATTCGCGGATCTCCATTTTGAACTATCCGGCGCATACACGTAAAGGGAAGAGAGTTCGATCATAAAGATTTTTTTGTTTTAGAAATTTTTGATTCGCTACAATTACAGCTCAAAATTAACTAATTAACAAATAGAGAGGTATTATATTATCATTTCTCCATTATTCTGATGATGACTAATAAGATGAAGTGTACAGGTAGATAAAATTAAATTGACAAACTTTCAAGTAATGAAGTGGAATTTTTGGTAAATAAAGATAAGTTTAATTAAAAACAACTACTTAATATTATATTAAAAATTCTCATTATTTGTATAAATTCTACATTTTTTTAGTATTTTAATAGTTTTAATAATCTTCCAAGTGGTATTTGAGTTTAGTTTCATATTTTGATGTGTCTTATAACAAATTCAGTATCAGTCAACTACTCCTGAAGGTGCACGTTTCATCACTAATTTCTATCACTTCAATTGAAGCGTCTTTACTTAACGAACATGAATTAAAAGTCATTTCTTAAAAATCTGCTTAAAAATAGCCAAAATATGGACGTTCAAAATTCGTAATTAAACGGAAAGAAGGAGATTTGTATAAATGACGTCATACATGTTTATCTCCATAGTCATTGAGCATAAAAGGTCCTATCGATATCCATGGCACTTATATACACTTTCCCTTCAAAATTAAAGATAAATAATGTAAGTATGCATAAATGAGTTATGCATAAAAAATGTTATATAAATTACATTAATGTTAATAAATTTTGTCGTGTGATTTACATGTAGAAAATGACCGCTGTTCGTAGAATCATTGTTCGCAAGAAAGAGATGGAAAACAATCTTGAAGAGTGTATAACTAATTTGATTAAGAATCAATTTTAAATTAATTTTCTCATTTTGTTTGGTATTTAGTCTAATTTCACATTTTGATGAGTAAAATAGCAAATTGTTTTTATTGCATCTTCCCTATTGAACATTTAAACAACAATACATGTGTCAATTATATAGCTATTTTCCCTTGCTATATCCCCATTAAAATTTCGCTTTTAATTGCTACAATCCTTAGATCCTTTATCTTACTAGCATTCCTTTTGTTAAACATAAAAACTTAAATGAATGATGGGTTTTGTTTATATATGTGTTTTTTTTTTATTATTAAAATAGTGTAAATTATATAGATATGAACGAACACGAGACCTTGCAATAATTGTATCTATGCAGTCATACCGATCTAGTTTAGTTCGACATAGACACGTAATTATAAAAAAATAAAAAAAAAATATAGTGATTTCATTGTCTATAAAAAACACATGTGTGTTAAAAAATAATCAATGGTGAATATGCAGTTTGGGACCTATCCAAGAACTTTCAGCTTTAATAAATTTAACGAGGTGCGGTGCACGTTTTGACTAGATCATTTTCCAAATATTTGTTTGTTCCACAATAACTCTCGAACAACATTTATCATATCCTTTTTTGGAGGCAAATATTCAAAAATACCAATTATTTCTCGACACATGCGAGAGTGGTTGCAGGTTTTTTTGTCTGCTGTGAAAGAAAAAATAATTGGCAAAAATAAGAAAGCTATAACTTTTTTATATCTTGCTTTGGGACAATCGAAAAATGCAGCAACTTTTAACTACTACAGAATTGCGGTTTTTCTCAAACGATGCCAATTAAAATGCGATAAACAGGGGAAGTAAAAGAGTTTTAATTTTATATTGAATCTGTTTTCCTCTGGAGAAAATCTCTAAAAATATCAACGTCTTTCTATATATGCTAAAACGACACGATTTTTTGCAATCGATGTGGAATGAAACAATATGATATGAAGGAAAAAATAAAATTAATTAGTTTGTTGTAAAAAAGCACCTCACTTCCATGTCTATACAAACAACTCAATTATGGGTTTGTGTATGCTACAAAATCTCAAAATGTTCCGCACCGATTGAGCTCAAACTTTGACATGATAAATAGGTTGCAACCCGCTTTGATTACTTTTATTGATTTTTTGCGTTAGTTACATAGCCTTAACCGCTAGAAAACAGGCAGTTGTGAACCAGCAATCATGCAATCTGCTAGAATCGAGAGGAACACTGTGCATACTAAATTTGTATGTTCCTAGGCCAAAGGCCGTCCATATCTCCCTTGCGAGTGAAGCGGACTCTGAGTCCAAAGGCTGCGGCTTGGCCTGTAAGGCCTGTATAAACAAAGCTAAGGGTGCTTCTTACTTTCCGAATTACGCAAGCTTTTTGGGTTAAATTTAATTCCTTTGCGAGCACTGATGCCAAAGTTCGAATCCAGGCCGGATGCTGACACATTTTTTTAATGAAGGCCATCACTTTCCCTGTTCTCTCTTTGTACCCTGTGTAAGAGTTCGAACAAAAACGTTATTGACAAACGAAATATTATTAAAAATCTATTATATTATATAATAATATACGTACTTCTACGGCAACGAAGCGGCGGGTACTAGCTAAGTGTTTTAGTAACATTTATTTCCAACATCGTTTTGGATAGTCAATATTTTCATTACACTAATTGCAGATATTTTAAATTTTATGTTTTAAAATATGAAATCGTTAAAATTTTCAAAATATTGACAAACAATAAATAGAATCGATATATAACCACTGTCAATATTATGGGACCGATGTGTTTCATGGCGTCGGTATAACCATAAGTCTAACTTACGAGATAGTTCACATTAAAAAAATTGAATAAAATTTAAAGGCAATCTCACTTTAAAATAATTATTTACGGTTGATTAAAATGTATTTAATACGAATGGTTTGTACCAACAACTTGTTTGAATGGTAACTAGATATCCGGCGTTCAGAGCCGGATTTAACATTACTGTCGCGCCCTTGTACACTTTACAAAACGCCGGCCCGTAACCGAAATTTTACATAAAATGAGTCAAGTTTCTATATAATACCATTTTTAAATAGAACTTTCAGTAATCGGCTGAAATCTTTTAGTAACCTTAAAAGTTACCTGGGGTTTACATGCATACAACATCATATAGAAATGGCTAGAATTGGCTTAAAACGCCGATATCTGATGTAAATGTTCTTCATCTAAATTGAATGTAAATCAATAAAGGAAGTTCAAACTTAATGAATTGAAATAATTCTTAAACAATTAATCAATATAACTTTTTCATAAATTTGTTGATGAAACTGCAATATTTATAATTTTGAACATACTCTTGATAGTAAAAAAAATAATTTTATTTATAATAATTTGAAGTTTTTAACATGATGAACAGTTTTCAAAGCATTTTCCATAACACGAAAAAAATTCCTTTTCTCACTCTCTGAACTTTTCCGCCCCAAAAAATTTACCACCTGGCCACTAGCCGTGACTGCCAATATCATAAATCCAGGCGCTGATCGCGTCACACAATTATAACTGTCAAGCAACCATTATACAATTTTCAGTTTCTTTTTACATCCTGAAAATAATAAACTTTTATTAGAAAGTAAATAGATAAAAATTATATGTAAGAAAATAATTGCGTTTTTAAAAAACTTTTAGTTAATATAAACAATGAAATTATCTATAGACAAGGCACCAGAAACAATTTTTGTGAAAATATACGTCACCTCTTAGTAGATTGAATAAAAATGGAAACTAAAAATTGAAAACGCAATGTGGTTACAAATGTAGCCACATGATTGAAAAAATCCAACGAAACATAAGAAATAGAAAAAGGAATAAAAAGAACATGTATAAATTGAAGAATTATTAAATAGTAAATGTAGCAATAGACTAAATTCTCTAAACTCAACCGTTTTAAAGAAAATATTTTTGAAGTTATACTTTTTAGGCGCGTTATGGAAAAATGATGAGAAATTTTAAAATGCCATCACACAAAATTCACAAGTTAAAGCTGTTGTTATGATTTATGTTACACTAAATGTAAGAAAATATATATTTATTTATTGAATTTTTCTAATTTAAATTGAACTTTATTTTGACTGTGTTGACTATTCTTCTGCAGTCCTTTTATTATTTTATTGTAATTAATTATTTGCATGCAATTAAAAATTGTTTTTTCATGATACCAAAGAAGTATAACTTCGTACACGCACCCAAGTTTTAACTCAAAATTACATTCCCCATGCCCCATGAAAACATATGTAGACAACTACCCTTATAAAAATCAAGGAGACTAGCAAACTTAATTAGCTTTTCAACAATATAATTTGTTGTAGCTCTTATTGAATTTAAGTTCGGACTCTTTTAGTATATTAAATACATGAGGGACCCAAAACAGACCAACAAATTTTTTTGTTACGTTGGAGATGTAGAAACTGCAGTTGATAGAATTTGGTCACTTAGAGTCTGAACTGGCCATTTTGTATGAAAATTCATGAAATATGCACATAAAGATTTAATAATTGAGACAATAAGAAAGTTTTTCTTTATAAACACTACGGATTTGCCGAATCATTAAATAATAATAATTATAATAATCTTTCTCAAATTTTATATTTTTAATTAAACTTTTGAATGCGTAAAGAAAAACGTAGCGTACTTTCTAAGCTTTACAGCGTAGATGAATTTTGTTTAAGTCATAAGCTTCTCTCGATTCTAGTATAACCTTCAAAAATCGTTTAAAAAAAAACACATAATTAGGTTTCGTACTTTTAGATTTTTGTGAGGAAATTTAGAATCTGTAAAAGCCAAAAATGAAATCACAATTTGATAGCTAGTTTCCGAGATATGGCTAGAAATTAGTTTTGAATATCGACCTCAGAATCGAATTTTTAAGCAATTTATAAAAAATCGTGCTTTCAATCGTTAAGTTTTATTGGCATCAAAATTTTTTATTCATTTTTCACAATTTCCGTGAAACCTACACCATTGAAAATATAGAAAAAATCACGAATTTGTTTTTGCTGATTTGAAAAAAACTCCGTTCATAAATATGACACAAATATTTCAAAAATAACTTCTCTTTAACGATATAAATAAATAATAATTCTTAATATATCACCAGGAATTCCACCCAGAAACCTGTATCTTATATCCATTGCAAGCAATATTTCGGAAAATAGTCTCCCAATCTATTTCAATATTTAACACCTTTTTCCCTAAAATTACCAAAAAACGGGCGAAAAATTGTTGTGCGACCTTTTGATGATTTTAAAGGTTTCTCAGGATACACGTACCACACTTTGGACATCCCTGTGATAGAGTGCATTTTGACAATGCATTCGATGCATTTCCATAAATAACAAAATTTCGCTACTAGTTTTAAAGTAAAAGTGAGTGGTTGTGGAAAAACTAACTACTTTCCTCCTCAAGTGATTTGAATTTTCAAAAAATTATATGTCCCAATATTTCGTTATCGTTGGTAAATACTAATGTCAACTTTATTTGAAAAGACAATCCACAATTCAGATGCCAGTGACGAAAAATTGGTTTTGTTCAAGATATAAAGTAAAATTCTATTAATTTACTTAACATTAGATTGTAATCAAAATATTTTTAAAAACCAGAATATAATTAATGAACCTTATCCTCATTGTGTAGTTTAAATAAGAATCGTCCCTGATTCTTATTAATTAATTATTAATTAATTAATTAATTATTAAAATCAAAAGCTATGAAACTTATATTATATTCAAATATGAATTAATTCAAATACAAAATCGGAAAAATGCTAAGGTCAGTACAAAAATCAACACCCAACAACACTATTTTTGTTACCAGTCATTTATGTCAATAAAATTGTTAAGAAAATTCTATTTAAAAAAAAAAAAAAAACATAAAAAGTTCTTTTATAAAAACACAAAATATAAAAAGTTCTTTGTAAAAAAAAAATAAAACTGAATATAAATAATAAATAATTGTTAAAACAAGAATTAAATGAGAATGAATTTCAATGTTATATTTATAAATATTTCATTACACAATAAAAATATAAAAAAAACACATACATATATATATATATATATATATATATATATATATATATATATATATATATACATTAATATCGCGTTTTATATTATTTTATGTGAAGGCAAGGCTATATAACATATTAAAAAAAGCAAAGCGAGGACGACATTTAAATAAAAACTCAAAGTGACTACAGTAGATTCAATGGTATAAGCAGAATCTTATTTAATGTTATCATCGTTCACCTATAACATATATACAATGTATGATGATTCATCTATTAAAAATCTGTGTGTTACACTATGTACACTATATTAGTACACGACTTCAGTGGTTGTGTTGTACTCACCAACACATTCGTGTGTTGTAATCTTAAATCGTGGCAACTCATCGTATTATTTTAATACACACACCATCACATGTAATATCTAAGGATGTGTGTAATACTGTAAAGTACATTAGCACTGGAATCATGTTTGTGTTATTACTTGGTTTCAAACGAATAGTTTTTAATATGTATTGGCACCGTGCATCAAATTGTTTTATTACGTTGCTATGGTGTTATAGACTTCGAGCACGTGGATGATGATTTGAGAACAATCTTTTTGAAAGGTGGTAAATTGTTTTAATGAAAAATCATAGCAAGTACAGAATACATGTTCTGGCGGGAATCAGCTTTATGTATTTGAAAAGGATCAAAGTTGAGTTGGATTAAAAAGTTAAAAAAAAGTTTCAAATAAAAATTGTAAAGAATAAAATTTTATTCTATTATCAAAAATAACGGAAGGCTGAACTGTCTAAAAGTTTGCATAGGTAAATGTGTATAATTCACTATGGGAACCGTACATCAAAAAATTTTCATTTGCTTCTATGGTTACAAAATACTAGTTTGTCAATCAAAAGATATATAACTCTATGAATGATGTAGGATTTAACATAAGAAATTTCTCAACATTTCTTAACTAATTTAAATGATTTATTACTTTTGCAATTAAAATAAATTACTAATGGAATTTCTTCAATCATTCTTACAATTTGCAATCCAATAACTTCAATTAAATATCAATTTTTTGTAATTATTCAATAGTTTTTGTTTGACATTTGCTATAACAATTTATATGCAAACAATTGAACAAATAATTATATTTTCTAGTATATGAATGCTTTATTAACTAGAAAAGCCGTTACTCAAACCACCAACAAGATCTTAGTCTACATTGAATACTTCTTCTTCAATGAAATGATTCATAAGTCTGTGAATGGCGATAATTTAATATTGAACATTTGTCACAATTTATTTACAAATTTAAATTGTGTTTATATTTTTTTAAAATTACTAATGCAATTTTTTCGAACATTCATTTTTGGAAATTATTTATTAATTCTGTGTTGACATTTTTTCATTAATTCTGTGTTGACATACGAATGTTTTATTAAAAATTTTAGGTACTCAAGGCGCTTTAACCGATTGAGGACCACGGACTGACGTAACGTAATGACATGCTTAGACTAACTAATAAAAGTTAAGCAACAGCAGTCACAATCTGTATTTGGATGGGTGACCACCCAGCATTACTGTGTACTGTTGTTGTATAATAATAATAATAATAATCCACTTTGGTTAATGGCTATATAGCTGAAAATAGCTAAAGCCAGAAAAAAAAAAAGTAGTCTCTTCTACGTATTATGGGCACCGTCCGTACATCAAAATGTTTTCATTCGTTACTATAGCTACGAAATACTACTTTATCAATCAAATGATAATATAAGTCTGTGGATGATATATGATTTAACATAGAAAATTTCTCAAAATTTACTAACAAATTCAATTTAATAATTGGTATTTTCATTTGAATAATAATTTCCAACCCAATAATTTCAATTAAATTTCATTTTTTTTTTTTGTAATAATTCAATAATTTTTGTTTGATATTTGAACAAATACTTATATTTTCTAGAATGTGAATGTTTTATTAGAAATTTTAGATACTCCTAATCGATTGATGCGCCAATTGTTTAAGAAAACCTTTCTACGTACTATGCACGGTACAGATACACAATACGAATTATATATGTCTATGAAAATGCTTGAATTAATTAATACAATAAAAAGAGAGAATGCCAAATGTAAACAAATGAATCTAACAAATTAACAAAACACACTTCTTAAACTATCTGGAATTTCGTTGAAATTCACCATTGTTTTTAGTAACAAGAAATTCCAACAGTTTATTAATGTAACAAGAAAATATGGGCTTCATTTTTTAAAGACCCTACTTTTCTTGTTACATTAATAAACTGTTGGAATTTCTTGTTACTAAAAACAATGGTGAATTTCAACGAAATTTCAGATAAGTTATGAAGTTTGTTTTGTTAATTTGTTAGATTCATTTGTTTACATTCACTATTTTTCGATTACCTTACAATAGTTAAAAGAAGTAATAATTTCGGGTCAAACTTTCGATATTATGTTTTTACTGGAAATACACGTTTTGAGGTCCCCAGTGTTAGTTTTTAAACAATTTGTCTGTGTTTCTGTCAATTATCGGTCTACCTTGGATTATTGCAAACGAACAAAAAGGGCTACAATAATTAAATTTTATATTTAAGCTTTGTATGATCCAAAGGCGAAAACAAAAAGTATTTAGTCAAAATCGACCAAACTGGGTGCCCCCAACATTTTCCTAGTAATTTTTTATGTTTTCCTCAAAAACGGCTTGAACGATTTATTTTAAATTTAGTACATTCACTAAATAGTCTAAGATCCCAGAGCGATCAGACATAACTTATTTTCACTTAGATGAAACTTTAGGATCTCAGTCGCGTCTCGTGTACTTTGAATACCTAAGCATTTGTAACTAAAAATGAGAGTTATTTAACTTAAATTTACATAACTTATATTTCCTAGAATATTATTTTAGAAGTACTAAATTAAGTGTCAGACACTTTTTATGGACCAGAACTTTAGTCAGACGTAATGTTACGTGTTACGTATTATTTAAGCCTATTACGTTTTGCGTTTTAAATTTTACATGGATATTAAAAAAATAAATAAATAATTTTCATACTTGTAAGTTCAAACTACGTTCACTATGGAAAATCTAAAGCTATTCTAAATTTAGTCTTATGTTTGTAACGCAGGAAACAATTGATTGCCCCCATAAAACATTGGTATTCATATAACTCTATTAGTCCATTTGTGTTTGTCCGCTCGTCGTCAAGATAGCTCAAAAACAAATAGATGGCATATTCTGGAACTAAAAAATGAATTTAGAGGATTTGAGTATTAATGACTCAACTTATAAACTGGAAGAAACATTATAGATTAGCTATAATTCCAGTCAATATATTAATTAGGTATACAGAATATTAGCACGTGTATTATATAATTAATGTAATAATAGTTATAATATACATTATTTTATAATAAATGATGCTGTATACCTACATTTCATTTATGTTAATAGCCTAAAAAACGTCAAACATTGATACTCAACCATATATCGGTTATTTAAACAATTAGCGATGTTAGTTGTTATTTAATTTATTTTGTGTTATTGTGACATATTTTTAAGAGGTTTTGAATATGCAAGGTTTTTTTAAAAATATTTTTTTTGCGAATGGAAATATATTTTTTAGTTCGTTTTAAAAACGTGATACATTAAAAATTTGTTTTTTATTTTGATTTTTTAAATGGCAAATTGATTCTTATAATCCCTTTTTTGTAGATTGTATGTAGGTATGCACTGTATAAAATAATGTATTCTATTCGTTTATAAAACCAGTATTGTGCATTTATAATCGTATCAATGTTATTAATATAACCAGATCTAACCTGTTGAAAAATCAATGATAATCACACCAGCTTTTGATAAAAATAATTTTATAAAGAGTTAAACATATGGTAGTTTGGCAGCCGCAATCCTAAATCAAATAAAATACTTTTTTTATTTTTTTTTTTACTAATAAATATACAAAGCATGCTATAATAATTAATAGAAATTCACATAAGAATTTAATTGATATAATTTAGCACGGATTATAATTAAATAATTAAAATAATGTAATAAATAAAATATTATTTGATTAGTACTCAACTGTCACTAGATAATACCAACTTTAAATGATTTTCAAAACATAACCCTGAACTGTCAACTTTATTTTTTATATCGTGAATTATTTATTTATTTTAATTTTTTGATTTTAATATAAATAAATAAATTATTTCGTTAGAAAATAAATTTAATATTATAAAAAATAATTTTTATATTTATTAATATTCAATACCCTGTTGTTGTTATATACCATTAAAACGTTAGTTACTATTTGAAATTGATGTGCTTAATAGAGCCGCCATTATTCCCCTAGTTAATATGGAGAAGAGAGTGTCTCCGCTAAACGAGAGAGATAGAAGCCACATGTCAATATTGAAAAATTAACTACATCGAAAGTACCTACGTGGTAAATTATTCTGAAATTTTTTCATTGTATATTTGGAATATAGTTCTATCAATTTAATAGTTTTTCTTGTGGGGTCAACTTTGCCAATTTTCTACAAACCTGCCATTTCCGGTATTATTGAACAAGGATACTCATAAGAGCTCATGAATTTTTGATAAACTTTAATTAATTATATCTCATGGTGTGGTAAAAAAATCTGATTTTTTTTCTATAGGTGCATTAAATTATAATCTTTCAAATAAACACAAAAAAAATTATTGGGTTAACTTTAAGTCATTTGAGTACAAAACTACCTTAAGTAGCTATTAATCTATTTATAGCTAAAGTTTACCTATTGTAACGTATAATAAAAACGCCACTTTCACATACTGAATATTTCCTTTTAAATTAAAAAAATTTACTATTGCTATTAATGCTATTATTATTAAAATATTCTGATTTTTAATTCCAATTCACCGCTAAACATTAGTGTTTATGAAATAATTTTCGATATAAAAGCCAAAAATCAATTAGTTGTCTATTAATGTAATTTAAGCACCAATTTTGATGCAAAATTTATTAATTTTATAAAAAATTCTTACCGTGTTTTAGAAGACTTCTTTATTTTTTCAAGAGCTTATATTTTCATTTCAAGTGATCATTTCTAACCTATAATACAGAAAAATGGCTTGTTAAATATATTACATTTTTGGTATTTTCTTTAAGCGAATTTACAGACTGCTAATAACATCCATAGATAAAAAATAACAAACAATAATGTGGTTTTTCTGTTTTTCTACACTTCTACCTAAGATCAATTATTTTTTCACTTTTGTAATTAATTAAAATACGTTTATTTTTAATTGTTTAAAATACACCAGCTTATTAACAAAAATTTCCTTTAAAGAATTTTATACACTAAAATTCACTTCTTCAAACTACCTATTGAACTTTTGGTATAAATACGAAATTAGAAAATATATATTACAGAGGCTATTTATGATTTAGAAAAAAAATTTCTTTGAGAATGAATATTTCTGATCTTTTACTAACCAAAAAAAAAAAAAATTATATTCCAGTGATCCCTTTTTCTATTTGTGAAATCTTAAAAACTTTAAGAATTTTAAGACGATGTATTTACACATTCGTAGGATAAAAAATACATGAACTCTTGATTACTATAAATACTAAAAATTTACTTTATGATATTCGATTGTAAATTAATTGCTTATTAATCTCTAAGAAACTCAATGAAGATCTCTATGAAGATTAAATTAAATTGATCAATTATAATAATAATTTTAATATATACCTAGAAAATCCTAAAATCCACCTTATACGCTTTATCTTTTTCAGTTTCATATTGAGCATTATTGAGCATTTAATTTACAATCGTCCCATTATGTATGATTAGATGAAATTTAATCAAAAGTCGGCAACATTACATGAAATGTTTTTACGTTTGTATATTGCTTTATTATATCACTTTGGCCGTTCCCGAGATGCAAGTAGACGTAGCCAAATTTAGTATTATATATAGTATAAAAGCCATTGAAATGTTATTAATGAATATGTGTAAAAAACGGATTGAGTGCGATTGATTATAAACTTTTTCGTTATGAGAATAAAAATTAAATGATAAAGTGTAGCTTTGTGTTTAAAATAACATATAGATTTTAGTTCTTTAGTATTCATATATTTATCTGAATGGTATCCCATAATGGTTTAATCTTATTCACTAAATAAAATATTAAATATAATTTAAACAAATCTTCAAAATTGAAACAAATTATTCCGTAATCAATAAGTGTCTAATTTCGGTGATTACTTCTTGATCAGAGTAACTTCATTTTTATTATAATATTAGTCAAAAATTACGTTAATTTTACCTCAATGTGTATAGAATTCAATGAGTGGTTGTTAATTAGTGCATTGCTTTAAAAGTTCTCAACAATTAATAACTTTTGAGAGATAACAAGTGAGGATTGTTGTTTTACATTTAAATTAGATAAATAATTATTTCCGACCGATCTGTACTTGCAACTTTACGAGCTTAGAACAACTGAAACTGAAACTATTGGTTGAAATATTTCATATAAATTTTGACGACCACTCCTCATACGTTTAGCTGAATAACAACTTACAAGTGACAGTTAAATATTGCTTAGAATAAACAATTAGATCAATAAGGCAAAAATTTATAAATATAAAAAAATAATTTAAAAAAAATATATATATAACTGATTTCAACCCTCATTCAGTCAGATATTTCTCAAACATGAATATGTAAAATTAATTATTTGGGTGCAATTAATTAATTATATGATACCCATTTAAAAATTTGTGTTTGGTTTAATTATGGTCAATGTAATAATTAAATTCCTCTACGAAAATGGGATGTTTTATTATTCAGATCCCATAAAATGTTTGACTGTGCCCAAAAGCTTCAAACTGATGGATGGATATTCGTTTCTTTGTTATTGTAATAGCAAATGCTAAAATAAATTTGTCCAACAGGTAATTAAACGGATTGTTCGTTGCCCGACAGCAAAAAATTGCAATTTTCAAGCTATCGGGCGATGGTCCCCAGGTTACATGAGATAAGTTGGAAAAAATGATTTTGGTATTTATATTGTTGAAAGATTAGCCTATTAAATAACAAGAAATAAAACAGACTTGAAGTTTTTGTGTACAAACGAAAATTAAACGACCTCCGAAAAAGAAAACGGCTCATTTGTTAGAGAAAAAATTGTTACACTAATCTTTATTAAAGCCAAATTTTTAAATGTATTTATAAAATTTATCATACGCTTATGTACACCCAGGCTAGTAGTATTAGTAAAGTTTAAAACACTAACGAAATATTGCCTACAAATTACAAAGAATTATTTAATAAGTTCATTTTTTTTATCTGTTTGACCGCTTGCTCCTCATTTTTATAACTCAAAATTGAAAAAAAAATATAGTGAGTTGAAATTTTGGTCGCATGTTCAAGGTCTGAATAATTCATGACTGAACATCATTATCGGATATATTACGACATCTACAACTCATTAATCATAATTACGAATATCTAAAAAAATTAAATTAAAATGTTTTGAAAAACCAGAAAAAAGTGCATAGTATTCCATTTTCCTTGACTTTTTCAGCTAATTCTAAATTTGTTGACTATCCAGGTATTCTAGAGGATAATATAAAACCTTGTTTTTAATATATTTTTCCATAAGAGCGGATATTTCTATTGAACAATTTTGTATCAGCTTTTAGCTTTAAGTTTATGAATAAAG
This sequence comes from Chrysopa pallens, assembly GCA_020423425.1. NCBI lineage: Eukaryota > Metazoa > Arthropoda > Insecta > Neuroptera > Chrysopidae > Chrysopa > Chrysopa pallens. The sequence continues at coordinate 60,316,205 of CM035591.1, forward strand.
TATATAACACGATGTTTTATTTGCGTGTGCTGAGGTTCCTCTCATTAAAATAAGCTTATATTATTGTAGAAAATAATTCGATAAAAACTTTTGATTGGACCAAAATAATAAAATATTTAATATGGTACACTTATGTGAGTGATAGAAGGGTTATTGGAAAAAATGAAATAACTAATAATTTAACTTATCCTTTGTTCTTCGTTCATCTATATATATAAGTTGTGAGTATACAAAGGCTAAATTTAACTATATACAAATGTGTTGAGTAGAAACAAGTTGGTATATGTGCTCATGTGGAGCTATCTATGATGTAGTACGTGTTCAACCACCAAATACGCGTTTCTTTTGTTTTCAACTGAATATTGAGTGAGACCAGAAAAACATAGTATCTGTACCATGTGCATACTACGTGGAATGGACTTCTCAATCGATCGATGCGCTACGTGTATCTAAAATTTGTAATAAAAACATTCACATTCAAGAAAATAAAATTATTTGTTCAATTGTTCGCATGTAAATTGTATAGCAAACAAAATTTATTGAATTATTTAAAAAAAATTGACATTTAATTGAAGTCGTCACTGGGTTGAAAATTATACGACTGATTGAAGAAAATGCATTGGTAATTATTTTTGATTGCAAATGTAAATAATTATTCATTTAAATTAGTTCATAAATGTTGAAAAATTTCCTATGTTAAATCATACACCATTCATAGAGTTATATATCATTTAATTGATAAACTAGTATTTCGTAACCATAGAAACGAATGAAAACATTTTGATGCTTGGTGCCCATAGCTGAAGGGGAATTGACCCAAAAAAATGAGTCCTATATAATCTCTAATGTAATTTTCAATGTATGTTTTTCAATTTTCTCGCATAAACAATTTAAAAAATAATTATCAAAATTTGGTATGCACTACCTTGGCATAAAAACGGAGGGCACGTCAAAGAGTTTTTCCCGATACAAATTTCATTAATTAAAATTCAAAATTTTATTGTTGCTTGTCAGTCTTAAGTAAATATTTTTTTTTACGATATTGTCATACTTTATTTCCAAGATATTTTGGATTTTTTAAGATTATTGAAAAAAAACCCATCAGAATGGTTTTTCTTTTATTAAATTTTAACGTAATCTACAAGAATTGATTTATAGAAAAATGCGTGTGTTTTTTAAGATAAGGCTTAAGATTCTTAATCAACATTCTTACTTTGCAACAGATAATTTTCTATGTAAATTACTCAAATTAATTTTTTACATTTTTCTTAGTTGAACCAAAAACAAGCCGAAGGTCGGTGGACAGTATTAGTTGACGACAAAATACAAACTTAAACAAACTTCTGCAAAACAAAACAAGTTATCAAGCACGCACGTGTTAATTTTTATTTTTTTAAATTTCTTTTTTGTGCAGCTGCAGATAAATAGGCAAAAACTGGATTGATTTGTGATAATAATTTTTAAGTCGTAATGTTTTTTCGTTTTTATCTTCATGACTGACAGGAGGATGGACATACGAAAATATACTAAACAGATAATTCTAAGAACACCGTTACCAAAATTTTATTTGTACGGTCGGTCAATATTTTCTAGCGTTACAAAATTAATATACTCTGACATTATACTATATATGTTGAGTATAATAAAAAGGAAAATGCAGTAAAATGAATCACAACTATAAGTTTAAAAATAATCTCACCCAATACATATTTACCATTTTACATAAATAGAAAATTCATACGTCATCGGCTTATAATTTAATTATTTTATATACATACATAGAGGAGGCTAAAGCACTTATATACTTTATCACAGTCAACATCAATATTCTAGGCTCGTATAGTGCAGCGCAGTGTCTATCTATCTATATTCATCTAAAGTTTTTGTATGTACCCATCCATATCTGTGACTGTGTCCGTGTGTATAGGCAGCAGACAGACACACGTAGAAAGAGATGGTATAAAATAAAGCCTGTATTTGGTTTATGTATATTTTTGTTATAAGTGTAGAATGGTTTGTTTAGCTGTGTATTCAATACAGTTACAGAATGCCTGTCAGACTACAGACAGCCGCCCCATACTTTTAAATGTTTTTGAATACATTTCAGTAATAATGATCAGTGATCACTTATGCTATGAAACAAGCACTCACACACACACGCATATCAGCAGGGTTATTCATGTAATAAATTATGTTATATAGATAGATTAAAGAAATTTAGATCAACAAGTATTTGACTAGGCATGTCTCGAGTAATATTCAAATGGCTCGACATTAATATTAGTAAATTTTAAAGATCGATATTTTCATGGGGTTCATTAATCACTAAAAGATTAATTAGATTATACCATTGACATATGAATTGACATATCTTGAATATTGTTAAGATATTGTCTTTTTTGAAGTTATACTTCTTTAGGCACGTTATGGAAAAATCATGAGAGTGACATTTTAAGATAAGCGCGCATCACCGTCACACAAAATTCACAGGTTGAAGCTGTTGTTATGATTTATGTTACACTTAATGTAAGAAAATATATATTTATTTATTTAATTTTTCAAATTAAAACTGATCTTTATTGAATATGTTGACTATCCTTTTCCAATCCTTGTATTATTTTATTGTAATTAATTATTTGATACCAAAGAAGTATAACTTCTAACGCGTGTACATAAGTACACGCACTCATTTAAAAAAAATCTAAATAGAACTTCTATAGAAGGCAATAAAGTTTAAATTTAAACAAAAATTCGATGTTCCAAGGTGAAGAAGATGAATTTTCATTAGAAGAACAAGCCCATGCGATGCATCCACTATACTCTCCTTCAAAAAGTGATTAATGCCACAGTTTCTCTAACTTTTCAATGTTTTTTCTGAGTGATTTCAAACCATGTATTTTAAACCAATAAACTATGTCAAAGTGCTTTGTCTTGGTGTTTATTGAACTTCCAAGAAGCTTTATTGATATTATGTGATAATTATTGATTCAGTGAGTTAAGGGACGGGGTGAAGTGTATTATATCCATCTATTTATTATTTGATTTATTTAGATTATTATTTCAATGCTGGAGTAAAGGGGCTTAGTTTATTGAGTGTTAGAAGAATTGCTTGAGGCATACAGGCAGAACAAACTTTTCAGAACTATAAAATTCAAAAGTCGGTTTTCATCTTAGAAGAAATATAATATCTACCACAATCATCTTTTGTAATCGTGTAATAAAATTTGATAGATTTTTTTGTAAGCGGTCTGTTAGGAAATATCAAATTATTGTGAACAAATGTGTTCGAAAATGTTTGAGACGTTGAAATTAGAAAGTATATCTTTTTTTCTACTTTAACTTTGAAAAGTGAATTTATTTTCTACTCCAACTTTGAAAAATGAATGGAGGACAATAAAAGAAATAGCTATTCTGTTAATGTGCCTTTACACCTCGTCTTGTTTAATTTATGATTTCCTGTAAATTTTCCAAATAATTAAGATGATAAAATATATTCTTAGCCAATTATGATTAGTGTTTCATTTTTATAAAGATAAATTATTTTCAAATCTGCTTTGTTTCTAAAAATATTGTATTACATCTACTTACTTAGGAGTTTTTCAGGCAAAAGATTATTTACCCAAATGTTATTTCGATTACAACTAATGTGTAGTTTGTTAAATAGTCATTTCCTTGCAACAACCATTATAAATATTTCATTAAATGTATGGTTTGTATCAGCGGTACTCAAACTTTGAACAAAATTGAATTGTTACATCAATTGTGAATAAAATTCAGATGTCTCATATATGTATATGGCTTAATCATTTCATAGTGTTGAGAAACAAACATATTGTTCAAAGAAATATAGCGAGGACATAAATATAGTTTGCATAAGCTGGTAATACATCAAGTGAAAGTAGACGAAGAAAGTAGTTTTTTTTTGTGTTTGTTAAGTATTATATTTGCAAAAAAGAACTACTAAGTACTTAGGGTACTTTAAATTATAGATCGATAAAACTGCCTTAGCGAATCACTCATGTTTTTATAATGCGAATTATTTTAAGAACTATTTCGTTTTTCTCCGTGTGAGTTGAAGTTTAATGGAAGAAAAACGCCTCGCTAAAAACTTTCTTAGTGAATTAAAAGTGTCACCTAAATGCGCATTCACATGGTGAGTTGTCTAATTTTTTCTTAAAATCAATAATCGTGCTAAAAGAACCGCATTCATTAATTTGTGGTCTATGCAGAAATCGAATATTTAAAGTTAAAAAAAAATACAAAATCTGTTCATTTATTAAATCAAATTAAATCAAATTATGTATGTTCCTTTTCATAAATATGTATTTTCAAAACTTGATCAATAAAGCTTGAACTTTCGAAAAAGTCCTGAAATAATGAAATAATAAAACTTTAGGACAGACTGAAATAATGAAATAATAAAACTTTTTCCAAAATGTAATTTCGCGAATGTATAAGCAGCACAATATTGGACCTTGTCGATAAATTATGTTAATGCAAGACTGAAATTTTTAATGGTTCAGTTCATGGAATGTTATTTTTAAAATTATCGTAGGAAAGAAATGCATATTAACCTTCTTTATCTAGTGGTTTGATCTTAACTATGCTTATGATCTTAACTTGCCAAATAGAACATAGAACGAGTTTTCTAAATTTTAACACTTTTAAAGTGTTTAGAATTAATTTTAAAACAATTTTCAAAAGTTTCTCACACATTCTATCAATATTTTTTATTATAAAGATTATAAATGTATTAATGGATAATTTGATTAATCAAAAAATGTGTGTCAAATACTCAATTGTTTGAACATCACTGATCCAAACAAAAATACAATTAAAATCATTAGAAAAAAAAGCCTATACACATACATTGGATGTGCACAACCGTTTGAATAAACGACATAAGACCTTATACATACAACCATCGGCGTGGATTAGACCCTATACAAAAAACAAAAACAAGAATAGCACTAGCAGAAAACAGAAAAGGTTAGTAATTTTTTCCCCCCAGAGTACTATCTATACACACATATTTCGCTTCTATATATATATAAAATAAGACAGATCACAAAATAACTCAGTTAAGTCCGTCTATCTCTATCGTTGTCATCAGATGTAATAACATCATTTTATCAAAAACTATGATTCTGTGTATTTCACCCTTATAATAGGGGATGAGGGATGTGATATAACCTCTACATAATAGATATAAAAAAGGAAATTTAGGTGTACAATTTTTATTTTTTTATTTTTATTACCCTAATCTTAACAAAAACAGTACTGTACACAAAGACACATCGATAGACAGACAGACATAAGGAGCATACTGCATTCTATCTATGTATTCATTCATTCACAGATATATTTAACCAAACCCTACCCCCAAAAAATAATATAAATATATTTTAAAAATGAATTGTATTTATTAGATGTGCTTAAGTTGAAAGGCGGAGCAAAATAAACTATATTTGACATATAAAAATGTTACATTTTGGATATATTTATTTCATTAATAATTATTAGATATTTTGTGTTAAACTTGATTATATAAGTGGGCTATCTAGAGGGTATTGAATCTGGAATTATATTATTTAGTCATATACAATCAGACCTTCCTATTTCATTTGTATGTTCCCTTTCTCATCCTATCGAACCCTCTGAAAGTGATGAGCAAAACAATGAAGCTTTTTTTAAAAAAAAACTGCGAAACATTTGTTTAACATTGCTGTGAATACAATATTAATTGAATTATAACTCATTAATGGTGTTGAAGTTGTAAAACATTTTGAAGCATTGTTACACAATGTACAAAAAGATCATTTAGTAAAAATAATATTTGAATTTTTTTTAACAAATTACTGAATTTTATTTATAAGTTCAACAATAATTCATATTGAAACACTGTTTTAACGAACTGGAATTCTATTTGCTAATATTGCATCTAGTTTTTTTTTATAATCCTCAATCTTTTTCCCTTAAAATGAACGGTTTTCGAGTTATTCAAGAAAAATCGTGAGTTTTATAATTAACTATTTTTAACACACTATTTTCGAATATCTTTTTTAATGAATCATAATTCGGCTAATTTTCACTTTTTTTCTATAAGCTTTTCAAGTTATTCATTAATTTTTTATATGACATTTTTAAAGATAAACTAAAACTATATGCACTGAACTTTCGAAAACTTTGATACATTTTTTGGTATTACAAGTTTCATACTCAAAATAAATGAGTAAATGTTTTAGAATTTAACTTGTAAAGCATGGACCCGCAGATTTCACATCGATACATTCATTCTAGCAAAATTTCGACCACTTCATATTTTCAGCTCTAAGAGAACTGCACTAAATTATTTTGCTTTTGCGAAATAATGCTTTTTGTTGGTGTGCAAAATAAAACTTATAATGAAAAATAAGTTTCAAATATATAGTTTCAGGCATTTAAATCAATGTAAAGTCTTCATTTATTATGAAAAATAACGTTTGAGGCATGTTTTCCCAGAGAGAAGTTTCAACCAGTTCTCTAATTCTATAATATTAATACATTTTTTTTTTTGGTAAAATTTCATAGCACTAATCGTTTAGTTCTCGCCAACAAAACACCAAGTGATATACAATGCATAAAAATAAATAATCCTGTAAACATCACTTTCAACAATCTGTGAAATTGGAAGGTAGAATACTCAAAGATTGTATTTGATTCGTATTTTTTATTAAATTATCTTCCATGTTCAATATGATATAGTATGTCTAAGATTAGGTAATTATAAAATATTGAGAAATTTATTTGTTTCGGATTATTTCGGAAAATTAAATCATTCACAATATAGTTGCTATACTCCCTTGTAATCATCGTCAAAATGAAGACACTTACAATACAATTTCAACTCATATTGTAAATAATGAAAACTTCCATCATAACACAATTTGGTCTAATGGACATTTTGTTTTCGTATTTGTTAGAAAACCTTCTCGTATTTTTTTTATAGAAAGATAGCCCTATTGTTTTTGAAAATGCAATGAAGTTGGTTGACTACAGATCGAATACAAAAATATATCAAAGAAAAAAAATTATTAACACTAAACGAATGAATATTGAAAAGGAACACAAATGGTTGAATCAAAAATTAGTTATTAATCAACAGTTCTCTAATATTATCATATAACAACACACTCAACACCAATTTGTTGATTGAAATTGTAGCGACATGCCAAAACTAAATTATCAAGTATATCCTATTTACGATTGATAGATATCTTTGATTTTGAGTTTCCTGGGTAATGTTTCATATATTTTCAAATACCATTGAAATAAATATTTTTATCACAAAGGAGTTTTATCTTGCCTTTTTTATTTCGTATTCATCATATAGCGTCGTTCCCATCAGCCACTACAATTTGGTCATGTTAAAATTTGGTACTAATATGCATTTTTTTAATTATTCACATTTTCTGCTTTTACAATTAATTATATTTCAATTTTTCTTACTTCAAAATTATGACATTTTAAAGATTTTCATTTTTTAAATGTGTATAAATTTATCCACGAAATGAATACTAGAAATTGAAATTTAATTGATTCAAATTCAAATACATCATCAATATAATTTTCCAAATTTTCTAAATTTGACATTCATGATGTCGAACTTTCTCGGTTAATTCGAATCGATAAGATTTTTTCGATTCATTAATATTGTTTACGATTATTTTAAATTTTGATGCCTTAGCTTGCTTATTCCAAAAGTTCTAAATTCCTTTTCAAAAATTCCACTCTCTATACAGTTTTCGTCCATTTTTTACTTTTTTATATGTGTCTCGAATGACGTATTTTTGAATTTTTCAGTGCCTCACAAGTTAATTTTATTCACATAGTGAATTTCTCAATATTTCTCAGTGCCATGATTATTTATTTACATTTTTTTAATAATAATTAATAAAGACAGTTTCACTTTTAAACGTCCAAGGTCAACCTGTTTGTGGTTTAGATTTGGGTACACCATGGTTTACCCACAGATAACTATATATGGCATGTTCTGGCGTGGGCAAAACCATTCAGTTTGTTTGTATTAGCATAAAGACGGACTGACCAAAAACATTGTACACTCCATTGCGTTGAGAGAATGATCATCGTTTATTTTTCGATTACCATGCGTATATTTTTTACTTTAATAAACGCGTCATTCTTCTTTCGATTTTTATAACACCTTCACACACTTGTTGGTTATTTTTTCAAAAATTTCCTAAATATTTTCTTGAAATCATGTATACGGCAAAACAACGTTTGTCGGGTCAGCTAGTATATATATTTTCATATAACATGGAAATAAATAATTTTATCAAGACTTTTCTTATCTTTTACTTATTTATTCATTCATTCATCGTCTTATCGTCGTTTCTTTGTCGTTAAAAAGTTATCAACCTAAAATCTGAGTAATCATTTTCCGTAATGAAATATCATTTTACCTAATATATTCATGTCGTGAAATTCTACTTCATATCGTATAATATATTATGCTAATTCACAAAATGAGCACTTATTATCATTTATTTTGATTGACATTCCAAAAAACTTTACGGGACATCTTTCACTAAAAAAGCAATTTTAAACAAATTTCGAGCACTACCACCGTATTTTTTTACCACCAAGAGATATTTTGGAAAATCGAAAAAAATGTTTTGTCCTACCATATTTATTAAATCTGACGGAGTAGCTTTATATAAGCACGCAAGCAGGAAATTCTAAAATTATTCAGGAATTTTGAACAATACATCTTCCATAATGAAATTAACTAGAAGCGTAAACTTTTTTGTGATTATATAAATAACCTCAAAAGTTTTGTATCGCTTTTTTTAAATTAAGACTAAGACAAAATAATTTAACTATTGGATGGCTAATTTCCTAGAAACAGGTGGAAATCGGTTCGAGATATATGTCTTGGAATACAATTTTAGGTAATATCTCAAACACTACGCATACAAATAATAAATCGGCCTTCACGTTGAATAATTTCAACAAAGACAAAAGAAGACATAAATTAAATGTTTAAATCAACTTTATGTCTTATCAAATACAAAAAAGAATGGATTCTTATAGAAAACAATTTTGAATGATGTTCTAATAATCTAGTAAAAAACTTCTGAACTCAATCTTTATTATGTAATGTTTGCGATATATTAAATTTTGAAACAGTTGTGCTTTAAAAGCAGAGATATAAATAGTATCACAATAAACATTGTTATAATTGAATTCCACTGCGGACATAATTAAACTCAATTTATAAATATACAATAAGGTACATACATTAAAAACAATTAAAAAATAAAAAAATAAAAATAAATAAAACCTAAAAAATTTACATAATTTTGATATGACATACATATATTTTTATATTTGTTTTATTCAAAAAGTTAATTGAAAAAACAAAATTTATTTTTAAATTTATCTAATAATTATCATTATTATTATTATTATTATTATTTTAATGTTTTCAATTATATATAAAAAATAATAAATAAAAACATATTTTATCTATCTCTTCTATTCTTATTAAATTTTTGATATAAAAGCATTCTTTTCACCCTGAAAAAAAATTTTACAAGATAGATCCACTTTGAGTTTTGTCGATAATAAAAGCATAAAGAATAATTTTTAAAACTGTATACATACGATAGCTTATAAAATAAAACAACAAAATTTATTGCAAATGTTCATTTTATATAATAACTGTGATGTAATTGTATGGAGTGCAAATTTCAAAATGGTTGACGAGTTTTCAAGATATTTAAAAAAAAAATTCAATTTTTATGCTTATCCACGACAAAAAATAATTATTAGTTTTATAATATATTTTAAATTTTATTTAATCTACCTATTATCCGTCCATTTCAAAAAGGTTTTGTTTTCAATATTTTAGAATAAAATAATAAAGATAGTTAAAATTAATATTTAATTGTACCCTACAAGGCATGGTCACAAAATAAAGTACCAAGTAATCATTGGGCCGTTAATAATAAAAAATGCGTTTAGCTTATTTCCGTACACAACAGTTCAGTGATCTCCAAACACTTTTAAATATTCTTAATTAATTTCGCTCAAATTGTGAATTAAATTATAATTGGTTATCCCGTTTTCGATAAATCACTTGGAATCGATTCGCGATATCGATATCTGAATACAAGTTTCGAATTAATATTTCGTAAACAATCCACATCATCCAATCGTTACATGATTTTTGTTTTGCTAATTTTTGGTTCAAAATTTCCTTATAAACTAAGTTTTAAAAAATTCTAGACGACAAAATTTTCTTGATTTTACAATATTTTAGTTTCGAATTTTCGAATTGAATAGACCTCTACAATAATTTAAATACAATAATTTTAAAAATAACATCTTTTAAGCGATAGGTCCCATATTCTGTGAGATATCGCATGAAATACCAAATGTAAAGCAAATATTATTTTTTGTATTTTTTAGATCTTGTATTCAGAGGAAGTTTTTAATCCAAAGTTTTACACAAGTACTGTAAGTTTTCTTTCTTATATTGATATTTCTTCAGTGCACAAATGATGCACTTAGTTGTTTTGTAATTCTTAAATCCAATATCTTTATGTCATTTCTAACGAGCTTCTTAGCTTTGCAGTTTGTTTTGGAATATCATTATGGTCCAGTACTCAGTAATGAAATCCATATTAATTGTAAAAAAATTAACGAAAAAGGAGAGAATTACAAAGGCATAAGAAGAGACCCGTTAAATCTTCTTATCTAATATATTTTTGAAATGTCAACTAAAAAAGTGATGGATGTTATTATACTCGACATACATAATATGTCAGAGTATATTAATTTTAGTCTAAAGTTTGTAACGCTACCTAATATTGACCGCAAAATTTTGGTATAGGTATTCATAGCAATACCTAATTAGTCCATTTCCGACTGTCCGTTTATACGTCCGTCATATTATCAACATATTATTATAGAAGTATACATAACTATATAGACTGAATATTTCTGGTCTCTTTTTTTTTATGAATGCTAATTAAAAATTGTCCAAACAATGATATTTAATTATATATCGAGTATCTAAACAATTAACTCTGTTAGTTGTTATCTTTACTTGTTAGTAGAAAATTTTTGTTAGAGAAGGCACGTGGCTTGCTTGAGGAATACCCGTACCTTACTTCGAAGACCACTTCGTTAGTTAAACACGTGAACGTAGGCAAAGTAGACTATTTATTCCAGGAAGTAAAGACAAGTATAGCAACTTTATTATTTGATTTTATACCAAGTCAATATACATTTTGGTACCGCTAAAGGAATCGGATCTATTTCATTTACGAATATAAGAGCTAATTCGCGAATAAACATTTAAAGAGCAACAATCTAACATTTGAAATTTCTCGATTTGTATAAGCTTAAATATAAATATTCTATTATTATCAATTCTATTGGGGTAACACCACTGTAAATATTTCAAAAAATCGATTTTTATTTTTAGGCTTAAAAAATACTTTGTACCTTTTAGAATATGGAGAAACATATTTCATACCTCAAAGTAATTTTTTTCTTGTAATTTCTAGCTCTATCCCAAGCGCGTTGTCGCATTTCATATAATGCATTTCAAAACTTTAAATTCGATTTTTCAAAACGGCACACAGCATAACTCCAACAATTTCGTTCTTTCCATTCGAATTTGTTACAATATCTTGAAAATATGATTTTGAAGAGAAATACGTAGGGGATTTTTGATAAGTTAATTTAATCATTATTTATTAACAAATGATTATCTTTGTTTTGTTTTTTTTGAAAATTTAACGATTTAATTCAAATACTCGTCAATCACACAAATCAATATTTTTAAAATCTCTAGCCATAAATCTCTAGCTATAAGCATGTACAATTTTTTTTTTCTATATCCAAATTTTCAGCAGCTGCACTGCGTGCCGCAGAGCGCCTCAAATTCTACGTGCCTCGTGAAAATGACTGTGGTGCTGTCATTTTTGAATATTTTTTAAAAATTATTTTCTATTTTGTTACTTAAATATACGCTAAATAACTGCCTCCAATATTATAATTTTATTACCTTTCTTTCCACCCAAAAAAATAAAACTGACAAAAAAACACGTTTTTTTAGGCTGTTACAGTGGTGTTACCCCTGAAGCAAAGTTAATATATAAACCAAAAAATTAATTAATTTCATAAAAAAAAAAGAAAATAATAATTTATTGGTCAGGCATTAAAAAGCCATATTCATCATGATTTTTTAATTATATTACTACATATCTATTATGTATGGCATGCTGTTCAATTCACTTTTTTTAATTGAATACACAATCATTATCGAAGTTTTCACAAAAGAAAAGGGCAAGGAATTATTAGTCTTTTTCTATATGTACAGAATGGTTCAAAATCATTTCACATATAATTATCTAGTAAACATTATTTGTTCCTTTATCATTTTTATACAAATAATGGGTCGTTTTATACAAAAGACATTTGAAAGTTAGATACACTTCGAGAAATTGTTCTAGCAGCTTCATAAAATTTTATGCGATTTTATGAATGCTTCATCCGGTTGTAGAGTTCCTCCCACAAACCCATATGTGAACGTAAACCTACCTCCCGCATATTAGTGGGCTCTAGACATTCAGTAAAAAACAAAATTTGTATTGGGTGTTTAGATTAACTCTCCTCCCCCAATGCAAAATTCAATCAAAATTGATCAAAAAATTTAGTGCTATTTGGGATTTTTGTGGTTAAACCGTTTAGGAGATATACAGGCATTTGAAATAATTTTATGTTCAAGGATGATTATGTTAACATGGGTATCCAATATTATAGAAATTTTTTTTCTATTTAAAAATTTTCGTAAATTTTGCAAAGTAAATCAGCATTTTAATTAAAACTAAATGCTTGTATAATGAATTTATTTGCTTTAAAGGCGTTTAGAAAAATTTTCATTCATATGGGCACCGTGCATCAAAATGTTTTCATTTGTTTCTATGGTTAGGAAATACTAGTTTATCAATCAAATGGTATATAACTCTATGAATGATTTAACATAGGAAATTTCTCAAAATTTATTTACTAATTTGAATGACTAATTATTTATATTCGCAATTAAATATAATGACTAATGCTATTTCTTCAATCATTCTTACATTTTTCAACCTAATAACTTCAATTAAATGTCAATTTTTTTGTAATTATTCAATAGTTTCTGTTTGACATTTGCTATATAATTTACATGCGAACAATTGAACAAATAATTATATTGCCACGAATATGAATATTTTATTACAAATTTTAGACACACGTAGCGCATCTATCGTTTAAGAAGTCCCTTCCACGTACTATGCATGGTACGGATAGGATCTTATTGAAAACAATTAAAAACAAAAATTTATATTTAGCAGCAGAATTATGCAAAGCAAATTTTTGTATTAAAAAAATTAAATTTGACTGGAGGTTCTCAGCTTGTTGGTATTTTTTAAGCGATTGCTTATCACTCAATGAACGGATATTTTATAGGTGGTTTAAATTAAGTAACCTACTTAATTTAAAATTATTTTTTACATTTTAGTTCAAGTTTCTATATAATATTAAGCGAATTTTTAAAAAAATTTCAAGTAATTTTAGAAATTATAATAATTTTAATTTTGTTTAAGAAACAATTTTTTTTTTATATTCAACAAACGCTACAAAAATGCTAGATGGTTTGTTCAAAGTACTGTGTCTTTTGAAGCATCCTGTACTAATTTATCCAGTATTAAAATTATTTTTTTTTTTTAAATATACAATTTAAATATTGAGTATTCTAATTATATATTATTTGTATACACTTTAAATACGTTTTTATTATTATTATTTTATTTTTAATGAGATTTATATTAATTTATTAAATTTTATGCAATTGTTAGTATTTTTATTTCCATTTACAGATAAATATAAATTAATCTTTTGTTAATTGGTTTGTGTATATGAAGTTAGCACACTTTATTAACATACATCACAAATGATGAATAACTATGTTCTACAAATAGGTGTCGTCAGTTCATAATGATCTGGAAAATATTGTCTTTTAAAAAAAAATTAGTTAATACAATTACAAAAATTAAAAATAATATTAAACAATTACAAAAGTTAGGTTGGTTCTTTTTAGATTTGAAGAAATTAAAAATACTTAATACAATTAATTCAACAAATGTTTAGTTGAATTAACTTTTAGTTAAATTAAGAAACGAGTCGAGATCGGATTTTAACTCCTTGTTAAAATTTCGATGGTGACGATTTTACAGAATAAACAAAATATGCTAAAATCGCTGTCACACAGTGTGATAAACGTTTAATTCAAATGTTGGCCTCCAACGTTGGATTAAATATTCAACGAATGTTTATAGCATGTAATTTGATAGACGATGGCCCGAATGTTTGAATCAAATACATTTGACACCTTGATGTTGGTTCAATCTTCAAGGGAAATATTAATATTTTAAAAAATAAAAAAGTGTTATTATTGTTAAGTCACAAATTTGAATGTTGAAAATATTAAATTATATATCATAAATAATACAAACAAAATTAAATGGAAGATGAAGATGCAGCTATTGCTGCTGCAAGAAAAATAATTTTTTTGTCTTGTAAATTAATTTAAGGGGTATTCTGGTCTAGAAAATTGAAAAAATCATTTTTTCATTTGTTGTTGAAAAAATCATTTTCATTTGTTGTTGCATATTTTCAAAGCTTAGACTTTCAAAAATATGCTCTTAAAAGGATTTTTCAAAATTCGAATTATTTTGGGAGATACTGCGGATTTTGTGATGTGGTATCTAAGCCGGCCGAGCGGAACGATGAAAATTCAAACTCGTTTTTCTCAAAACTCCTTTTGTTGAGGTGGTTGACACGATATCTCAAGTTCTATTTGACCGATTGTTTTGAAATTTTGTGAGAATATTCTTTATACATCTCTTTATCACTTGGAGCTTGGATTTTGGATTTGAAGTATCTTTAAATAAAATATTTTTAAAAATTTGTAAATGTCGAAAAGCAGGGGTAAAAAAATTTTTTTTTTTCAACTAGACGCCATTTTGCGAATTTTTTTTTCGACCAAGGTCCAAGATATAGCGACATCTTTACTAATTAAGAATTTTGTTTGTTTGTTCGATTTAAATCACTACAAGGGTTGAAATCATGTCAACCAGGGAGCACCGTTTGACTGGCGTGGGGGTTGCCGGCCTGTCACAGGATAAATTTTTGACTTTTTTTTTTTAAATTTTTTTTATATACTTTAAAAATCAATAAATATTATATAAAAAAATGGATACTAAAAATGTTTTTAATTTTTTTTTCACCCTAGTTTGAAAAATACTCAAAAAGTAGAGCTCTAGACCAGAATACCCCCTTAAAAGAAATAATATAAAATTTATATTAAAATATACACCAACATCTTATTATAGATAAATATGAATTGATTAAAAAAAAAAAAAAATAAATATAGGTTATAAATACAGAAATATAGTAAAACAAACAGTGAATCGTTCGCCAAATCGTGTTAGCAGTTTACCAAATGTACCAAACAACCGAAAAGAGCCCGAACATGATACGTAGTTCGTATATCGACCATACGATGAGTGCAATTGTCAAGTGTCCAACGTTGTGAGGACGCATCGTGTGCCAACGGCTTAAAAAACAGCAAAACCTATTACTTTTACATGTTATAAAACATAATTTTCGTTACACATTGACTATTATCGAATTGTATTGAAACTTATGAATTTAATGCATTCACAATTATCGGGTATTAAATTGGGATCACCCCATTATTACTCGATTGTACTATCAACTACACTTGGTAGCGAACTTGGTAGATATTTGTTCGCTATATGTGCAATGTTTCCAATCTCCCTATTTTTTTATGTTTGTATTCAACATGGTACTTGACTGCAGCATCGATAATTATTATAAAAATGAATACAAGCGTATGTGTCATGTTTTAAATCATTTATGCAAAGAAATAAAATGGAAATATGGAGTTGAATAATTGTAGTCTCTGTAAAAGTTATTATAGTATATGCGTGACAAGGTGAAAGGAGCACTTACTGCTTTGTCCTGTTTACTATAGAAGTAAAAAGAGAAATCTAAACATAAATTTATACCGCTAAAAGTAAGTACCATATACCTCTAAAACGTGCTAGAAAATTGTTTTTGTATGAGCAACAATATGTTAATTTGTTTCACCTGCAGATCATTAAGTTTTCAATTGCATATTAAGTCGGTTAATGTGAAATTATTTAAAAAAAAAATTTAATCCAAAACGAAAGATGTTATTCTAACAAAATCATGATCAATTGTGTTTAATAGCGATGAATCCATAGCTGTTATTGACATAAAGGAGTATGCTTCTAACAAGCTGAATAACTCAAAAAATACTTTTATACAATATTGTGTATATAATATTGTGTATACCAAATTTGAAAGCATTTGGATAATTATTTTTTGAGTTATTTGGGCTCGAATTTGACAGATTTTTACACAAAGGTGGGTGCTTCAGTATTATGTTTCAATCCCCCTTAATATTAAATAAAACAAAACTGACTTTACATAGGCAATTCTAATATCATAAAATTTAGTAATAGATTCTTAAGGCATGATAAATTACATAGGGTTCGTTTTAGTAAAATTGCAGGTTAAATGTGATCCAAATTATATAGAATCGACTCACCTTGAATTGAATTGATTCGATTGCTTGTTTTCAACTAGTAAATAATACCGACGAATTTCAGATAAACCAAAGATTTGTTGTAAATAGAATCAATGAACACTTTAGACGACTCTTGGAGCTACATCGGTCTTAATACGCTGACATGTTAAAAAAAGCATGCTAATATTATAAACATGAAAGTTGGTTTATTTGGATGTTTAGATATTTGTATACTTAACTATAAAATAAATGCTGTACTCGATTCTTTCTATTCTACATACCTACCTAATTAATGTTATAAAATACACGATGTTTATCGTGTATTAATTTGTTTTCCACATTTAATAATATTCTTTATTAAATTAAGCGCTTGATTTTAACGTAAAAAATTTATCGAGTATTCCATAAAAACCCTGTAATTTTTAACTTTGTATAATCATAAATCACTCAAATCGGTTCGTTTTATTGGTTTTGATGTTTGGATATATGTGTTACTCAATCATGGAAAAGTGGGGTAATGAATTTGGAAAAAATTTCGCACAGAAATAGTTTATTACTTAAATTATTCCATACAGAAAACTTTTTATGTCTTATGAAACATTATTTTGAGGTAAGAGGTACCCTTTATTGTAATGCAGGAAATGAATTATTTGTAAACAAATTTCAACAAAATACATTCAACCATTTTTTCATTAATGTTCATATTGTTCATATTGTTACTAGTGGGCCTGAGGGCTGCTCCGTAGCATTCATTGTTAATTTTTCCAAACAGATCTGATACTATTAATAATACAAATCTCACACAAAAAGTTGATAAGCGTGTGTTGTACTTTCAACAATCTCCATCTCAGCCAATTTGAGTGTTTAATAGCTCAAATGATAGGTATTGAGCCACTAATTGTTTTATAATATTCATTTCTTATGATCGTTATGTATCTTAATACCCCCAATTCTAATGAAGATTGGGACTTCGTCTGAGAACACTCAGTGGCCCAAGACCGTTCATTGAAGCTATCAAACGCGCAAATTGATTGAGATGAAGGAGAGCAAAGCGAACACATTCAACTCTTTATATCTCCTATTCTAATCAACATCGAAATCTTAAATTGGAGGCGATGGAAGAGAGCATGGACATTCGAATTTGTTAATATATAGACTATTACTAAACTTAACGCTGGCAGAAGCCCGTTTACACATAAAGTGACATATTTTTTTTTTGGTTTTGGATATTCTTTGTTCAAAATCAAAATACAGAAAAAAACTTACATGGCCCTGTGTATTTCGAGACAGTCTGTATATTAGTAAATGAAAATATAAAGAAAAACTCCCCCATTCCAATCCAATTATCAATTACCTATGTTATCAACTACACATGTTAAGTTATAATTGCAACAAGGGTCATTGCCGCATTGCCATGGCTGCTGCTGCCGCTACAGCTCAATTGCTTTGAACATTATTATTTTTCAATAAACGAAACAATAAAGGAATTATAATTTTATTATTAAGAGTGAGACCTTGAAAATATTATTTTATATATTATATAGGTAGGTATACTCTATATTCTTTCTACTCAACAAGTTGAACAAGTTTAGTATCGTATACACACTACTACACAAAGAGTGAGTGAGTGTATTCTGTACTTTGTACTGTACCACCCCTGTGGCGTTATCCAGATAAGTGTATAAAAATGATTTTAAAAGACTTTGTGCAAAATATTAACTTATGGATATTATAAAACAAAAATGGTATTGATTTCAAACAATATGATTGTTTACGAACTTCATAAACAATATAACATCCGAAGGCAACTATGTAATCTTGGTATGGAATACCTACATATTTCTGGTAATGATAAAGTAGATGGTTTGACAAATAAAGCCAGAAGCTGAGCTTAATTTATAAAAAAAGTGCTAATTCTAGATTTTATTTAAAATGCGAAAAAAAAATTCTAATAACTTCCTGGCAAAAACAATGAGACAATTCTTTCGCAAAAATTGTAACCAGTAGTAACAACAGAATTATCAACAAAATACTTTTCCAGGAAAGTGTAAGTTATGCATACAAGATTACTTATAGGTCACATAGAAAATTACAACGAATGTGAAACTTGTGAAATGAACAATAATGTTCATTTTAAAAGAGTGCTTCCAAATTATAGTAATTATATTAGATTTCAATGGCTTTTTGGTTGACAACAAATTAATTCAAGTTTTTAATAAATCAAGATTTATAAACTATATTTAATTTAAGTTATTTGTAATCATAAAAGATTTATAAGTGTAAATAGCCTTAGCAGCACAAACACTAAATAAATTTAAAAAAATAAATGAAATAAAACGAGCATGCTTGTGTAATATCTGACATCTCAACTTATTAGCAAAATTAACATTTTATTGTGAAAAAATGACTGATATTATTTGAAATGATTTTTCATAACGAAGAATAAATATTTTTATTCAAACATTTTATTAATATTAACATATAATTTGTAAAGAAACTTTTCAAATATCGCGCATTTTTCTAGTTTTGCCTGTTACAGTTTAACTCTGTTATTCCCTTCCGTCCCTATTCACGAAATCACTCTCATAGAAACCAAGCGGAAAGATGTTACACACACAAAAATGTGGTAATGAAAATCTTGAAATTATAAAAGGCTCTGGTCACATTAGTCTATAAGTACTTAGTTACAATTTTGGTTTAGATTGATTTGCTGTAAGCTATATTTTAAAATCTTCAAAAATTGAGCGATACTCCGTTGATTCCACAAAAGGAGAGTGGGATTCAAAACATAAATTACTATTATTTTTTCGAATCAAATCATTTCACTATTGATTACAGAAAACCTCGTCTTTCTATCTTATATTAAAAAAAAAGTATAATATTTTTGAAAGACTTCTCAAATTTGGCGAGGAGTTTCAAAAAAAAAATTTTGGTTTTCCTATGTCGTTGTAAAAGATATTTTTGGAGATTTTCCATAAAACCGATACATTGCCTAAATGCGATAAACATGTGTACAAAATTTCATCAAAATCGAACAGCACGTTTGAAAATTACAATGTAATAAATATAGATAGATAATAAAATACATAATCGTTTATCCCTAGATGTCACTGCGTTGATCGATTAGTTATCTTTCATTGCTACGTTAATGCTAAACTAATATGGTGAGAATAATTTTTTATTTTGTGATGTAATATTTTTGTTTTTATCCATACAATACTGCGAGTTAATTGGTGAACGCTTAATCATTTTTTAGTTTAGGTTAATGGAGAGGAGTTAAATCAGTGTAAGAAGGAGGTACGAAGTTAAAGTTGGTAAAGAGGCCAAAAGGATTATCTTTCGTGAAATAAGATCAATAAATCAGTGTTCCGTGTACTGAAAATTATATCTAGAAGTCGTAGTCGGCCATGCTAGCTAATAAATATGTCTACTAGATGTCAAAAGCTGCATGTCAAAGTGTGATTATAATTTATTATTAGACCCATTTAGTATGGTTTTAAAGAAAGAGATTTGTTATTTTCAAAACACTTACAAGTTGATGAAAACAATGCTTAAAATGAATGTAAAAGTCTTGGAGTTACTTTGTCACTGATCCTTAGTAGACTCTCCAGATAAGGCTCCCGACGAATATTTGCTTAATGTAGACCTCATTATATGTTATTTTTGCCAAAACGGAAGCCTATTTTAACAATAAAGTTAAACTATTATCCACAAATAGCAAAGAAAAGTTAATACGAATGAACAGTCTTGAATTGTTCATGGATAAAGTCGAATTCAATAAAAACAATAGTTTTTCTTAGTTTCATGAGTTTCTTGAGTCTAGGACAATTAGACAATTAGTGTACTACGCAATTAGAGTACTTATTTTATTTTGATTGCTTATTTACTCCAATTAAAAAGTCGGAACATGTGGAAAAGTAATGAAACATCTTCGATTTTCCTGTTTGTACGTGTTTCTTAGACCTTTAGAAACATTCACCACCACTAACCTTTACTATGAAAAATAAGAAAATTAGGGTAGTTTTCCCACCACCAAAGCACCTCAAATAATAACAGTAATTAAAAAATTCAAAATTTAACAATGGAAAACGTTTGTTTGGGTTTCTGGAGTCACTGCTCACGAATCCGAGGTCAAAATGAAACCGAGAGTGGATGCAACCTCATTAAAACTTCCTAGGCACGATTTCCAAGGTGATATTTTAATTAAAAAACTTTATATCTCTCTCATTTGTAGGAGTGGTTTTAATGGGGTTACAATCATCTTCAGTGTCTCTCTGACCTCGTAGTTGTGATCAGCGAACTCAAAAACCGTCCAGAGAGACCCCAGAAACCCAAATAGAAAATTTTCAAAAAGAAATTTTAAATTTGTACAAGCTTTTTTATTACTTGGGCTGAGAAAAAACACTAAAATTTGACATTTTGTATAGTAATGCAGAGGTAGTGATGGATATTCCTAAATATCCAAGACACAAGTACAAATAAGAATTATTTAAATCGAAGTTGTTCCACCACTTTTTCACATTTTCACACAGTATTTTCCTGCTTATTTACTGTATAATTTGACTAAGAAAAAAATTGTATAAAATCTTAAGTACATACATAGACGGTTATTAAAAAAAGTAATTAATTTTAAACACAAGTAGAACAAGAATTTACAAACAGAAGCTAACTGTAGAGTGTAAATCGAACACCCTTCTTCTAAAAAAAAAGAACACCTTAAAAAACAATTAAAAAAATTAATTATACAAAATGGTTGATGATGAAAGATTATGTAAGATTTGTGTTGACTGCAGTTTGCTCTTACAGCATCACTGTTTATCGTTTATAAATTAAGTACTTTATTGTTTATAAAATACATAGTGGTTATTATTAACTGTTCACGTATGATTTCCAAATCGCATTCTTAAAGAATAATTATTATACAATGCTATTCTTATCCGAAGAAAATATACCCGCTTTGAAATTAAGGATGTTAACTAAGTTGGGTTAATTAGACCGTTGTTTGGGCGGCATCGAATATTAATTAAACGTATACATGTTGACTAACATCAAAGTATGAAAAAATGCAGAGACTTAATTTACTTGCCCGATTCTCTTTGTGATGGTGCGATGAAGCCTACTTCAGACGACACATGTATCAAGGGAGTGCTTGGCTTTTAGAAAATAAATGAATTTTATTTTCAGATTTGATAATATTTTCAGAGATGAATTTAATGTCAAATATGTGTTGCTTAAATCTGGCGGAGGTTTTCATCAAAATCGGTCTTGCAGTTTCTAGTGTCAAAATAAAAAAACAAATAAGAGTAAGCTGAATATCCAAATTGATGTCCTGTAATCTTAACTCATCGTTGTAGAATTCATGTGTATTACCTTTCAGAATTTCGTTGTATTTTCTCATTTAAATACAATCGTGAATAGCAATATTGTATTTCTAATCTACATATTTCTCACTCTTTACACGTATCTTAGTACAAGATGCTTGAATTTTTGTCTTTTCAAGTTTTTTAAAACATTATAGAGCTACAGGAGGAGTAAACAGGGCTATAGGCTTGGCACTCTCTGGACACAACTAAATAAACTAATTTTGAGGGGACACGACAAATTTTAAAAAACTGCCAAAATGATATTCCAATTGCAAAAAAGAGAAAAAGAAAGGGGTCCCTCTTATTTCCCTGAATTTGATCTAAAAACCTTCGAAATAAGCAGTTGTTCACCTGGAATCCCTTCACAATAGCAAAAATAAACCCCGAATTTAATAATTTTGTTATACATGAAACTTCTAATTTCATCTCACTTGAGGAAAACGGAACTGCTGTCCTCCATCTCTCGGGTGACCATCGACACATTGGGTAAATTTATATTTTCGTATGATTAATAATCCACATTTTAACCAACTTCCAATATTTAGGATGTAAAATTGTTGAAATTGTACAAATAATCGTATATACTACTCTGCAAGGCCTTCTAAACATGTAATCGAAATTTTATAGATATCCGTATGTATATTTCTTCCCGCATTTCTCTGAAACGAGGAATCGAATTACAATCATTCTTAATTTAAAATTATTTTTACTTTTTATTCATCATTTTTGAAGATATATTTTTTGCATGCGTGGTACCGTGGTGCCGTACAGTAAATGAGAGAATGTAAAAGACTTGTTGCTTTTATACTAAAACGTAATAGGTGTGTAGGTATTGAAGAATATTTTATGATGAAGTTTTTCTTGAATTAATATTTATTTATAGCGTAGGTAGAACGTAGAACGTAGTATCTATCACTAGATATCTCTACCACTTGTGAATGATTGTGTGTTTGTATAGGTAGGTATATATAAAAGGTAGGAACCTATTAATTTTATTACCTAAAGTCATTAATTTATATATGAAGTAACGTAGTTGGGGATAGTTGATTATAAAAGCAACAGATTGTCATGAATTCAAATGAGAAGATAATTTAACTAAATGAATTTTATTAAATATCCTTCATATAAAATTGTCCTTTTCAACATGTAAATGAAATTATTTAACTTTTTTCCTGAATATTTATATAAAATTAAGATTTAGATCCTTACAATGATTTTTAATGAAGCATATTAATTGAAATTGGGAGTATATTCATATCAAAGGAAAATGATAACTTCTTATAAAACAAGCATAAATGGATTATTGTGACTTCAATTTTCAGTAACCATAAAATTTCCATTAAAGAAATATAACGTATAAGAAAAACGACGATATGCACTTATAAAAAGTGAGAAATGCTATGCACGAAAAAATGAAAAAAAGATTTTAACCACGAAATACTGGTAAATCCCTAGTTTTGCACTGATTGTATCCCTACTTACGGGCCGGTATACTCGTGTCACATGTTTTTCGTGATTTAGTCAAATATTTGAGCGTCTAAACAATTAATTATAACTAATATTATTTCCGTATCATGGATTATGTTCATTTAATTTAAGCTAATCAACGAGACATTGACATTGAGACACAAATTTTGATTACATAATGAATACAATTATTACTCAGTTTTTCATTCGTCCTGATTATTTAACTGGGAATAGCGACGAATAAGTTCGATCTGCCTATTTTCTATTCGGCATATCGTTAAATGACGCCAAATGATGAAATGGTGATGGTTTATAATATGCCGAGTATTATCTTCGCCTCTTAAGATATTTGTAGCTATGAAAACAATATTTTAAATAGAAACTTTTGTCGTGTTGGATGTTGCGCGAGGGTCCTGCAAAGCCGAAACCCCAGGGTATTGCTCAGGTCACTCATCTGTAAGGCAGTTACTACTCTTTAGTGTAAATTAAATATTTTAAATTAGTATACTTACGATATATCGAAAGAAATCCAAATAAATATAATTTTTGATCATCATTAGTCATAAAACGATCCTAGCGCCAAAATGAATAAGTATTTTTTTCTTTCCCCCATGTAATTATTATTTCTTATACCTCTATCGTTTCAATTGCTGTACAATAAACTTACCCTTATAATTTAATGGAGTGAATACATAGACATAGCTTTCTTTCCTTTACTGATCTCCAATGTATGACTTCAAACAGCTTAGTATATTTGATGGTTACTAGATGGTGACGGTGTATACAAACTACTTCACTATATTTATGTCGTTAAAAAATCCAAGCAATAAGTATGCATAGACAAATGCAGGTAAATACATTTGATCACTTAGGGTACGCTTACATCAGACAACTACTCAGCTGAATAGCTAAAACGGGTTCGTTTGGTCGAGTAGTTAGTAAAAGTTTGGAAATAGTATATATTTTTATAATTCCAAGCATTTAAAAGTGCCTAATGAGTACCAGCCGAGTAGTCAAAGTACCAGGCAAGTACTAAGCCGAGTAGTGCCCAACTGAATGTCTGATTTTGGTTGCAGTCGAATCCAAAGCCGATTAGTCGACGTTACGTTTAACCTTCAGTAGAAGCTGAAAATTTGAATTTAGTAAAAAATTCTTGAATACTGGCCAAAAACTTTTTATTATTATGCATGACATAATAATAAAAAAGTATGCAGTAGAATTTATAGTTATTCTGTCTTTATTGAAAAGCAGTTAAAAACAACCTGAAAATACACTTATTGAATAGATTTTTAATAAAAAAATAAACAAACTCTATCTGAATTAACCTAAACTTTGAGATCTTCGTGCCTGAATATTAAGTTTTGTTGTTTTGCTTGTATAGTTCTCATGCCGATGGTCTCAGGTTCGTTTAAGTTCATTATTTTTTGTCGGCAAATACAAGCCTTCGATTTCGGTCAAACTGGTTTTTGGTTTTTTGACGGGAGAGGCAAAGCTGAATTCGAATATTCGATCGGACACTACAGCTGATTATCTTGAACGAGTTCTATCGGCCTAATGTTATCGGCCGAGTATCCGTTTGGTGTAAACGTCACATAGATAGTCTATTTCCATCTGTTGATAACTTAAAAGTGTAAACAGATAAAATTTTATAGAATATTCTGAGGCTGAGACAAAAACAACTTTAAATTCTTTGGATTCGCGACAATTTTACCTCAAAGTAGTCTCATCAACAAATGCATAGAACAATTTATTTCTTTTAAGATTGTAGATATTTTGAGTATTTTAATAATTTGGTACAATTTTTATAATCGGGTTTTTTTGTTTGTTTATTAATAACATAATTTATATACTCACCAAATGTTTTTTTCAGTAACTTCCATAGCGATTGTTTGAAAAAATAGCTCATATATTGTTTTATGTATAGATCGCAAACAATATTTTATGATACCTTTGAATATCTAATTACTTCTTCGGTTTAATAGAAAACAAACAAAAATTAATTTTCATAAAAAAATAGTTTGTTAAAATATAATAATTGGTTGAATAATGAACGTGATCGGTGATTAATGATTAATTTACATTTTATTTAAAGGAGGTATTTGTAAAGCTTCATTTGTGTTCATATTTGTCTAAAACATCGCGTTTACAATCATGCTACGTTTATTAAATGTACGTATAATAAAGGCATTCATATAATAAGGTACCACCGGACAATTAACGTTTTTCTTGAAAATGGTGTATAACATGTAATTTATTTGGAGATAATAACGTTATAAGTATTTACCTTTTTGTTTTTTATCAGCAATTTTAATGTCTATATGTTGCTTATTTTTAAAAATATAAGAAAAATAACTTCAGGTTCATATACGAGAAGTAAAGCCGCTTCAATTGAAGCCATAAAAAAAGTTTGTCAGCCAAAACAATTGGAAGATTTTGCTACTCAGATAGATTATTACCTGAATTGATACACAGGATATTTTTGTCCCAGAAAATGTTAGTTATAGATTTTAAAAACGGAACTATAGGATGCATTGAATTTGATATCTATAGATGTGTCTCATGGATTATTATTCCGAAATGAAAGGTAGCTATCATTTATTTAAATCTAAGTATTCAACATTTGAGTGTCAGATACATTTCAAATGTCTATGGCACTGATTAATTGTAGTTTATGAACATTCTTCTTTTGTTTTCGCTCAACTCCTGGATAGTTTTCTATTAGATGCTTCACGACCTCCTCTACATCACACATCACACACCCGCTCACATCATCTACTTTCTAAACTGTTCCACATGAAACTATACATTCGAAAACTCGTAATGACATACCTCTCACGTTTGTTTGTTTTGTTTAATAAGTCTTTATTTTCATCATAAAAAATACTACAACCCGGCTTTAAAACTATAGCACTTAGCATAAGCTTTATCTATAATACATCATATTATATACTAGTTACATCGAGATTAAAATTTTTAAATATATCGTTTAGGAAATGGAAAACATTGAAATTTAAAAAATGGAAATGGTAACTCACTTTCACTTATATATAAATATCTAGATCCGATAGCGTAGTGATCAAGCATATAAACATGCTCAACCTCTCTTTTATTCTAATATCCTTCAAATTTTCAGCAATAGAAATCTGATTGATCACCCGTTTGGTTGATATTATATCATACATTTCATTCATATCATTCAGTCCTCTTTAATTCGTTCAATATTCTCATTGACCCACCATTTATGTTATTTACAGCATTTGGTCTTTGTTTATTATTCTATTACGATAGTTTGTAGCTTTTTGTATACAAAGATATTAATCAACTCTTTTAATAGATCGTAAGGCATTAAATATTTCGAAATGAAAATATTCTAAAATATTCTCTGTGTTTTTAAATGATTTGTAGATTTCATGAAAGTTAAGGTAGCTTGGTAGCCACAATCCGAAATCAAATAAAATACCTAATTAATTTTTTTTTTTTACAAATAAATATACGAAGCATGCTATAATAATTGATAAAATAAGAATGTAATTGATATAATTTAGCACTGATTATAATTGAATAAATAAAATAATGTAATAAATTATTTGATTAGTACTCAACTGTCACTAGATAATACCAACTTTAAGCAATTTTTAAAACATAACCCTGAACTGTCAACTTTATTTTTTATATCGTGAATTCTTTATTTTTTATTTTAAATTTCAATATAAATAAATAAATTATTTCGTTAGAAAATAAATTTAATATTATAAAAAATATTTTTTATATTTATTAATGTTCAATATCCTTTGGTTTTTATATACCATTAAAAACGCTAGTTACTATTTGAAATTGGCACGCTTAACGGAGCCACCATGATTTTCCATAGTAAATATGGAGGACAGAAATAGAAGTCACATGTCAATATTGAAAAATTAATTACATGGAAAGTACGCGGTAAATTATTCTAAAATTTTTTCAGTGTATATTTGGGATATAGTTCTATCAATTTAAAAGTTTTTCTTGTGAGGTCAACTTTGCCAATTTTCTATAAACCTTCCATTTCCGGTATTATTGAACAAGGACACTCATAAGAGCTCGTGTATTTTTGCTAAACTTTAATTAATTATATCTCGTAAACGGTGTGGTAAAAAAATCTGATTTTTTTCTATAATTGCCTTTAATTATAATCTTTCGAATAAACACAAAAAAATATTGGGTTATACTGTAAGTTATTTGGGTACCAAACTACCTTACTATTGCGTAAAATTCGAAAGTATTATAATATATGTATATTAAATAGCCGTGAGTCGATTATTAATATGTAGCATAATATATAGGTAAATATCTATCTATTTATTCTATATATTATCGATTATAATAATATATTTATAGTATATAATATATTGTATATAGTCTGCATGTATATAGAGACTATATTATGTATATATGTAAGTAAGTTATATAACAGGGGTAAAACTTACCATCATATATAATATAATTTAGGGTAAAATTGTACAATATTCAATAAATAAATAATACAATAAAATGTTACTTTTATATTTTAATGAAGATAACAATTACCTTAAGAGTTAATTCTTTTGACTATTTTTAATAAGCTTTCATCAAATACTATAAATATTCATTCTATACAGTTATATATATGTACACATGTATAAAAATAATATGTATTGTAATTACCTATATGTCTTCATTATAGCTAAAATCGAGGAGAACTCAAACATTTTACAAAAAAATGTTTCTTACAAAAGTTGTCTGTTTAAAAAAAAAAACAAGTTTTTTTGTATTTGTATTTCTTCTATCTTTTATAGTTTAAAAATTAGATCTAAGATCCATTGAACCCAATGGACCAATTAAATCATTCATAGACTTAAATTCCCTTTTTATGTTTACGATACGTCACCTCGTAATTTCAGCTCTCTTTTTGTTTTTAAATTATTGTGGTTCCGGCTGGGGGACGGACAGTCGGAAATGGACTAATTAGGTGTTTTTATGAACACCGATATCAAAATTTTGTTTGTGCGGTCAATATTAGGTAGCGTTTCAAACTTTAGATTAAAATGAATATACTCTGACATATTATGTATAAAAATATATGCATAATTAATATGACAATACATAAATCGATTTTAATATGCGCTGAATTTCATGCATTGGTAATATCACAATTAACCGGCTTCGGCCTTACAGAGCAATGGCCTTAAGCCCCACTTCGGTCACAAGGTACGAAAAGCTGTTGGCTTTTATTTTAGTCCTTCACTGTGAGAAATTTCCATTTTTTTTTTATTTTGCATGCAGACCATCTTTTACTATAGTACATATTACCGCGCGGACTTTATTGTCTGTCTGATAAATTTTATAATGGCCCATAGTAATTCGGGTTGTTATTAGTTTACATTACCCCCAAGGGTAATGTAATGTTTAGATAGCTGTGTATTACATATAGTTTTGTCCAAGTTATATCAAATGTGTATAAAAATAACAAAAATTTGGAAAACGGTTGACCCTAAAGGCCATCCCTGCAACTTCCAACTAATGTCATACCTAAGCACTTAAAATTTTACATATTACAGCTTTGATGTTAAAAAAACACTGGTTAGCGGCGATCGACGTGTTGTTACAAGGTCAAGAGCTGATTAGATTTTGGAATCGATCGGCCAAGCCGTTCAAAAGTTATCTCCAAATACCACTTTTGAAAAAATTTTTTTTCGTAGTTTTTTAAAAATTTCTCGAAATCTACCGGTCCGAATCGGTCCAAACTCACAGAAAATCTAAGTATGGTAAAACTCTTCAGAATGCCGTTTGGTGAGCTCGATCCGGTCAAGCCATTTCAAAGTTATAAGCGATTCACATACTTACACACACACATACATACAGACGGAGTGACGACTTCTCAGGAGTGTTCAGGAAAGCTTCCTAAGACCTTAAAACCTCGAGATCTGATGAGAACTCAATTTTTGCAAAACGGGGTGAAACCAATAACTTCCCGATTTTAGAAAATTTTCAATATTCTAGCGGGAAGTTAAAAAATTCAAAATATATTGATTAGAATTTATTTAAAAAAAGTTGTTTTTATTTGTTAACAGTTGTTAACAGTTTTTCTACATCCCTCACCATTTGGAAGTTATATTTTTAAAATTATTTTTAAAATGCGGGCCATTAAAAAATTCTTGAATCAACTAGCACACGCAACAACTCATAAAAATCAGCCCAGCAGTTCGGTCACATACATGCGACAAGATGAAATATATATATGTTACGGTAAATGTACACTCTTGGGAAATGTACACTTTTACCGTAAAATATGTACATTTCCCAAAAAGTTAGATATATGTGAACTGAATATAATGTATATGTACATTTCCTAGCAAATGTGTACTCTTGCCTTCATTTTTTGGTAAATGTATACTCTTACCTTCATGTTTTAAGAAAAGTTGGAATACAAATAAATTAAAAATGTTTTTGCAGTAAAACAATATTTATTTAACAAAAGGCTTTAATAACGAAAATTAATTTAGTTAAAAAATGTAAATGACAAACAAAACATACTTTTCTTTGCATATTATATAATATGTCGTAGGTTATGATCCCAATATTCATAAATACAATTTTCGTCCTAGTTTTTCAGGACCAATACGATGGGAATCAAACAAATAATAATAATAATAATAACATACTTTTCTTTATTATAACAGTTAAATTTTATAAAACTATAAAGGAACATATAGAAATTTCATAATGAAAAAAGTTTTATTTATTTGAGCAAGAATTTCTATTGTGGCACTTGGAATTACATAATATTCCACCATTTTTACCAGTTCCAGTATTTTGTATCATTTACCAAAACGACATGGTCATTGTGAATTCAATATACATTTCCCATCTATGATCATACCCGTGTATTTTGTAGATAGATGGCCAATGTTTTAGCCCATGTTTCCTCTACAAACGTTGATAGATAGCTACATTCAAACAATAGTATTATGATGATAAATTGGTTTTAGGAGGCAGACACAGGTGTATCCATTTCATTCGAATAATATCACGTTATATTTAATAGTATAATTTGTTGGGTTTGTTCGATTCTTGATAGATATACATCAAATATTAAATTATTTTTTTACTACCATATTAATTTATTTTTGATTTTATTTTTTATCTCATTTCATTTTTATCAATAGATGCCAGAGAGAATCTTTTTTCTTTTCGCTATATACTCTATATAATATACAAAGTAGAAAAAAATCACTCACTCCCCACCACTATTTCTTCAAATCAATAATATATATAGAATACTTTTGTATGTTTCTATTGTAGTGTAGATTTTCATTAACAAAGGATTTTTCGAAATTCTTTGCCTAAAAGAACAAGATATGAAAATATACACGCGCTTTTAATATGAAATATATATTAATTAAATTTATCATTAGCATGAATGAATTTTAAAACTAAAAAACTAATAATGTTTTACTCAACAAAAGTTATAATCGGGTGTAAAGTGTATATTTTAGGTCTAATAGACAAAACAAAACCTATTTGAAGTTAGCGCCCCAAGTGATGAATTTTATTATTTATTTGCGGCAATAGTTTGCTCATGCTTGCACAAGAATTTTTGTGAGAAACTTGAAAAACAAAACTTGGAGGGCCAACTTTACTAGTTCCTAAAATTTTGGAATTTTTTTTTTGCATGAATCGTTTGCACACGCTTGTACATGCACCTTTTTTTTGGAGCGTAAAATTAATAATTTTTCCCATGTTGGGAATTTTTAAGATTATTTTACGGGAATCGTTTGTACATCGTTGGAACATTATTTTCGTTTGCCAATCAACAATTTTGCAGGGGTGTAAAAATTGGAATGTGAAATTGGCCCCCTTGAGTTTTGCATTTTTGGGGTTTCTTTACATGAATCGTTTGTACATCGTTTATACACGTTTGAACATCCGTTATTTTCGTTTGCAAACATTTGCCGAAAAAAAAAACATTCGATACTTTTTCGAAAAAACGCTTTCATGCTATACATGTTTTAAGTACCGAAGACAGTAAAAGAAAAAAAAACTAAAAATGATATTTTTTGCATGAAAAAATCATTACAAAACTCTTGCCATAGAAGTACCCGGTTTTTTTGCGGTTTTGTGATAAAAAAATGGAAATATGAAAAATTTTCTTGAGTTCAAAAATTGATTTGGAAGCATTTGAAATCTTAATATTTAAGCTATTCGTAATATAATTGTTCTGACAAACTGTGATGTTTTATTTTTGAACGCTCAATTATCTTTAGGTTCTGCTCTTAATTTAAATGTTAAAATAATTATTTAAGAAAATAATTCACATGATTTGATTCCCTAGACACACGTTTTGATAAAGTTTTAAACATGCTATGTGCTAGCATAACATGGTAGCATATAAACTTCTTAAAAAATACAAATATAAAAATGAAAGAAAGTTAAATATTTTGTGTAATCAATTTCTTTTTAAAACATTCGAGGAATATAAAAAATATATAATAATAAGTATCTACAAAGGAAATGAAGGAACGTGTTGGCTTTATATTGCATGAGCATTTGACTATGGGAAAGCTCTGTTCAAAGTGGGTGCCGCGTTTGCTCACTGTTGACCAAAAACGAGAACGGTGTTGATAATTCTGAGCAGTGTTTGGCCATGTTTAAACGGTACAAACCGGAATTTTTGCGTCGATATGTGACAATGGATGAAACATGGATCCATCCCTTCACTCCGGAATCAAAACGATCGTCATCTGAGTGGACAACAACTGATGAATCTCGTCCAAAGCGCCCGAAAGCACAACAATCGACTGGAAAGGTTATGGCCTCAGTATTTTGGGATGCGCGTGGTGTAATATTCATTAACTATCTTGAGAAAGGAAATTCCATTAACAGTGAATATTATATAGCGTTATTGGAGCGTTTGAAGGCCGAAATTGCTTAGAAACGCCCGCATATGGCAAAGATAAAAATTTTGTTTCATCAAGACAACGCACCGTGTCACAAGTCAATCAAAACAATGGCAAAACTACATGAATTTAACTTCGAATTGCTCCCACATCCACCGTATTCGCCAGATTTGGCTCCCAGCGACTCCTGACTGTTCGCAGACCTGAAAAAAATGCTCGCTGGCAAGAAATTACGCACGAATGAAGAGGTTTTCGCTGAAACTGAGGCCTATTTTGAGGCAAAAGATAAATCGTTCTACAAAAGTGGTATTGAAATGTTAGAGTGGCGCTGGAATGATTGCGTTGCTCTTGATGGAGATTACGTTGATGAATAGAGCTAATTTTGAACCAAAAAGACTGTGTTTTCTTTGTTAGACCCGGGACTTTTCAGTCCATGTTATATATAATAATAGTTCTATTAAACATATTATATCATTTTTACATACATCGTCTAGAGACTTATATGGTATACTTAACTTCTAATCTCTTACCTCTAGGAAAATATGTTAAGTGAGACGTTCTCCCACATTACACTTTTCCAATCTCACATATACGATCGAGATTGAAAAAGCCAGTTAGTAAGAATTTTTACCTTCGAAGTAGATATTGTTTGTGTCAAGCAATCTTAAACGTCTAAAAAAAACGATGTCGAGGTTTTATTGAAAATTTTGTTTATGAGGATCTCTGTGTTAGGACCTACGAAGGAAAATGCCTTAAACAAACGTTTGGAACATACAAGGGAGACCCGTTATCTAGAAGAAGAAGCCAAACAAACGTTTAGGTACTTTCAAATAGTCTGATACAGATACCTCGATGATATGTTTACAATTTTGATACGGATAAAGAAAACCCACAGGTTTTTCTGAACAAACTGAACAGTATTTACCCATAAATCGATTACACAACAGAAGTCGAAAACAACGGTTCAATACCAATTATAGATATTAAAATATCAAGAATTAATAATTCTAAAAAATTCCAACACACTGAAAGATACATCACAGTCGATTCCAATAGTCCACCGCAACACAAACTAGCCATTTTCTTAAAACTATAAAATACTACTATCTAACCGTAACTACTCTAAAGAGTTGAAGCACATTCAACAGGTCTCAATATTTAACGACTTTGATCCAAATGTAATAAACAATATGATTCGAAAAACGAAATTCAAAATCTTAAGAACTGATTCAAGAACATTGACGCAAGAAGTCTGTTCGGCGATTTCGTAGAAAAATGCTCATTCTAGTGTCACCTTTGATGACATTGAAATAAATAGAATTTTTGATCGAGCATTCGCTTCGTTTGGATAGTGAGGAAAGATATTGACCTTATTCTGCTCTAGTCTGCTATTGCTCCTAATCCATTGACAATAGTATTTCTTCAAACTCGAAAAATACTGTTGAATATGTTTTAAATTCACCAACGAATTTTATATAGTTCGTTATATTTTATTCATATATATCATTTAATGGCTTCCACAATAGCCTTCTTAAGTTGCTGGAAACCGATGCCACCATAGGGACTAAGAAAATGTATTCATCAATCCAAATGCTACGAAGATTAAAATGCTGTGTGTTCGATATTTATTGTTCTATTTATTCGAGTTTTTATAGAGTGAAGTGTACCAATTTTTGTAATAAGTCAAAGTCAAATTAACTTCGGCTCTTTATCAACTCCGAATATGCAGTCAAACAGCATTCATTAAGAACTATTCTCCAAATGAGTGATTGGTAATTGGAATGTGTGATAGGTAAATGCCATTAAATGGGTTTAGAAGTAGTCTCATCCAGAAGCCATAGTGAATTTTTAAACGCATAAGTGTATCAAAAGTTATAATCGAGGTTTTACTTTCAGAAATTAATTGATTGAAGTGTTCAGTAAAATCCTATGAAGACTTGCATTATAATGCTCCAGTGGAAAAAGACGAGAAATATTCTATGAATATGAAGTAGTCCCTCCAAGAAGTATTATTTATTCTACAGGTATATACATTTTTTTAATATTATACTAATTTTTACTGTACTATAGATAGATAATAATAATAATCCTCATTTATAAATAATAAATTATATTCATCAGATTTGCAAATTAACTAAACTCTCTCAATAATAACATGTAAGTAAGTACACATCAATGCAATAATATTAGTACACAAAAAAAACCGCTGACACAATTAAAACACTCTAAGCACTATTTGATATGAAATTAGAATATATAATATTATACATTCAATTCATTTCAATACTTTATTCATTATTTTTTTGAAACAATACATAATTGTACAGAATAAGTGAAAATATTATTATGGGGCTTATACAGGGAAGACGAAGGTATCTAGCTATGGCTGACTTTATAAGGAACTATTCCAGTATTCACTTTGTACAAACCAAATGGAAAACCATAAGGATAACAGACCGGCATCAGATATAATAATGAAATGCCTGCCGAATATCACTGAAGAAGTGATTCGGTTCACGATGTGGAAATGCACTCTTAGAATTTGACTTACAGCTACAAGGATAATCCGCAACAAACAAATACAACCTCCAAATCTTCCGTACCTTTTTAAAAATTTTCATTACCGTTAAGTTGTTTTCCATGTGTTAATTTTTTGGATTTAAGTGAAACATTGAATTTAAACAGAATAAAAATGCTGTCATAAAAATAATATATTTTTAAATTTTATATACCCTTAAAGATGACGATTTTGCATTTTCTTGTTGTCAAATTGCATCTTAGTTTATTGAATTTGAAGGAAGTTTAATGTTTTGGTTATGCATTTGCAAATACACGTATCTTAATAATCACTAAGGAACCCATTTGGTGCAAAATAAATACAAAAATATTACTTGTTGGTTACTGATATTTGAGTTGTTGAATAAAATTCATTAATTTGTATAATTTATTTTAATTCCACTGATTAAATATTTTAAAATTTATTCATTATGTTTATTGTTTATTTAATTATATACCAGCTTTAAAGGAATTTTTTTTGTCTTTATATAAAAAATATTTTATTCAAAAACCCAATCGGCATTTATTGTAATACACTGTGCAGTGTTTTTATTTTGGATGAAATACACTGTGCCGTTTTCGCATTTGAGTACTTGCTTGAGGCGTTAAGAGCTCGAATTCCGACAGCGCCAGTTTATTAATAGGGTACTTTCAGTAGTGAAAAATAAAGCATCAATTTGGCAAAAATTGAAATTTGTGTAGAAATAATCTTAAATATTCTAAATTTGAGTCATAAAAGCGCATGTTTAATTTATTATCTTAAAGTTAAAATTCCATGTTTTTATCCTTTTATCACGTGAACACAACACTGCCAGGATGTGACGTCATTTCAGTAAAGTTCTTAGTTGTCTTTTTCAGTTCAATCTATTAGCAGTATCCTAATAAGTAAAAAAAATTTGAAAATTTGGTTATGTTTTCTTTTTATCAAAGTGTTGTTTTTATCAATATTATTTACCGATATTACGTCACTAATATGGTAGACAGCGTTTTTACTTTAAAAAAAAAGGTTAAAATTTTAATGTAATTTTATGGCAACGAATCTTGTTTATTTTGCAAGAATATTTATTTTTTGTTACTTTTTATTAAGAAATCAATATTTTGAAGTACTTTTTTAAACATGCTAAACTATCGTATTTCAATTAACGGGACGGTTAACTAAACTAACTTCATTGTATAAGAACGTCTTAACCGGCTATGCTTGTCGTAATCAATTTAAAAATTGAGTACCGTAGATTTAATTTGCACAAAGCAGGTATGTTATAGATGCAAAATTTCATATTCGGGTTAGGATACGGGATGTGGATGTTGGAATTCTATTATGCCGATTAATTTCGGATAGTTTTGGTTACGGCTACTGAGCTCCATAACATCTCCGACACAAAGTTTCTACATACAAAGGACATAAAGTACTTAGATGGATTAAATTATTATGAATATGAAAATACACTCGTTATAAATGTATGTATACATGTTTGTTCCATTTGTACGTGAGTTGTGCACATAATCTATACATATAACCTATTAGTTATATACATATTTAACTGAGTGTGCGCAGTCAACAACATTCATTTTGTATTATTATTTTATGTTGCAAATAATGATGTTATTCATATAACACTAATTTAAGTACACAATCAACGGACGTACATAAGAATTTAGAAAGCAACTTTCTCTATCGGGTATACATGGAAATGAATATACCACATGCTATCCAGATCTGTTTATATATGCAGATTGGAACCAGTGTGAGTCAAACTGAAATATCATATTAATTGTAGTTCAATCCCTAGGGATTCATTTATTATAAATATTGTTGGTATACTAATAATAAGATTGTAAAATTATCAGTATTTAATTGTATTGTTTGAGACCACATTAATTTTGTCACCCCTTTTAAAAATTGCAAAAATCTACATAATTTACATACAAGAATTACTTGCTATTACATTGATCTAAAAATTTTGTTTTAGATTTAATTGACAATTAACGCTTATTGTAAAACTAGCGTTCATCAGGCAAATTCCACCCATTCCAAACAAACAGAATATGAAATAACGAAGTTGAATTTCTAAGAATCCGAAGATTTACAACACCTACAAATAAATCCAGATATAAACGTCGCCCTACCCTGGGTAACGTTAACTTATCCCGTCCAATAGAAATATCGCTTCCCCGTAAACAGTTTGAGCGGCTCAATCCAAAATAGAGGAAACTAAATAATATTTTTTGAACATCTGCTTTTATTTACCGCGTATTCGTGAACTATAACCAAATAGATTGTTTCGGATAAACACTTAAAAATTACTTGATCTCATAAGTTAGAAGGGAAAAAGATACTATCTTTGAACCAAAGCTTTGTTTTATATTAAGTGATTGCTTGGATGTCTATATGTTTATTTAAAGCTGGATTACGTTACATTCAAATTAATGAATATCAACTTAGCGAAACAAGCTCCGAAATAAGTTCGAAATAGGCTCCTAATTAGCCATTAATTAATCGTTAATTAGTTGTGGAAAAAAAATTACTCGCTTTAACTATAACGGAGAAAATTGATGTTTCGCTAAGTTTTTATTTTTAATCCAATTTTATTGAAAATGTGCTCATAATTAGCCGTTAATTAATCGTAAATTTTTTTTCCAAAACTAATTAACGATTAGAAAGCGGTTAATTATGGACCTATTAATTTGAAGTTGATCGGAGAAAATTGATGTTTCGCTATGTTGACAGTCAACTTCTCCAATTAATTATGAGCTTATTTCTTTGGGAAAAATTGTTTCGCTAAGTTAACATACATTTCAGATTATTTTTATTTCACTGATAGATAAAATGTAATAAATCTATAAATTTAAAGTTGAATAGGTATTTGTGGATAATGTTGTTTATAGAAATCTTTTAAATGATTCAAAATTAAAAATAACCTTAAAAATTTAAATTTATTTTCTATCAAATAATGTAACTTAGAAAATAGTTGATTAAGATTATTTTTAATTCTAATATCAAAGAATAATAAACATTTTCCGAACATTTATTTCATTAAAACCGCATTAGCCTTAAAAATAATTAATTCGAAAGTTACTGAATGCTGATTGATAATTATCTTAATTGAATCAAATTAATAATTATTTTTTTTAGGATTTGATCTTTTCGTTACATTTATTTTCTTTAATATACTTTCCTTCTATCATTGAAATTTGGTGGAGACATTTAAATGGTGTGGGTCTATATGAAAATATTAGAGCTTGTAAGTTACCTACTTTACCTATTCTATAAGACGGTTAATTTCTTAACTCTTTATAAAATTCTGCGATTTTTAATAGAAGTTTTTTTTTTCAAACGTTTTTGTATAAACATTTAAATCAATTGAAATATCTTATAATCGGTGTTTTGAAAGTATATTGCCATCACAGAAAAAGTTAAAATAGTTTGAGTTTAAATTAGATTCACAACAACTGGTGCCACATAGACAAAGGATTAAAACATCACTTTTCTAGGATGACGTCAGTGCAATACCAACTGTTTATCAACATACCGTAGATTGAGCCTAGGTTATTTTATTAAATTTTTAAACGTACCTACTTTATTATATCAGTGGCTTTGATAGCTCCAATTTCTTCGATACCATGCATGCTATATTTATTATGAAGCTGAAAGCATTCTAGCAACAAATTTTATCTTTGTGGATTGCAGTATTTGCTGATTGTTTCTTATTGCATCACAGAAATCAATAGTGCAATGAGTTCTAAGTAAAATAATTTAATTTTAAAGCCTAAAGTTGTTGTGTTGTTTGGTATTAAAAAAAGTTTTCATAAAAAACAAATAGCATTTGCCATTTAAACAATTTTTTACAGTAGAAAATCGATTGT
This sequence comes from Chrysopa pallens, assembly GCA_020423425.1. Lineage (NCBI taxonomy): Eukaryota > Metazoa > Arthropoda > Insecta > Neuroptera > Chrysopidae > Chrysopa > Chrysopa pallens. The sequence continues at coordinate 60,355,066 of CM035591.1, forward strand.
AAATTATATAAAAACAAAAGTAATTTTACAAAAGAAATGAAGAATTTAAGAAAATTTTTAATTTTTCCTTTCTGTAAACAGTAATATTTACTGGGCTGGGTTCGTGAAAAATACGTACAGTAAATATGATAGTTGAATATAGATTTCTAAACTAAGTTATAAGAATTCAAGCAAGTACCACGAAGACTACTTTTTTATACAAATACATATAAATTGATTTCTTGAAGAAACTTGCATATATACATACAATTGTCGTAAAAAAAACTTGACGCGTTTGTATATTTAACTCTAAAGATGATAATATCGATGAGTAAAACGTGATCGCTTTATATTATATATTCTGAGTTGTTATACACCAAACATTACCAGCTACTATGTTCACAAAACAAAGATGGGAAAACAGGTCGAGAGTTACAGGTGACATGTATACGATGTAATCTTTATCACTGCTTTGTCGTCATATAGAATAACTGAGCTTGATTTGAGATTACTCTTCATAGATTGTAAAATTAAACGTGAAAAAAAGTAAAAAGCGATTGTAATCTTGAAACTAAATACAATTTTTATATGCATGTACAAATGACTGATTTGGGTTCGGAGTTATTCTGGCATAACAGGTAACTGGACTTCGGATTAGGTAACACAGAAAATCGTTTCAACCACCTAACTTACCTAAGCCTATTACTTCGGTAGCAAGATGCGCCTCAATTATTTCAGGAGTGTTAAGACATGAAACCTCAATTCATATAATCATTCTCTAAAAATCTCCAAGCTGTTAGATGTTTGGTTCTATAATATTGTATCCATCCACCATGGAAACAACCACAGCGGATAAACCGTGAATCTTCTTAGTAATGTGGATAGGATTCAGTAGTTTCATCTGCTTCTGATGGTTCTTTCATTACACCATGTGCTAGGAGGCATCATTTTGTTCAAGTTATTGATGGATAGGTTCAAAGTGGCACTTAAAGCCCTTCTCTTATTTTGACTCATGAAGCTATAAGTACAATTTCACGAAAAATACAATTTTATTTATTTTACATTTATAATGGATTCTCGTCAAGAATCAACTGAAAATCAATACAAAACAGAAACTTTCGACACCGTGAAAGCTTCTGTCAAGAAAACCTCATATTTAAGGAAACAGAAAATTTGATCAAATTTCATCAATATTATTGTAAAAGATTAGAAAATTTTTCGTTTTTATAAATTTCGTGCTTAAGGTCTCATCGTATTCCTTTATTAGGAATGGAGTTAAAATAAGATTCTATATATTATTTAGTTTTCCACTAAGAAATAACTAACAAACCAAGGGTAATGTAAGTGAATATGTTGTTTTTTTGCATTTTAATAAATAAATCCATAAATTTTCGGAATATTAAATGTTTTGAACGAATTAAAGAGAAAAAAAAAAGATTCTGAGCTTCACGGGTACAGTTTTATATAACTAGAATCGTCTCTCGAATAAATTATTTATCTAAATTATCCTTATATTATTCCATACATTTTCGTTGTCCTGGAAAAATGAGCGGCAACATTTACAAATACCGGCATTATTTACAGCAAGCAATATTTTTTATAACAAAATATGTCAACATTAAAACATACACAAAATCAATATGTAGCTCTCGGAGTATAAATATCTTGAATAAGTCAACGCTTAAATATCATGTTGTAGGTATTATGTGTAGATGGTCACGACACGAATATACATTTATTCAAGTAAATATCTATGTGTATTCCTATGACACATCATGACACAAAGAGTTGCTTGCTATACTTGTTCATAGATACACAAAGTTTAAAAACTACACCATCGTAATAAAACTTCAATGTTATACATTCTAAGATAATCGTACGTGGTTCTGGTTTTATATCCATAGGCATAGATACACATAGTTTTAAAACTGCGCTTTCGTTAAACTTTCATGCTATACCTAACATAACACGTGGTTCTGTTTTAATATTCTTAGACTGGGTACATATGGCGCATAAACTGTACAGACTGTGTACTATCATTTAATAACATGTTTCCTATAAATTACCGTTCCGGAGATATAAGACTTTACAAAGACGTCTCATTTTCACTTAAAGATATCTCATGAATCACTATTTAAGTAAAGGCTATTATTAAGTTTATAATTTGTTTTTGATAATCAAATTTACTGCTCAATTTTCGATTATTCAATGGAAATTTTCTACTAAGTTAATTTTGTAAATAAAGTAGCTTTTTATATAACATGGACTATATTAAAGTAAATAAACATTATTGTTATTATTATGAAATATATTCGATAAATTAACTTTTCTCTAAAAATAGCGACATATCTTCAATCGTTCATCCGATTTTGGTGAAATTTTGTTTACAAAGTGTAATATAGCTTTTACATTAGTTATTTAAGTTATTTGGAAATAAATTATTTAAGAGAAATGAACATTTAAGAACAAACAGAAACTCGCAAAAAATGAAGCCATATCTTACAGTATCAGATTATTGTATTAAGTAAAAATATAAAAATGCATTTTTCACGTAATGTTCTAATTTTAACTGTTGCGGTCATTTCGTTTCGGACGTTCAGCTATTTAATGAAACGTACTGAAACATGACGAGGTAGTTCTGGGTCCATTATTATTGGTATTATGCACTAATAACATGTTTTGTACTGTTGCCAGATGACTGAAGCTGAATGAAACTAGACTCAATAACACAACAAAATTCGAAAATTTGATTGAAATTTGATTAAAACACAGCTCTCAAACCTTTTTTTCCATCCCTTCCTTGAAAACGATAGATAACATGCAATCGTTGGGGAATACTGAATGGTAACGTCACTTCTATTTATAAATTAAATCATGATTTTTAACATCCACATCTTACTTATTTTCAAAGATTATAAAAATATTATTATTTTTCATCCTTCGTGAAGACAAGACATTGCAAATAAGGCGATAATGAAGTAATAAAAAGAAAATCTAGTCAAACCTACGGGAATCGGATCTTTTACATTTATAAGTAGCAATAAAATACTGTGAAATCCAGTTAAAATAGTTTTTATTTCTTAAAAATTACATTTTTGACAAAAATTTAATATTTCATTGCTTATTGTACTTAGCTGGTAATTGATATAGCTGACTGCCTTATCATAAGGTACTAATTGGTAGTTAATTACACAATCTAAAATCAAATTTATTGTTCAAACCCCTTTATTATTCAAATCAAATAATACTGTTAGTGATTTCACAAATTACAACCACAGTTCAATCAATAATAACATTTTAAGAAAATTCAAATAAATTATATCGATATTTTATAGTTAAGATCTGTATCCTTGGATCTGCACATCTAGTTTTCCGTATCCGGAGATCTCCTTTTTAACAATCCTCCACAACCCTGGTTTTATTGTTCTGCATGCGAAAAAAATTTAACTAAAAAAATGACTGTACCACCTTAAACAAACACATTATAAACAATTCGTTTATTTTGCACCACTCTGTTTTATAATATTACCATTATTATTATTATTAATAACGTCAATATATTATTATTACGTACAAACAACATATGATATTACTAGGGTCTAACTTTGAGTATATTATAGCCGAGTGTAGGCGAACATAAACGCATCAATTTATCTATCTATATCTGTAATGTGTATAGACCAGGGTCGATAATTTTTGAAACCAACAAAAAGAAAAATTATTGTAGTAAAAATTATGAAATGATTGGAAACGGAAGAGAGAATATAACAAAAATGAAAAGAAAAAGAAATTTACGGGCGATCTGAAGTTGGGAAGTGGAAGAGGGTGATTATTTAATGGCAAAACACGGTTTATCTCGATTTCCGATAAAACTGCAAGCCTTATGAAAAATAGTTAAATGGCAACAACTTTTGTATTTACATTTTTTTTTTTAAATATTTATTTTTCACCTTATTTTGGATAAATAATAAAACGCACCCTAATTTTCAATCAAAAATTTTGAGGTTATGTGAAGAAAGTGTAAATACAAAAGTTGTAATTCTTTTTATTAACTACAACTTTGTCAATTAACTTTTTTCCATAGGACTGTAATTTTTTTTGTATTTTGCCGGAAATTGAGATAAACCTTATTTTACCCTTAAAAACTCACTTCCCTTCTACTTCCCGACCTCTGATCGCTCGTAAATAATTTTTCCTTTCTTATTTGTTATTCAATGGGTTGCATCCTACTATAATTCTCTTCACTTTTTACCATTTTTTAAAGGACTTCTACCCTGGTCTAATATGTATGCCCTGTATTAGTATCGTATATGTGTATACTAGACACTTGTGATAACTCCTTTATAAGTATATTATACTAATACAAGGACATTATCCTTATATGTATATGGATAAGTAGTATGTTTATAGATTATATGCTTTATAGATGAAACCAGACGCCGCTAAATGCGTGCGCATTCAACATTTTGTTGTTTAATTTAAAACTGTTCGAGTATTACAACCGTAAATGTAAGATTGAAATACCCAACAAAAATCATCTGATCTGTGTTTGCCCCAGACTAGTACGTCAAATTCAGGCATACGTATTCGAAATTAAGTATTATTTGGACACACAAAAGAGGGGAAGGATTAGCAAAATAATTATCAATCATTTATCAGTTAAAAAATTCTTTTTAAATTACAATAGAACAAAATTAATAAATGACCAAATAGATTCGTGGTACCTGATTAATACAAAACTACAAATTTTATTCCAATTGTATAAAAAATGAACAATTGTGTTATTTTTTTAATTATTAAGAAAAATAAGGTACAAATTAAGAGATTTATTACGATTTATTTAAATTCAGAGCTAATTTATCGATAATTGACGATCCACAAAGTCGAATTATTCGGTGTATTATACTTTTTTAAATTAACGTTTTACCCAAAAAAATGTTATCATTTTAAATGATAAACTTAAACGAGTATTTACCGCTTTCTATTGGTTTGAATTGTTAAAACTTTCATGGTAAAGTGACAAACCCTTATTAAATAAATACGTGAAATATTTACAAACACAAGAAACTGAAATTTTTGGGAATAAAATATAACAATTTCACAACACAAAAATATATAAACAAAAATATACAAATGATAATTTTGAAAGGAAAAACTGGGCAGTGAATACACAACACTGGCATTTACAACTTCTGTCAATAATAATGATTTTGATTATCCTACATGAAAATTAAATATAGATTATAAGAAATAAGACTGGATTCGTTAATCTTGCTAAACATATTTTGAAACATTTTTAAATGAGTGTCAATCTTCAACATACAAATTTCATGGTATTATCAACCGTTTCTCAAAAGAAAAACGACAATATGCACTTATAAAGAGTGAGAAATGCTTTGCACGAAAAAATGAAAAATGTATTTTCACAACGAAATACTGGTAAATCCTCGGTTTTGCACAAATATTGTACCCTCATCCTTTATCATGGATTATTTTGTTTTATCTGTTCAATTAATGCGTTAGACTAATGTTTTTAATCAAATTTTCATTTCTCAATTTCACTACTAAAGACTTGGTGATTTTATGCATCATAATATTTTATTGGAGGAAGTATAAAACCGCCTAAATCTATTTACATTATTTCCCCGAATTTTGTAAAATAGGTATAAAATATTCTTTTAATATACACTTTTTTTTAAATATACTTTTAGGTTATACTTATTTAAAATATTAAATAAAATGAAGATAACCAATGGGACTTTTGGAATTTTGATTACACAATGAATTCAATTATTATTTAGGTTTTTTCTTCATCCTGTAAACTTTGCAAATTGGTGCTTAGCAGGTTAACAAATCAGAATAATGAATATATATTGTTCACATTTCAAAAATTACAATATTAGAATGAAAATCCAGCTACGTGTTTTATTATGATACCGGGGAACTGACGAACTACGTGCTATGGAGTATGACGCACTAGTTTTCGATAATATATACGTGAATAAAGTGTATGCATATATGAAGCGTAAAATAAAATAGATTCAGATAATTGATGTCATTTCCTGAACCGACTAATGTGTTCAATGCATCCTAAAACTTTGGCTTCTTGAACAGGAGAGGGGGATGGGTGTTAATCTCAATGCAACCGTTGGATAATTGTAATTAACGGAATGGTTATTTGATTAGATTATCACTGCAATGATCAGACAAAGTGACCATCTTTGTATGTGAAGTGTTCTATAGTATTTCCCTCACAAAGTTTCGGAACTATTGGCATAGTTCCATGCAAGTTTGACTACAGATATACATCCTGCAATTATTATTCATTATCATTATGAGTTAAATATTCAAAAATTACAATGTGGGAAATATCTATTATAGAAGAGTATATTGAACAAACTTAAAACAATTAAAACACCTCATTAATAAAAGGTAAATTTTTATACCGATTTCCGTATAGGAAAATATGGTTCAATTTCAGTAATATGAATCAATACTTTTTCATTTTTAATACAATATCTCGTATTAATAGAAATCTTTTACATGCCGAAGGTTTCGACAAAAATCGTAAATAATGATAAATCAAACAACCATATTGACATTGTACGAAAGTTAATTGTTTTGAAAAATGTGTTTCTTTATATATTTTTATGAAAATAACTAAATAAGATAAAAATTTTGCATGTTCGTTTCTTGGTTCGTAAACGGAACGAAATATTATTTCAAAAAATTTATTTCCTCACTTCAATATTATGAATAGTATTCGTTTAATTTAGTAAAATCAAATGCAAATACTCTTCAAAATTTATTTTCTTCCAAAATACTATAATTTCCTGATAAAAAAATAATAATATTTAGCTGATAACAAAATATATATTTTCATCGAAAATACATAATGTATTTGAATTGAACCAAACAACACAACCAAACAACAATCTACGTATATAAATAATACACAAACAAACATACATTAAATACCATCCATGCAGTAAAGAAATCGATAATTCTGTTTTAGCTAGAAGCAAAGCAGAATGTTTGGTTGTATGTATATATTATTATATACTTGATGCACCTATTACATAAAGGCCTATATATATATATATAGATATATAAATGTTATATATTACACATGAGAACTATGTATATAATAGGCAACGTGTAGAATGTTTTATTTGTAAACGAGTTTCAAATGTACACATAATCATATATATACATATACTACATACACTTGTGTCTTTGTCTGTCCGTCTGTCCGTCTGTTTGTCTGTCTATCTGTTTTGTTTGTCTGTTCTGTTTGTATTTATTTGCTGGTTGTTTGTGTAGAATGTTACTACTACTGACTATGTCTGTTTGAATATACATATACAGAGTGATTACAAAACTTGATATAATACAAAAAGGATTCGGAAAAATAGGGTGTGAATCGAGAAAATTGTTTCATATAAAAGTTTAATTATTTTGAAGGGCATAATTAAGAGGAATTAACATAAATGAAAGCTCTATAAATAAAGACAATATAACTATCAAAAATAATTATCAACATTTGATGAAATTGAAATGTTAAATATAAATAAAATTTGATTTTGACTTAAGCATTTTTTGAGTTGTTTGGGTACAGAAATTGGAAGAAATACAATGTGTAAAACATTATACTACATTAGAGATTGAATTTAATTTAGTGGTTTCATTTTTTGTGACAATTCCTCTTAATCTCAAGTGTATTCTTATTTTAGACGAATGGGTTTTACGTTGAACGAGGGCCAACGTCATTTTTTTCAAGAAGTTTTTGAGAAATAGGCATACATCAAAAATAAATTTTCGCACAACCACTAGAGCTTTTTAGAAAAATTCTTATGATTTTAATAAATAATATTCGTTCTCAATCGATTCAAATAGTTGAGCAAAATCAGCAACAGTCAATAATAGGACGGGTGTGTTGTGTCTTGTTTTATAATAAATACTGCAGTCACTTGCATGGCGTTAGTATTTAAAACGTGAATTTCAAAAAAATTGCCAAGATTTTAATAAATATTCTTTCAATAACAAAAAATAATAATAATGAATAAATAAATATCCTATAAACTAAGGACCATTTATAAGAAATTATTTACAGACAAAAATTTAAATTTTCATTTATAAAATTGGAACTTGCCAATTTACTCTTATTAAATCTAAGTTCCATCCCCCCCAAAAACTATTAAATGATTTAACGTTGGTTTGAAACAGGTTTCTCTATGCAACTTATGTTTCGAATTCTTGTAAATGTTCAATTACAAAAAAAACATCCTGTAGTAGAATGTAATTTTTTTCTTTAAATTATAGACTTCAAATTTAACTAGATGAAAGCTTGCGCACATGACACAACGCTGCAATAATTTTTTAACATTCTAATAATTTAAGACAAGTAGAAAATACTGTAATGTTTCCAAATTCTTAAGCATGCGCTAAATAAAGCGTGAGGACGATAAAAAATCCGAATACTTCAACGAAGTTTTGTTATAATATCATTGCCACGGGAATTGATAGAAATATTATAATATCGATGGTAAAATTGATTTTTCTTGATGTTTCTACTAAATTTCTCACCTTTACACGATTAATATTTTAATACCATTTATAATAGATGTTACTCGTTGTTAATTTAGTGACGGTTCGGTGTAAACCGTTACCAAATTAACAACGAGCATGATTCTCTGAGTAAATGTTACTCGTTGTTAATTTGGTGACGTTTGGTGACGGTTTGGTGTAAATACGTATTTCGACTACAAAGTAGTCATCATCAGTACACCAAACCGTCACCAAATTAACAACGAGTTGCATCTCCTCAGAGAATCATTACAACTAGCTAATTCATACTGATGATGACTACTTTGTAGTCGAAATACGTATTTATAAAAATACAAAATAATTTGATCTAGGAAATTGGGGCAAAAAATCGAAATTTAAGTAGCTATATATTCAAAATATTTTATTAATTTATTATAATTTAACCGAGTTTTATTTGCAACTAAGGTTTTATTTTCATAACAAAAGAAAATTTTGTGTATTGGTATACTTTTCTTCTATCTTTTAAGAATTAAAAGTTAATAAGCAGGTAAATTTACATCAAATCAATATTAAAATATTATATTACTGACATTTTATTATTTAATAATTTTTATGTATTACAAGCTATACTAAATTTTATATACCCTTAATCATTTAACACACATGCAAAGTAAAAGAACTGAAATATTAAATGAACATAGATATTTATATATTAATCCTTGAGAATTAAAACTTTAAAACGATGAATAAGAACGGTATTAATTTATTGCCTTTTCGTGTTTTGTCATTTACATGAAGATTTCCAATATTATTGATGTATAAAATTTAAATAAAGTTCGAATAATGGTGGATATTTTGCATTTTGTATAGAATACAAATTTCTAACTCTATTTATGAAAACACGGAGCAAACTGGCAGGTAAAAGGTAATAGGAAGTCATATAATTTATTTTATTTTATTTTTTTTTAAAACTTTTGTTTTTATTATAAAAAGAATATTTACATTTCTAAAAATAAGGTTAACTTTCTTGTAAGTCTGTGAATTTTCTGTTTCTATATAAACACATGACTAAAGTCTGTTGGTTTCCAACTCCATATATATATATATATATATATATATATATATATATATATATATATATATATATATATATATATATATATATATATATATATATATATTTATATATATATATATATATATATATATATATATATTTCACATTGTATTGTTTTTGATGATGGAATGATAGCATTTGCGGTGGCAGAAAAGAACCATAAATATAACAGAGAGTTTATAAATTATTCAAGCTTTTACTCCTTTGCAATTCTTCCATCCAAGCAGGAACACTTATTGTTTTCAATATAATCACTTTTATCTATTCATATTAAGAAGTGTAATGTTGTAAATATCATTGGTGCACTGACAAAATATATAAAATACAAAATAACAACTAACTGTGTTAATTGTTTAAATACTCGACAAGTGACTATACTAATATTAATAAAATATTCTAAATAAGTGATATATACAGTTAAGCATGGTATATAATCATATAATGTATTACCAGTGGATCCATGTGCTGCTCTTCAGCATTGTTATTAATTATTTCCGATATTATTAATTAATCAAGTAACAAAAATGATTTTCCGTGTGTTTTGTGCTCTCAACAATCTCCAACTCATTCAATTTGTGTGTTTGAGTGCACAAATGAAAGGCCTTGAGTCACTGGATGTTCTTAGATTGTTCTTAAAACGATCATTCTATCTTCATTAGAACTAGTAATATTGGGATAAAAATTGTCCCTCATAAGGACTTTGATGCTACATCTGGACACTAATAACTTTCATTTAAAAAATTATGCAAATCGGCTGGCAAAAACGTCCGGGTGGACACGAAACAATTTTCATAAATTTTTCTAATTTATAGATAACATTACGACTTATTTAAATTAACTGAATTTGAGCCAATATTGAGGGCCATAATTCTAAGTCAATCTAAACATTTTTTGAAACAAATAGGCCTGGTAATCATGGGAAGTCAATTCACAGCATCAAAAACCATAAAGTTACGACATTTTACCCCGTGGATAAATGTTCATCATTCCCCCACTCTCCCCTATTTATTTGTTTTGCATAAAATGTTTCTAAAGAAACAAGCGGTTCGTATGGATACTGTGCTTTCATTTAATCATTCTAAAAAACAGACAACCACCACAAAAGGTTTGGTCTAAATTTGCTACTGCGTTCCGTCCATGTCCGAATATTATCATTCTGCTAGCCGTCTATTTAGGAAGATTATTTTAAGTTTTAAGAAAATACGCAATTTTTTTATTTCTCTCCATTTCCTTCTACTTCAGGAGCCCGTTTTGTGTTTTAGGGTTCCTTACCCAAAGGATAAAACGGAACCTTATTAATATGACTCCGCTGACCCTACCTACCTGTCCGTCAGCTAACCAAGTTGGACCTTATGGAACATAATAGTAAGACAATTTTATAATTATGAATGAGAACTCGATTTTGATGAGAATTTCGATTTTTTGCCCCAATTTCCAAGATCGAATTATTTTGTATTTTTATAAATACGTATTTCGACTACAAAGTAGTCATCATCAGTATGAATTAGAGAGTTGTAATGATTCTCTGACGAGATATTACTCGTTGCTAATTTGGTGACGGTTTGCAAACATGTCTGTTGGTGCTTTTGCAATTTATACTTTTCTATCAAATTGCTACGTCACGTGTTTAGTGCTCGGCCAATGATATTGAAGTATTAGACCACGTAGTTTTGTCAGTTAAAATAATAATAAAAAAAAAATCTCAAACTAAAAATTGAACGTACAAAACTAAAAATGAATTATGAAATTAAATAATTTTAATTCCAAATACCGTTTCAATTCTAATAGTTCAACTGCAATTTTGAAATCTTTATTAAATCAGAATTTGGAATTGGTCCTTTATCTAAGTTCAACGTGTCTTTGCCATATTTTTGAATGTAGATGCTTATTTCATATACATCTAGTTCGGTTGGGTTGGATACCGAGACAGTTGACATTTTCTCAGAAGATGTATTCTGTTGCTGCTCTAACAACAAATACTAAAAACACAGATTAAATGGTATGAAGTCTAACTCGTACTTGGCCGGATTTATTATTTTCTACATAATAATGGCTAGATGAGTAGAAAGGTTGAAATAGGGAATAATATACCAAAGCGTTTGTTGGTAAATGCTATAACATTCAATGAAAATATCTTGTTCGATTTGAATACACCAGTAACCAGTATGATGTGACAGCCCAACTACGTTCAATATTTTTCAAACTCTTTTTACATATTTATTGTTTCTTGCTGTTACCATTCATGCATGGCATGTGTGCATGCATTCATACATAGATGATCGTCCGTCAGCCAGTCAGTAAAATATGTTTTTAGTATGTCTTGCTCGATGTCTCCACGGAACCAACAACTAACTCTATATCTAAAACTGACATATTATTTATCTTTGTTTATTTTTTATTTTGTTTTGTATTTTTCTTTTTTTTCTTTTTTGTATAACTATCTTCAGTGTTATGTAATATTTTTACGTTTGAAAATATTTTTTTAATATCATCATTCATTTTTCCATTCAACCATATACATATATACAATTGTATAATGGTCGGTCTTCTATAGCGTTGTTAATATGTACATAGCAGTGGTTCGTTCCCCCTTTATTTAAAAAACAAACTATTGATATGTTACGGTAAAAGTAGATATTGCGACAAATGTACATATTTTCCGGTAAACGTGCTCATTTGCCTCCTCGTTTGAGTAATGTGCATTCAACTAACATTTACAATTTCAAAGAAGGAAAATGTACATTGAAGTCACAATGACCATGTCGTTTTGGTAAATGTGAGCATACAAAATACGAAATCGCATGTGCTAGTAATGCTCCAAGTGCTACAATAGCAATTCTTGCTCAAATAAATAAAACTTTTTTCATTATGAAATTTCTATATGTTGGTTTATAGTTTTTTTAAAATTTAACTGTTATAATAAAGAAAAGTATGTTATTATTATTGTTTGTTTGATTCCCATCGTATTGGTCCTGAAAAACTAGGACGAAAATTGAATTTATGAATATTGGGATCATAACCTACGACATATTATATAATATGCAAAGAAAAGTATGATTTGTTTGTCATTTACATTTTTTAATTAAAATAATTTTCGTTATTAAAGCCTTTTGTTAAATAAATATTTGTTTACTGCAACAACATTTTTAATTTATTTGTATGCCAACTTTTCTTAAAACGTGAAGGCAAGAGTACACATTTGCTAGGAAATGTACATATACATTATATTCAGTTCACATATACCTATTTGGGAAATGTACACATTTTACGGTTAAAGTGTACATTTCACAAGAGTGCACATTTACCGTAACATATATATAGATATAGATATGCAGACAGACACACAGACATAAAAGTATTGTAAATATTTAGTATTTATAAATAATGAATGAATTATAAAATATGTTATCAATCAAATTTTTTTATTTGAAATGCAATTTAATTAAATATTTTAAATAAAATACGTTTTGAAGGATTCTGTCGTATATTTCGAAGTTCGTCCATACTGAGAAAGATTTGAGACAAGACAATTCACTGCAGCTGATACGACTGAGCCAGAAAATCTTTAACAGATGATCCTTTTATAACGTAGACAAAGGCTATGCAAGAAGTTTCTAAATGAAGACCTTCAAAGAGTTACAATTTTAATATATCCCTCAACGTACTGTCCAAACCCCTGACTCAGAAAGCTTGATAGCGGGGTATTCTTGTGAAACTGACCTTCATGCAACTGATTCTTTCTCCGATGGAATAGATTATATTTGTATAATGTAGACATTTTTCATTAGGAAATACATAAATTTTCACTTTGGAATTTTAATATCGGAGAACTGCTTGGTCCCTTTATTGGCGTACGCTTCCAATAACGGTTTGAGATACGTGAAAATATTCTACGTCTTAAGATCTGTAAGAAACTCCGCTGAAACATCACACACATCTTTCATTCTTTAGCCAAATTTGCGTGTTTTATGTTAAAAATTGTTTAAAAGTTATTATTAACTGTACCATTTTATTTAGCGTCAATACATTATTTAATATTTTATTATTCACTATTAGTTGTTGTCTTTTTCGCCGAATATTCATGCGATATTTGGCAAAATTAATATTTGTGACAATAATTATAAGAGCTTTGTCTATCAAATTGGTTTGTACTAAATTCGAATTCGATAGGTTATCCAGTATTTTAGCCATTGGCCTTTGACGGGTTGGCCAGTTAGTTTAACCTTTTTCCTTTTGCTTAAATATCGAAATATCGAAAAGTAGTATTCGTACAAATACTTATGTATCGCAAAATACTATACGTAAATCTAAAAGTTAAATAATTTTGTTTTTATTCCAGCTGCATCTTTATAAGTGGGGAAATAAACAAAAGAATACAATCGAGCAAAAATTATAAAGTTAATAAAGAGTACTTTCGATAGTAAAAAATAAAGCATGAAATTTTACAAAAAATTAAAATTTATGTAGACATACTGTCTAATATTCTATATTTTATAAAAGCACATCATTATTAATTAAAATTCGATATTTTTATCTTTTTATCACGTAATCTTAAACACTAGACTGCCATGGTGTGACGTCATTTTGGTAAAAATTATTATTTTTCATCTGTCAGTTCAATCGAAACAGTTATCTTAATTAATAAATATAATATTTGAAATTGTTAGGTTATGTTTTGTTCGCAATGTGTATTCTCAATATTATTCTACCGATATTACGTCACCAATAAGGCAAGTTATTTTACAGGAATAAAAAGGTTTAAGTTGTAATGAAATTTTGTGGCATGAAATCGTATTTATTTTGCAAAAATATTTATTTTTTGTGACATTTTATTAAGAAATCAATAATTAAAAATACTAATAGGAAACGACGCATGAGTACCAAAATACAGTCAGCCTTAAGTTTTTACGTGATTCTCTTTAATTTGCCGTGCTGATGATAAAAATCCATTTTGCCAGGTGCAACCTGGGTCCATGTTGCTTAAACCGAAATTTTTTAAATAATTGCAAGCCATTGTTATTTTCACTCTTTCTTTTATATTCTTTGATAAAAAAGATTTAAAGACTTTTAACGATAAAGTTCATATTTTTTGAGCTATACGCGATTTTAAATCGAAAAAAAACACCAAAACGGACCATTTTTTTATTTGAATTACCCGGGGCGGCTACTGCAAATTGTTTTATTTTTATTTGTTTTTGAGTATTTGTAAATAAAAACTTTGTATAAAACAACATATACTCAAAGATAATGCGACACTGTTAACTATTTTCATTGTTTAACCTACTTAAAAACATTAAATACTCGATTATTATGTTGTGTTGAGTTGTTTATCAGAATTCATTTTGTTTATCTATCTAAAACATTCATTTAAAACCTAAAAAAATACTAAAAAATTATAAAATATATCATACAATTTGTGTATTTTACAATTTTAAATAAACGTTGCAAATTCAGGTCGTTGCGTTTTTTGGCTCCATGAGTATATATTGAATAAAATATAAGTCTTTACAAATAATTTAAAAATTAAAAAAATTTACAGTAGCAGCCGGGTGAACCATAGTTAAAAATGACGGATTAAAACTGAAAATAATAAATTATTGCTCGGAAAATATTAACTTGGTAAAAAATAACTTTTTCATTCGGAATTCATCAATGAATATAAAAGACATTTTTCCGTTATAAAAATAACTATGCCTTCCATTTCAAGTACTATGTAATGATGAATTTTTATAAAATGTTAATGTCTATAGATACTACAAGACAGTTTCTGAATTACTATTTTCAATTACGCTCACTTATTTGAAATAATTTCGTATTAATAGAAAATATAAATAAAAAAATTAATGTTAATGAACGCAAAACAAACACATCAATGTAAAAAAATACATAGTGATAAATATCCTTACACATTCAATGATTAGTTTTTTCGTTTATTCATTCAGTTAATTGTATATATTTATCTCACTCTGGTTTTCTGGGCCTATTACACTGTCGAGCACTGTATACCATAATATTTAGTATAGGCGAGGAAAATTAGACAAACATTTCATGTATTGAGTTGCGATTCTTTTTAAAGAAAAACAATAAAAAAATGTATACAATTATAGTCAATAAAGGTTGCTAATTACTTTTGAAATATACAATTTTTGAAATATTTTATCAAAACCTTTATACAACTCATCAATTTGTATTAATTATATTGTAATTTTATTGGTTTTGTTCGATTTTTTACTCATTGTGTATTTTTAGATACATTCTTTGCACATTTTTTGTGCAATTTTTTTTATGGATTTGGTGCAATATAAATTAGTTATCAATCAGAATTTTATCTTTTTGAGCACATTGCAAAAAATCGCATGTGGTAAGGATGCTTTTAACAGGACTATTCACAAATACAGGCATCTTTCACTTTAATTTTATTCAAAAACCAAATAATAATAGCTAATTTTTAAATGTGGTATCATTGTAGAAGGTCTAAAAAATGAATCAGTCAAAAAAAGAACGCATTTACATACAAATGCCCACATTTACGCAATATTAGAACCTTAGAAATTTGGTATATCGAATTATTATTTTCATATTTGTAATTACATCGATTAAATTTAAATTCTCTAGTTGAAACATTTTGACTACAACGTATCTAGTGATACATAGGAGTTTCATTTTTCTTTTCAATTTGTTAAAGTTCCTGTTAATACTTTAGCGTACCGTGAGACTCTAAAATTTATAATAAAACATTTAAATTCTAAAAAATATAATTATTTGTTCAATTGTTTGCATGTAAATTGTATAGCAAATGTCAAACAGAAACTATTGAATAATTACATTAAAATGACAATTAACTGAAGTTATTGGAATAAATTTCGATTTTGTGTCCCAATTTCCTAGATCAAATTATGTTTTAGGCGATTATTTCGTAACCATAGACACCAATGAAAACACTTTGATGCACGGAGTCAACGCATTCTTTGTGGCATAGAAGATACGAATTAATCCTGATTAAAATGTGTCTAGTTTGCCTCGTCCATTCGATTGCAAAGCAACATAACTCTTTGTATACATAGAACGTGAAGAAGAGAGACGGATATATCAGTTTGTTAGTTTAGTTAGTTAGCTAACTAAGCAATATTTATATTATTCACATGAATTCAAGTGGAAATAATACAATACAGATAATATAGCGTAAGCATAAAAAAATTTGGTTAATAGTTTTTATTACTTAGTCATGAAAATTAACAAAATATCAATAAATCGAAAAGGCAGTTTCATTAATAAACATTTTGATTTTATTTACATAGTTCTTTCACGCTATATATTAGCAGAATATAGCGATTATGTAACGGAATTATTTAAAGTATTTTTCATCTACGCCCAGACGTTCAAAAATTTTTTTCTGGCTTCAACTACTTCAGCCATATAGCCATTAACCAAAGGGGATTATTTTTTATACAACATTATAAGTGTTTTTTTTTTTATACAACTACACAAGCAGTACACAGTACTGCTTGGTGGTCACCCATCCAAATACTAACTGTGACTGCTGTTGCTTAACTTTATTGATTAGTCAAGATCTGTAATTACGTAAATTTAAAAATCTACTATCACATAGTTAAATCAAAGAATAAAATTCAAAATACATAGAAAGGTACAATACATAGAAGACCGTTTTTTTTTAAGTTATAATTCTTTAGGCTACTTCTTTTCGAAAAAATGATGAGAGTGAAATTTGAAGCGCGCGCATCACCGTCACACAAAATTCACAGGTTGAAGCTGTTGTTATGATTTTTATGTTACACTTAATGTAAGAATATATATATATCTCCAGTCCTTTTATTATTTTATTGTAATTAATTATTTGCATGCAATTAAAAATTGTTTTTTAATGATATCAAAGAAGTATAACTACTGACGCGCGTAAATAACTACATGTTCCAATTTTTTATATAAATAATTGTTAGAACCTTCATATATAGATAGTACTAGTTATTGTATTGTTACTATATTATGTAATACATTAATAATAATTTAATGCCATTCTCTTTCTTTTGTAAATAAAGGAATTTTGAAGGATGAACCTGTTTAATTATACTATTACAAGTTATTTCCAAACAACCTGGATACTAAAAATTACAATATTCATCTTCCAGTTTTAAGTACACGCACCCATTTTCTTTTACTTTTATTTTTTCTTATATAAGCGAAAAATGGTACATACGAATTGGTATACTGTATGTACCAATTCTTCTGCTGTAATTTATAAGTGTTCATAAAAATTTTTAACTTTGCACGTTCACATTATTGCTGAAGTAACAATGCTCCAATTAAAGTAATTCAAAAAAATGAAGCCAATATCTCTGTTCTTAAGTTATGTCTAAATAAACGATGAACAGCCAAAACTAATGTTTGCCTTCGATATAACAAATAAAGTTAGACTACACACAGGCACTAACACAAATAGATAGACACACAAGCAGCATATTATATACAAATAATGAAATAACATTATACAATGAAATTAACAACACTTTCTAAACTTTACTCATATCACTTATTAACAAACAAATTTAAATTATTATTAAAGTAAATTCATGTTTATATCTATTGTAAAAGATAGTACAGAAGCCAGTACTACTTACATGGAGTATTTTAAGCACAAAGTACATACACAATATTGTCTCTACGTGATAATAATATTGTTGTCACAACTCTAGAACTTTTTCTAATTTTTTTACAAAATTATAATTTTCTTCCCATTCTTAAAGTTTTACGACTTTTATACTTAGACGCCTGGTCTTTCTATTTTTATTGTACATGTCAAATTTCATTTTTAAAGTTATTTTCCAACAAAGTGATACGCCAAACTTTCGTAAATTATCTGAATTATCGTATTTTATTTTATTTAAATTATCTGATATCAAATATCGGCAAACAAACTGCATTTATATAATTTCTAGCCTACTCCAGCGCTATAGACGTCATTTGGAGTACTTTACGTCATAATTGGATAGCTTTACGTTGGATTTATGTTGTCCCTGATAAAGATAAGGTTATCACTATTGGGATACAAATCATATTTGGTTTCCTACCTAGTCCTTATAAAAGTGAAAGAGCCGGACGAATAAAAGCCCTATGTGTGTAGTATTTCTATAGACCTAAAGGTAAACATTCTTGAAATTGTTCAGTTTTGTCCACAGGCATGTTACTGAAAGTTTGAGATTTCGAGCGCCATCTTTATTTATAAGATATATCAACCAAATTGATTTCAAAAGATTCGAAGAGTGGAATAAAAGTATCTACCAGTCGCAGTTGCCCGCTAAAATGCTTCGATATAAAAAAAAATATGCGGGCAAAACTGAACACTTCCAGAGTTTTCCACCTTCAGGTTTGCATTAATAAATACCACGCGCTCACAATAAATAATTCATTAATCTCGTCCATGGGACTTCTAATAGGTAAGGTGTCCTTGTATAATCATCGTACATTAATGCTTCTCACTCGCATGGATGATTTGGTCCTTTGAATATTACTCCTATCCGTAAGCAAATAGAAAATCCTGCCTACTTTGCAAATTGCTTAACTGGTACCAGTTTCAAATATAAATATTTCTTGTACTGTTTATTTTACTTTCACAGTATATTTTTTCGGAATTGTCAATCATTCCACGTTCCTCTGTCTAAGTGATTAATGCCAATTATGTTTTGTATAAAGTCTGAAAGTGTCCAGACGACGAAATTCATATTTAATTCCTTACGTATCCTTTTGATTGTATATTATGTGTGTTCGACAACTTTTGTTTACTATTAGAAATTCTTTTAAAAGTATTTATCTTGTGGGGTCCTTTTTCTAACAAAAATATCTTTTTAACTTTGTTGTTTATTTCTTTTTTTTTTTTTTGCTGTAATATAATTTTTAATTTTATTTAAGACAAAATAAGAAAATATTTTTGATAAATTGATACTCTTGAATAATTTACATATAAATAAAAATGGGTACATGTAGTTATTTACGTGCGTCAGTAGTTATACTTCTTTGATATCATTAAAAAACAATTTATAATCGCATGCAATTAATTAATTTCAATAAAATAATAAAAGGACTGGAGAAGGATAGTCAAAACAGTCAATAAAGCTCAGTTTAAATTTGAAAAATGAAATAAATAAAATTATAAAATTTGGTGACGTTTTGCACAATTTTACACATCGTCACCAAATTAGCAACGAGTAACATCTCCTCAGAGAATCATTACAATTAGCTAATTCATACTGATGATGACTACTTTGTAGTCGAAATACGTATTTATAAAATACAAAATAATTTGATCTAGGAAATTGGGGCAAAAATCGAAATTTATTCGATGAACGTAAGAGTATACATTTACCACAACGTGAAGACAAGAGTACACATTTGCCTGCTGAAATGTACATATACATTATATTCAGTTCACATATACCTAACTTTTTGGGAAATGTACACATTTTACGGTAAAAGTGTACATTTCACAAGAGTGTACATTCACCGTAACATATACATCAAATAGTCAATAACAACTATCTTCTCGTATATGTTCGTCTATTACTTGAAGATTCATCCTTTAAATATGAAAATAGAAAAGAAATTAACGAAGGTCGAATTTTCATATACTTTGTGCGAAATAACTGTTATTTTTGAAGGGCTGCCAAGCCCAAGGTGCTGCCATTAATTTTATGTGATATCGTAAAATATTATTCTCATATTTTCTTAACGGCGTGCAGAATAGAACTGTTTCAAACACACCTTAAGTTGAAGTTGTTTAATTGCTATAAGAATTCATAACAGGATAACACATAGATTAACATCTTTTATTTCAAGTCTTTTTAATGATATTTTTTACATCTGTGTTTTAAAAGGCAGGCAAGCAACCATCCAATCATTTTTTTGTTTGTTCTAAATCAATGATGGTCTAAATAAAATTCTAATTGAGAAATATGTAGAGAGGATGAAAATATTTACAAAAACGTAGGTAATCGTGCTTATGACTCTCTAAGTAACGCACAGCGTTTTAATGACTTGTAAACAATTGCTGTACATATGCTGCAGCCATCTATAGTTTATCCCTTATACACAACTGTTGATCAGACTTGTTTATATCTATTTTGTTAACTTCGTCATAAGAAAGTTTTTAGAGTAGCCAGCCTTAAAAAATCAAAAGCGGGAATAACTTCATTTGATATCATTTTAAAATATTCATTTCAGTTAATGTAATAATTAATACTTGCTTACTACGCTTTAAAACTGACAAATTCAGAATATAATAATCTTTATTCAATTTTTTTAATGGATACAATTAAGTACAATAATACAGTAAAAAAGCCGGGAAAAATATTGAAATGTGGAAAAGTGATGGAACAGCGCCAATTTTAAAAGTTCTTGTTTGTACGTGTTCCATAGACATTCAAGAATTTTGAGACAAATATAGTAGTTTTCCCGCTCCAAATAATTACAATCAAAATTTCACCACGAAAATCGTCTCTGGGGTGTTTTTGTTGTCGCTAATCACGAATTCGAGGTCAAAAAGCAACTGCAGAGGATGATTTATAAATTTGATTTGGCTTATAGTGAAATAGTTAAATTTATAAAGCGTTCAAATAAATAACTTTGTTTTATTGTATTTCACTTTAATTTAAGATTAAAAGTACACTTGCTCCACATGACTTTACCTGAGAATAACTCTCACATAGTGCAGTTCCTATTGAATTTAAAACATGAAAAGGTAGGAACTGTAGTACAGTGAATGTATTGATGTGGAATGTGTGAAATCTTATAAATTATGTTTTATATAAGTTGAATAAAAAAATGTATAACCTGTTATTTAGTGTGCTACCTTCCTCACCCTCTTGAGGTGTGGGTGTCAGCCCCATTAACATTGAGAAGATTAAAATCAATAAAGCAACCCATTTAAAGAAAAAAATGTTCTTTAAAGTTTTGACGAAAAGTCAATAGGTAAAAAATTATCAGTAATTAAAATCGAATTAAATAAAATATGATGCATGATTTTACCGATTTTTTACAAATAACTAGTAAACCTTTCATTTTATTCGAAAAAGTATGAGGATAAACCTAAGAAATAGAAAACCAAGTAGAAAGATGTTTTTCATTCCTGCAGCGGGTGTAACATTAAACGAATTATAGCACGTTGAAGGTGATATTTCGATCGCGAAAAATTGAATTAATCACATTTAACGTTGAATAACATAAAAACAAGTAATAGTTTGTATAATTTATCAGATCTTGATTAAAATATACACAAAGATCTTCAAAATTAGTTACTGTTGAAATCGAAAGCTGAAAAAATAACTGAGGTATACTAAAAATTTGCAAAGGAAATTAAAAATTTTTAATGGTTAACAGAGAAATGCCATTGATTAAAACACTATTTTTTTCGGTAAAACAATGAGTAAACAGTTTTATTTTGATTATAACTCCTTTAGTTTTTGAGATAACGACTTTAACAAAGACTGATTGTAAGGTTTATTTACGTAATTTAATAAATGCTTAATGAATTTTCTGCATACTACTAGGCGTATTTTTGTTATTCAACATTAAATGTTAATATAGCAAATAAATCACCATGCGTTTAATATCACGAATATCTAAAAATATATTCGCTTTCGGAAAAAAACTTTCTTGAACATCTTTTGTTAAAATTGGTTGCTATATCGATTTTTAATGTTGAAAATTTCATCAGTCAAATAGAGCGTAGTGGGGTGCATATAAGGAAGCACACAAAATTAATGGGTAAACACTTTTGTGTTTAGCAAATAAATAATAATTTAGATTTGCTAGGTAAAAACCTCTAAGAACTCCACTAATAATAAAAATCTAATTGATGACCAATCGAAATATCATATATCTCACTTTCAGTATATTATTTCAGTGATTTATATTTTGCAATTACTATTAACAGCAGTATAAAATTTCTATTTTAAAAATAATGTATATGCATAACCACTTAAGATATAAAAAAACCTTTATAATATATTTAAAATTATTATAAATTAAATATTATACTTTCACAAAATATTATTAAAAACAGTGACTCCCAAACAAACTATATAATTAATAAATTAAATAGGCAACAACGTAGTTGCATATTTGAGAAATGCAACAAATAGAATACATCTAAAAGGCTTTAATTTTGGAGATACATTATAAACATCGTTAAAATCTAAAGTATTTGATAATAGACTATTTTGTCTACATATTATATATTGTAGATACGGCGGCGAAGAAGAAATACAATTTACCTTTCTTCTTCATGTGAACTAAAAAATATAAATCAAGTTTTGATATAATGTCAAATTTATTGTTATCCATTTAACCGACATCGCGTATCTCACGCCTTTAACATTAAATTTTATATTATAAAAAGTATTTTATAATTTTAACTCACATGACGAAAGCGCTTTTTTAAAAACCATATTTTAAATTTCACACTTAAACCCATCACCCATATTAACCAGACATATTTTTTTCATATATGCTCCCATTCAAATTTCTGTTTTTAATCTGGACGTGAGTAAAAATTAGTTAGAAAGCGTAAAAAAATATAATTAATTTCTACAAATTTGTAAAATCATCATTTATCTTAAAGTATTAAATATTATATATCCATCCTCGTGGCTCTACTGTTTATATTTGCATGAAGTGAAATCTAAAGCCACGTACACATATGCTACAATAACGTGTAACGTACCACCGTAATGCAACTTTGTTGCGAAACAGCAAGCTTTGTGTGGACGTAAATCCACATAATATCAAAAGTTGATACGCGAAAAATGTTGCATATAAATGTTCCACAAATTGTCGGTATATTTGAATCGCATCTAAAGGTAATGTTACTAGGTGAAGTTACGAATAAAGTGGATTCAAAAACTCAACATTTGCAAAGACTTAAATAAATTACAATGCAATTTATTGAAATTTTTTAACATAAACAAATACTTAATAAGTGAAGGTACTGTGCTTGATAAGCAAATGGAAAGCTATGAGGCATGTCTCGTAATATTGCAACATCAACAACCCATTCTAGTCTCGTAATACGTAACATGTAACAATACAGATTTACGATGCGGTGTTACGCTACGAACAAATGTTGCATGTGTGTACGCTGCTTCAAAATCAACAAGATATTATGACTGATGTAAATGTGGAACCGCTTCAAAATAAATATTTTATACACCCCACCACAATCTCTAAAAAATGAATATTTTATAGGATTATAAATATTAAAAGTAATATCATTAAATAAACGATTGAATTAAGTAAACAAAGTCGTTATCAAAATTACTAAAAATTGATTGAATACAAGAAAAACGAATCTGCAATCTTCGATCATTAGATATGCCTAGACTTGAAAAGTTCGATAGAATTTGCTTGGTCTGACGATGTTGATCTTAACTGGAAACTCGGCAAATACTTTAGACGGGAAAACATTGTTTATAACATGCAGAAAAAATAATATTCTCAGAATTAACTATTTATTTAACAAAAATTTATTCATTAAACAAGATATTAACTTTCTGAAATCGAAAATGAAAATCATTAAGAAAATTTTCTATTTCTCATTACGATTGAATAAATAAAAACATCCAGTTAATTATTGCCAGACTATATGGAAAACAAACCACAGCTGTTAATAATATAATGTTAATTTTTTAACAAAACCAAAATTTTGACAAAAACAGCTTGTCACATGCATGAATTTTTAACATGATTCTGAAATAATCAGTGACTTATCAAAAGTGTTAATAATACAAATATATGATCAGTATTAGGAGATTTCTTGTTTAGAAATCACTGTTAAAAAATCAATGTAATAAATAATACCTATATAATTTTTTTTTGTAACATATAAAAGATGTGTTTTAGAGCAGGTATTGGAGGTACTTAAGTTTACAAAAATCAAGCATTAAATTCTGTCAATGTGGCAGAACAAATTTTTGAACCACCCTCATCCCCATACGAAAACAATATAGAATATGAAGTCATTTTGATGAATGTTTTATGTATATGTATTCCTTTGGGCTATAATGGCCGATATTAGATTCAAAACTCACTATTTTTAACAACGATTGAGTTAGGTTCTACTGGAGATTTTTGCTATACGCTTTTCGTGCTTTTATTTGCTAGACCAATATAAAATTAAATAGCAGACACAGTCACGCGTTTTTGTGACAATTTTCACAGAAAAAAGTTTTAAATAAGAATTTTCCAATTTTATCAAATGATATTATATCGATCGCATGCAAAATGTGCACGCCAAGTTTCAGATATCTACAATAATTACAATAAAATTATAATATACTACGTCATTCTCATTCATCCGCGTTTCCTTTCCATCTACACCATCAGGAGATGGTGTAGCTTCCTAACGGTAAAAGAATTTTTCAAATCGGTCCGATACAAAATCGGACCGATATTCGCTTCTTCTAGTCAAAATGTATTCCAAATATTGTGCAACGGTAAAGTCAATTTGTCCATCAGACTCATTTAAAATGTTTATTGCTGCTAGTAATTTCTTATTTTCAAATTATATTCTTAAATGACTAGTTTTCCCCTCACAAACCTCCATCAACTGATCGCCATTTTCAAATCTACCACATAGCTCACACAATCTCTCTTTCTTCTCTTCTTGCTACTCTCTCTAAAGCCATATAAACAAAAATTACCTGTAATATGCCTTACGTTTCTATCCACAACAGACAATTATTTAGCTCCGTTCTGGTACTGGATTAGCCTGCAGTAAAAACTGAAGCTGACCTAAGTGTTTACGTTCCTCAGCACTCTGTAAGGATCACAAATACCAAGCTCAACCAGATAGCATATTTTTCACTTCACTTTCCATTCCTGCACAATTTTTGTAAATTATTTTCGCTACTGATAAATGATAGCGCCCATATAATAACAGACAGCTTTGTGTAAGCCTGCATACGTCGATGAACTTAACATCTATTTTGTGTTTATTGTCGAGTTAGGAATAGAGCGTGATATTACAAGGAATGTTTTTATAGAAATTATAAGTCATCGTATTAACAATTTTTATCAATTTTTAAGTTCCCAAATGTTGGGGCCAGGTGAGACAATTAGTAGTTCCAAAGCATTAATCTCATCTAAAATCAATTTTAAATGAAAGTCGTTGTATCTGCACACAAATCGTCTAATGCTCATTAATGCTTGTTTGCTCTTTTCATTTACTAAACTCACATGCTTACTCTTTTTTTCATTGTGGGTTAGGAATACACAAAGGATATGGATAGTAGGTTTAACAATTTCGAGTACGGTTCGCTTATAAATCCACACCTCTTAAGAAGACTGCTTGCATTCATTAGAAAACACCAATAATTTATTCTTTTATATTCAACCCCCAGCTAGAACAATATTCGCCCATTTTATCCAACATTTGCATGCTCCCAGCCGTTCTAGGCAACAAAAACCGTTGTCGACATAAACAGTATTTTAACTTCATTTTCACTCACTTCGTGATGCATTAACTACGGTGTTTATCAGTTCGTACAGGTAATTTATTTAAGCCGGATCAAAATATAAGTTCCTACGAATAATTTCAAAAAAAATAAACAAAACATCTACTATAGAAGACAAGCAAACCATATTTTAAAATTCAAAAGTTATTTGTCTAACATAATACATGGACTGAAAAGTCCCGGGCCTAACACAAAGATGGTGCTAGTTTTATTGCAGTCACGTTTTTTACAGTTAATACTAACCTTCAAAAGACAGCTGTTAAAATTTCATGATATTCTATTCATTAGTTCGTGAGTTATTGTACTAAGAGTGACGCTACTTTTGTTATTTTCAAAACAATGGATCAAAAACAATTTCGTGTTTTAATTTTACACTGCTTCTTGATGGGAAAAAATACCGTTCAAGCGAAGCAATGGCTTGAAAAGTGTTATGGGGACTCCGCTCCATCAGAAACAACAATAAAACGTTGGTTTGTTGACTTCAAACGTGGTCGTAGAGACACCGATGATGCAGAACGCAGTGGACTAGAATGATAACGTTGCTCTTGATGAAGATTACGTTAATGAAAAAAGCTAATTTTGAAACAAAAAAACTGTGTTTTCTTTGTTAGGCCCGGGACTTTTTAGTCCATGTGTTAAATGAAACAATCAATAAAATAACTTCATTTTTTAAAATTCATTATAATGAGAGGAGAAGCCTTGTTTGTAAAAATGCACGAAATTTGTCAAGCAATATTCGGATTTTTAAT
This sequence comes from Chrysopa pallens, assembly GCA_020423425.1. Lineage (NCBI taxonomy): Eukaryota > Metazoa > Arthropoda > Insecta > Neuroptera > Chrysopidae > Chrysopa > Chrysopa pallens. The sequence goes on from CM035591.1 coordinate 60,381,978, forward strand.
TATTTATTCTATTGTTAACTCGAATCCATTAACTGAAGCCAGTGATCGTTTATTATATGGTACCTCCAATGCCTGCTCTATTTGCTATTAAATATAAATATGAATAATTTATATACAGTTCGTTTTTTTGTATATTGTCATGCGGAAAACAAGGTTTAAAAATAGATACTTCCAGGTTATAGTTCCAGCTTTGTATACTATAGTATAGTGTAAACAGAAGAGTTATAAATTTTCTAATACGTGCACTTGTTGCTATGTTATAAATATTATTAGAATTTTATTAATATTATAAATGAAGACAAATCCCGAGCGTGGAAATTATAGAAAAAGAAGGCAATATAGATGAGACAAGTCAAGATAAAAACAGTAGCATATTGTAGTATTAATATTTGATTTATTTTTAATGATAATCATTCATAAAATGCAGTCCATACAGTTATATATATATATTTATATATATATATATATATATATATATATATATATATATATATATATATATATATATATATATATATATATATATATATATATATATATATATATATATATATATATATATATATATCTATAATATACTATGTATTGCAATTATATATACGTATATTACGCCATTCTGAGTCTAATAATTATGCAACTTCGGTATCGTATCGCATACATAACGGCATTCTTCCGTGAAATTTTGTTTTTGATAGATTCAGAGATATACACTTAAAAAATTAAAAACTCAGATTTCTGAAAATTTGTCAAACTTTTTCAGATTGTCTTCGTTTCGGTGCATTTTATTTAAAAACGTGTTCCACTCAATGTGTTAGGTATTCTTATTTGATTTTGAAACTTACTTTCCTAAAAAAGGTCGCAACTGAAGTACATCGTTCTTTAGTTGAAAGTTTTACCAAATTTCCTGAAAATGCGAGTGTTTTATTTTAATTTTTAAATGTGCATAGGTATCGCCGTCCTAGAAACAAAAAAATACGTAAATTATAGAAAATTTAATTATCTACAATTTTTGTACATAATTTGCATCGAAGCGAAAGATATCAACGAAAATCTGAAGAAGTTTGATAAATTTTCAAAAAATACGCATTTTTGTTTTAAAATTGCATATCTCCGTAACTACAAAACCGATCAGTATACCTATCTGTACATTAAAATCTCTCAACATAATAAATATTAAAAAATATATTTGTACGTATTTGCAAAATGTTAATTTTAGAAAGTTGCTTTTATATAAAGTTTATAAGTATACAAGTAAAAAAAAAAATTACAATTATATACAGAGTAACTTGATTTTATACATGCTGTTACCTTAAAGATTTGCCATTGAAACATTGAATTAACAACAGTATATTTTATACCTGAAGTATTTATTATATAGATATATAAAGAAAATTATCGAACTTTTTGTAACTTGATATATGCAAGAAACTCGAAAAATAAGTTGAAATTGTTTCACACAAAAGTTGCATCATTTGATAGCCTCTATAAAAGTACTAGCTAGCCCTTAACATTGAAGGAATGAGGATCAATTTGTTTATTTCATTATTTTTCAAATGGAACTTTTATTGCATATTTGGATTTTATAAATCAATTAAAAAAATCAATTAAATTGATGATTGCGCAATAATATTGTTTAATACAGCTTTTAAGTGAGGTACATGCAAAATTTTCCAAAAAATGGAACGAAGAAATGGTAAATTAATATAAAATACTTCTATAAGTAAATAAATAATTTCGTTGTGACCAATTACCTACCAATTGAAGTCAGTGTTAATCATATTGTTAGCAAGAATAGATTCGTTGGTGTCACGTTTAATAGTAATTTGTCAAAAGAAAAATATTTATAGAGATTTATTTAATTTAAAATTATTTTTTACTCTTTTAAAATTATTTTTACACCAATGTTATAAATAATAATTTATATTTAAATAATAAAAATGCTGAAATAATTTTGTCGTTATAAAATAGATCACCCAAAAAATTAACAAAAGCGTACTGAACAGTGACGTTTTCCGTACGTTTCACGAACAGTGACGTAGTCTGTAAATGCAGTGAAAAATGATGTGAACTACTTCATTTAAAACTACATGCTACCGAATACAATAACATATTTTTCAACATAGTTCGGTTTTATTACTTGTCTACATGTTGGGTGGTAAAAAACAGAAAGTCAAAGGCTTGATCAGAATCTTTAACGGATCCATGTGAACACTCGAATTAAAATGTATACGTTATTCAATAAAGAAAACCGTAAACAGTAAAATAATCAAAAATTGAACGAGGTATAACATTGACTTTATTATTATCATTATGCATTATATCATCACATTATAGGATATTCATGCTAAGAGAGGCTGTGCCATAAGAACTATATGAGTCAGAGGTCACTTAATACTATTGCATCACTTCGAGAATATTTCACAATGAAGTTTATACTATATATAATAAATATTTAATAGTCTAAATAATAATATGCTGATTGGCATTGTCTTTGGTTGATATTTCGAAGACATACATGGTTACGGATTTCTACATTTTCAACCCAATCAAAATTCCTTAAAATGTGATTGTTTGCAGAATGAAATATAATTGTGATTTGTGATATCATTTAACAGTATTATTTAAATTGAAAAATAAATTTGAATTTAGATAGAGTAATTATTAATTAGTATCTTATGATAAGTCAGCTATGATTACCACTACAATAAGGTTTGAAATATTTTAGTTTTGTTAAATAAATAATATTTTAATGGCATTTAACAGTATTTTATTGCAACCTTTACTTATAAATATTCCTATATGCAATGCAACTTTATAATACAAAGGATCCATTTAAGGTCCGCTGAAAAAGAAACGGATACGGATATCCGGCACATCTCTTATTTTATATAAAGTGTTTCAATGGCTTATCTAAACGTTTGCAGGTAGTAATAATAGATATTGTACAAATTAACAAAATAGTGATAATTGGATGAAAATATTAACAGATGTGTTTATCAACTTCAAAGGTGAGTAGCTAGTCCCCAAAGTCTGAAAAACAATCGTAGTTGGCAAAAATGAAGAAATATTGTATTAAAAAATTATTACCTATTTTTGCACGGATATAAAAAACTATTCATATTATCCAGGTGCAAAAGTTTCTTCTAAAAAAGCATTTTTAAATATGACATAATGATTTAGCCATACAAATGATAAGAATATCGATCAAAATGACGAATTATTGATTGACCTATTAATACAACTTATATTTAAGTTTTTGAATAATATTCCATTAAACTGCGAATAAACCGTTATCATTACATGGTAGCCACACAAATAAATAAGGCCCGCATCCTAGATTATTACACTTGCCTAAGACGTTACTTAAACATTAGATAAAATAAGAACCACACTATTGATTCCCGATGTTGCTTATTTTTATTACCTGCCAGCCAATATACAAATCAAAGTACATTATCTGATATTTGGTATATTTTTGACCTCTTTGGTGCTGGTACTATGTATTAGATAAAACTAATTAATACTAATGCATACATTAATATTAATTAACATTAATGTTGTGTGAAAAATATACACATTGTTATTATTTTAATTAAATATTTAATAATAATTGTTATTGTAATATATAAACATAAAAATTAGAGCTGAAATCGACGCATCGATGTTTTTGAAAAATCAATGATGCTTTGAAAACACGCATCCTGAAATCCGAAAAAATTTATATTTTTTATATTCTAAAGAAGATTTTTGATGACAGGGTGCAGGATTTTTTGTTAATTTGGCAATTTTGTTCTGCGATGATGTGTCCCACATCTCGGAAGCCTCGTAAGTGTCCCACATCTCGGAAGCCTCGTAATGCATTCTATATCACACAACTTCATTTAGGAAATCTAGTACGATCTAATGCCTTGAACATAGACTTAAAAAAATCCCCTGCGTTTTGAACTGATTAAGCCTAGATAAACTTCTTAGCCAAATGTTTGGTTTATCATACTTGAATCAACCATCACGTCTTTTTAGAAGCAAGTCTCCATTTTTTATCAAAATTTACTTATTTTTAAATTAAAAAATAATTTTTAAGAAAATTTTTTATCTATTTTACTCATATTTATCAAGAAAGAATGAAATTTCAATAATGGTGTTTTATCTTATCTCTTGTATGGGAAATTTTTCATTAATAAGTTTATATATATGTTACGGTAAAAGTAGATATTGCGGTAAATGTACACATTTTCCGGTAAATGTGCACAACAGCCTACTCGTTTGGGCTATGGGCATTCATCTAACACAATTTCAAAGAAGGGAAATGTACATTGAAGTCATAATGACCATGTCGTTTTGGTAAATGTGAGCATACAAAATACGAAATCGTAAGTGCTAGATGTGGTGCGCATGCGCACTTGTAGTGGTACGCGAACTAAAATTTAACTGTTATAATAAAGAAAAGTATGTTATTATTATTATTGTTTGATTCCCATCGTATTGAATTCCTGAAAAACTAGGACGAACATTGTATCAATGAATATTGGGATCATAACCAACGACATATTATATAATATGTAAAGAAAACTATGTTTTATTTGTCATTTACATGTTTTTATTAAAATAATTTTCATTATTAAAGCCGTTTGTTTTATGTTTAATAAAATAAATATTTTTTACTGTAACAACATTTTTAATTTATTTCTATTCCAACTTTTCTTAAAACATGAAGGTAAGAGTATACATTTACCAAAACGTGAATGGCAAGAGTACACATTTGCTAGGAAATGTACATATACATTATATTCAGTTTACATATACATAACTTTTCGGGAAATGTACACATTTTACGGTAAAAGTATACATTTCCCAAGAGTGTACATTTACCGTAACATATATACATATATATATATATAAATAGTCAGAAGTTCATTAAAAGGAATTTCCGTTTTTAATACAGTTTCAAAAATCAGGTTTAAAATTACTATATTAATAAATATTTAAATTTAAGTTTAATAAAAATATATTCTGAATATCTACTTATTCAGGCATGGATTATGGAAAATTTTTAATCCTTTGCTCATTTAGAGGTTTTTATTGCAAGAAGGAATTAAACAGCGATTGGAATCGTGGAATATTTTAATTTAATTAATGGTCGGTCGTTGATAGTGTAGATCACTCTGAAGAAAATCACTGCGACGTTCCTTGTATAATAGAATAAATTGTCTAATTAATATTCATACTTTTAAAAGTAAAGTCATGTCCTAAATTAATTATTACAGATTTACGCTTTTGTTTAACCATAATTAGATGGGATGTTATAAACGTATAATAATGTTATTATGTCTTCAGATTATAGCTTAATAAGAATAATGAATAAACATGCATTCCATCGGTTCTTAATAAACTTGCGATACTTTTTCTAGATAGAACAAGTTAAAAGTTTGACTTTTATGCTAATTTTTTAGAATTTGGTTAAAATCGGTAATTTTCGAATTATTTATTATATCATTTAATTATGAGAATACTCTAAAAATATATATAATTGTATATATTATAATTATTTTATGAGTTTATTACCTAAATTTGAGCTGAAATGGTTCAAACAAACGTTTTGTACATTATAAAACCATTTGCATGATCCTCAAATAGCAAGTTTTTTATCCTAAATCAACTATAGTACGAGATCCCGCTGCAGGATTGGTGTGCTCATCAACTTTTTGTTTAAAACCAAATTTTTATGTTAATTTATAGTTAAAAGAATATATATTTACTAGGGTGCCTATCAAAATTTGGCCGCCATTATTTTTAATTAAATTATTTTTAATTGATTTTTGGTAAAAAATTTCGTTTATTCATTTTTTAAATAAAATAACGTCTACATCACGGTAATTAATATGAAGATTCTAAAAAATCACGGTTGCCGTTGCGCACCTGGCCGTACCTCTTTGCAGCCAGGTGTAAACAGGTATGATTTCGATAAATTTATACGTTTATAACCTATTTTTATTAATTATATGTCAAATTGAAGCTAATTTTTTTCTATTAATTATCATATAAAGTTGCTTAATTAAATCTGGCCGCAAATAAGGGTTGCTGGCTGTTAAAGATAATAAATATTTAAGGTAGAGTGAAAGAGAGTTAGCGCGTAACATCATTTGTCAGACGAGGACAGCGATTGTCGGCTGTGCGACGCTTTTAAGCCATTGCGCATGCGTCGGACGTTAGTGTTCTCAACCACCGGGGAGTAATAGAGACGACTTATAATAAATACTCAAAAAAATATGTAATTTTGTTCAAAATGACAAATTTAAAAATTGCAACAAAAAATTAATATTGATTTGATATATCGACGGTCTAGTTAGCAATTTGTCTAACTCCTTATTTTTTAGAGGGTGATTTTTTTAACATTTTGATGAAGCAATAATCCAATTAGAAATTATTTGAATGATT